>CM075196.1:25250053-25257553 GCA_037577475.1 Chaunax sp. Z400 | reverse complement strand
GTGGTTTATTTCCATGGTTACAGTAAACCAGGATGGCCTATGAGAGCATGCCTCCTGCAGACATTGTTGTACACTCTCATTACCGCCCTGTGTGTGTCCTCTCCAGCTGTGGGGGGTGGGGGTGAGAGTGACATAGAGAGCGAGACGACTGTGTTTTTTTTGTGGAAGAAAAGATGCGTGTAGATGGGAGATGATGTAGAAATGAAGCCAAAAGTGGAGCACAAGGAAAGGAAGGAAGCGGGACAGATGGAGCGTGGCTGGAAGGCTACTGGTGGACACACAATGGAGACACACTGATGAAACGACAGCAGAAACACAGGCTGATGCTGAGACATGAAGAGACGCCATAAGATAAAAAAAGAGCTCAGCTGTGAGAGAAGACGTGATAATAGACTCACAATAAGCAATACTTGTATTCATATGTAATACTTGCATTTAATTGTTTTTACATCCAGAACTAACTGAGTTGTGATTCATGAAGAGTGTAACATAGGAATTGCTGTGTGTTTATGGAAGTGACGGCACGACTCCACACTGCCTCTGGTGGTGGAGAGCAAAAGCTAACAAGGGCAGATAATAACAAGAGCACTTGGAGAGCGCAAGCCTCCGCCAAGGCCCAACAATCGTCGACATAATTGTTAGGGCCTGTTTCCACCAAAGCATTTTTTCCTGAGGTCAGCGTATTTGTTTAATTATTAGCAATGGGAGTGCCACTTAATTTACACTACGCTAAAAAACACCAGTAGTGACGAGGCGCTGAGCATCTTTTCTGCACGTTTGGCGGTGTTTTCTGGTCATCAGTTGAGAGTTGAAAAATGTTTAAATATGGGTGAAACATGGCGCTCGTCACTGTCACTTTTTACACAGCCGTCCAATCACAGCGGAGGAGGGGTGGGACCCACATAGACCTGCAGGTCCGTCCTCTTTGCCTACTTCCTTCAGCCTTCCCTTCATCCAGACCTAGGACCAGACCAAGTCCTCTACCTTGTGCTGCCATTTATATACTCAGTATTTGTTAACAAAACAAAGTATCCACAAAATTTGCAACACAAATTAACGTATCATAGCAACCAAAGCGCCTCAGCTGAAAAACTCTGCGCCTCCAAAGTGTTCTTGCAGCGCCCCCAGCTGGACGTTTTCAGAAGAGCACCTGGTATTTTCAGCTGGAAAAAACACTTGGTGAACATAGACCCTTATTCCAGCAGTACCAGTCCCATCTCTCACCGGATCATCACCAAAATATAACCACCTCTAGAATATGCTAGGGTCCATCTTTGGTGAAAGTTTCATGCAAATCTGTGTGAATGTGAATTTTTGTTTGTCTTTCTGTGTTGGGCCTGTGATGAACTGGTGACTTGTCGAGGGTGAACCCCGCCTCTCTCTCAATGTCAGCTGTTTTATGTGTTCTATGCTTGCTATTCTCCACTTAATTTTAATAATTAGTCTGTATTTTTCAACCTTACTTTATCTTTATTCCTATTATTATCCCTGTTATATGCATTTCTACTTTTACAGTGTCTCCACCTACATGGTGGCTACCAGTGATTCCATTCTGTCCCACTTTTGGGCATCTCAATTTGTTGAGGCCTCTTTTTTTTGATCTAACCAACCTGTGAATGTGTGCCAGGCAATATGAAACAAGTAGTCTGCACTTATAGTCTGCTTTGGTCATAATGGCTTCCTCTAGGCTAGAGTCACAGGTGCAGGCCACCTCTAACACACACACACACAGACACACACACACACACACACACACACACACACACACACACATACACCCACACACATACACACACACATACACACACACACACATACACACACACACACACACATACACACACACACACACACATACACACACACACACACACACACACACACATACACACACACACACACACACACATACACACACACACACACACACACACACACACACATACACACACACACACACACACACAGACACACACACACACACACACACACACACATACACACACACACACACACACACATACACACACACACACATACACACACACATACACACACACACACATACACACACACACACACACACACACATACACACACACACACACACATACACACACACACACACACACACACTGTTAGATATTGACACTTAGGAGTGATTCTAACCCTGATGATAAGTCATCTTATTGTGTAGGAGGTTCCTCTGAATATTCATGTATGAATATCTTGAGTGTGTGGAGGAAGACAGCTGGGCCTCATTTAGAAAACTGAGCATAGATTCCATCCTAAAACATTCTCTACTCACAGATATTCACATTTATAAAACCGTGTGGTGCAGACCTTCTCTTTATAAACCCAACCTGCTGTGAACTGTGTGAGTATTGTCTCCTCCCAGTATCATCACTACTCCTCCCAGTGTCACCACTACTCCTCCCAGTGTCACCACTACTCCTCCCAGTGTCACCACTACTCCTCCCAGTGTCATCACTACTCCTCCCAGTGTCACCACTACTCCTCCCAGTGTCATCACTACTCCTCCCAGTGTCACCACTACTCCTCCCAGTGTCATCACTACTCCTCCCAGTGTCCTCCCACTACTCCTCCCAGTGTCATCACTACTCCTCCCAGTGTCCCCCCACTACTCCTCCCAGTGTCCCCCCACTACTCCTCCCAGTGTCCCCCCACTACTCCTCCCAGTGTTGTCCCACAATCCTCCATAAATGGTTGATGCTAAATGTCTCATGAATATACTGATGTTGTTAAGGAGCCTTTGTTGGACTATCAGTGATGACGATGATGATGATGATGAGTATGAAGAAGAAAGCAGAGTTTGCAGGGTGTGAGTTAGAGGTTCTGTTTTATTTGCAGGGTTACCTCTACCATTATACAGACCTGGCGGCCCACCAGGCCAACAACAAGCCAAAAAAAAATTTTTTTTTACAAGCCAAATATGGTCAAATAATCATTCATTCAAAAATAATGGTTTGTGTTTGGGAGCCTCTGTGCTGCCCTCCCTCTCTGTGTCCTCCCCCCTCAGAGCTCTGTCTCTATGGCGACCTCCATCATTAACTAGTAAACAAACCCGCGACTGTTTGAATGGATGCTGCAGTGAGATGTAAAGATGGACTGGATGGAGAAATGCTGGCTTTTATCTTCATCCAGTAAGTTTATGATGTTTAATATTTTCTCATGTAACAGCTGCTGTGTTTGTATTCATAATGGTTGAACTGGGAACCTAACATAATGCTGTTTAAGTACTCAGCTAACGTTAGCTAGCCGATCAATGATTGTTAAACGAGTTAACACAGATGATTCGCACAACGCTACATGTTTATTAGGCTAAAAATCTATTACGTTAATTAATGTGAGCATGGAGCCAAAAAGCAGGAGAAGGACAACAAATATTCTAACATGTTTCTCAAAAACTCCGGAGCCAAACCAAAGAAGAGGTGAGGAAGAAGAGCGAGAGAGCGAGAGAGAGAGAGAGAGAGAGAGAGAGAGAGAGAGAGAGAGAGAGAAAGAGAGAGAGAGCAGAGTGAACTGTGAACCAGATTTCTCCACCATGGACAGAGTAACTCACACAACTCATTAAACAATTTAATTTTAGCAATATAAATAAATAATATAAATCTATCTTTAAATCTAAAAATTTACTAAACAAAAATAAATCCTCACTTTTGGTGAAAACTGACCTCAGAACAGGCTGTAAGGAGAGCAGACTGTAGAAAATAAATCTCAGTAAATGAGCCTCCTGTGGGAAAATGTCCATCCCATGATGTCATGGTGAATTTTTTCTCCAAGCTGAGGAAGATCAAGCAGCAGTAAGTCATGAACACTGTGTTCATGATGAGCTCAGTGTGTACTTTGCACAACTGAGTAGTTTTAACAGTCATGTGACTGTGTTATACTTGTATAATTTGATATATTTCTTGTGGAATTGATTTTTTTTTTTTTGGTAGTTTTGAACGACATATTTTCCAGTAACCTTAGTGAACCAAAGAATTTCTTTTATTTGCTGTAACTTGTTCCAGTGAAGTGTGGTAGTGTGTAGTGATTCCAGGTTATTGAGTCATCTTCTACTTGTCATCACTTTGTTTTAAGTGTTTCACCCAAAAACAAATAACCAAGCATTTGGTGCGTGTTCATACTGTAGTCAGCTCTGTCCACCAGGCCTAAAAAGATTTCCAGGGGAAACACTGGTTTGGAGGGCTTAGCAGTGGAATATCAAATAAAAGGAAACAGGCTGAAGGTATTGGGTAATACTGTAGACTGACATGCTGTCCAGCCAATCAGAGAGCTAGAATTAGTAGCTACGGTGTCACTGTTTGAGTGATCAACAAGGTTGGTTGAGATTCTCTGGTGTTACTTGCTCAGAGCTCATGTTGATGTTGTGCAGTGTGTTAATAAAACACGTTAAAGGACAAGTCAGCTGTGTCTCCAGCAGTTTGTCTGACAGAAGCATGTGGTGGATGGTGAACAGGGTTGGATCAAACAACGAACTGTTGCAGGGTCAAAAAGAAGGTCAAAAACACACAGCTGAAAAAAGATAGATGGAATGGTTCCTAAAATTCAGAACATGTTTTTATAACCAAATATTCTGCTTCTGTCCATATTTGTTGATTTTTAGCCTTTAAAAACAACATTTTGACTCCAGTCAGAAACTGTTTGACACACAGAGGAAAAGTCTCACCTCCTGACTGACACTATGCTGACATTCAATTAAAGATGGAACAAATAATTCAACCATATCTGCATCAAACAATATAATGACATTAAATTACATTTACATATTTATGTATTTAGGCTCTAACAAATAAATATAGACTATATCCACCATCAGAGGCAGGCCTATACATTATGACATATATATGTGCTGATGTGTGTTTTACATTCATCTGTGTTTTTACTTCTGACTGAACTTTATTTAGTGATAAAACCATCGAGTGTCTCTGACTCTGACTCTACAGCAGGATGAAAGTAGACGTAGAAATCTGAACCTTTTTCTCTATAAAGACCAACGTTTGTGGTGAAAGATGTTTACACACATTTCACCCCGTTTACACTACTTTTTTTGTGCGCAGAACCTTTTATAAATGAGGCCCCTGGAGAGGTCCATTTCCTGTGAGACTGGGCCACATTAAAGGAGATGGAACATTATGGTCTATATATAGCCTTATCTGTGAATGTTTACATGTTTGTGTATGTGAGTGGTAGGCATGAGGAGTCACAGGTGAATTTTGAAAAGAAGGGTTTTATTTTACCCAAAAATGAGAAAACTTTACAAAAACAAGCAGTAAAGTTCTAGGCCCATAAAAGAGGTCAAATAAACAGAACTAAACTCAGGATTTAGCAAACAATACATTTCAGCAAAGTAACTAACACAATAGAATTCACCAGGAACAAGTGATCTAACAAAGAACAACTGACCTCACAAAGACAGAATGCAGGAGTATTTAAGCTGATCAAACCAAATGAATACAGGAGAGAGTAAACTACAACACCAACACACTAATTAACTACTCAACATACACAACTTTATAATTAAAATAACCATTATACAAATCAAATCCAAATGTGTCTAAATAACAAATGCAAACCAAATTAAATTAACGAAGAACTAAACTAAATAAATCAAACCCCCCTATGAGGTCTGGGCCTGATGGTACAGCCTGATTGGTACTTCCTGTATAAAAGTCTGCTGCTTCCTGGGTTCCATCTTTTGCCTAGATTATTCAGCAGCAGAAGCATGGACCCTAAAAAAAAAGAACTTATGACAACTTAACAGAATTTGAGTACAGCAAAGTTAACAAAATGTGTGTTACAAACAAACAATGTAGATTCCACAGACGCTACTTAAACCATGTTTATGTTGTGTGAAATCAAGACTTTTGTGTCTTCACTTATGTGACTGTGTGTATGTGTAACGTGGGTGTAAAAAGATATCCAGTTCGGAGTATCCAGTAGCCTTCCTGGAGTCCT
This sequence comes from Chaunax sp. Z400, assembly GCA_037577475.1. Lineage (NCBI taxonomy): Eukaryota > Metazoa > Chordata > Actinopteri > Lophiiformes > Chaunacidae > Chaunax > Chaunax sp. Z400. The sequence goes on along the minus strand of CM075196.1, from coordinate 25,251,571 downwards.
TGGATTGGGTGTTGCAGAATGCCCCTATTGGGGACTCTGTAATTCTCCTGGGGGACTTCAATGCTCACGTGGGCAATGCTAGTGTGACCTGGAGGGTCATGATTGGGAGGAACGGCATGCCTGATCTGAACCCGAGTGGTGTTCAGTTATTGGACTTCTGTGCTCGTCACAGTTTGTTCATAATGTACACCATGTTCAAACATAAGGGTGTCCATAAGTGCACTTGGCACCAGGACACCCTAGGTCGTAGGTCGATGATCGACTTCATAGTTATATCATCAGACCTACGACCATATGTTCTGGACACTCGGGTGAAGAGAGGTGCTGAGCTGTCAACTGATCACCACCTGGTGGTGAGTTGGATCCGATGGCAGGGGAGGATGCCTGGTGCACACAGGCCTGGTGAACCCAAACGTACAGTGAGAATGTGCTGGGAGCGTTTGGCAGAGGCCCCTGTCCGCGAGATCTTCAACTCTCACCTCCGGCAAAACTTCACCTGCATTCTGAGGGAGGCTGGGGACATTGAGTCCAAATGGACTATGTTCCGTGCCTCCATTGTTGAGGTGGCTGCCTGGAGCTGTGGCCGTAAGGTTGTGGGTGCCTGTTGTGGGACTCCTGAGGCAGCTGACAGGTATCGACGGGCCAAGCGGAGTGCAGCTTCGGCAGTCACTGAAGCAAAAACTCGGGTGTGGGTGGAGTTTGGTGAGGCCATGGAGCATGACTTTCGGACGGCCTCAAAGAGATTCTGGCAAACCATCAGACGACTCAGGAGGGGGAAGCAGTGCTCTGTTCGCACTGTGTACAGTGGGGAGGGTTTGCTGCTGACCTCAACTGGGTATATAGTTGGGTGGTGGTAGGAGTACTTCGAGGGTCTCCTCAATCCCACTAACATGTCCTCCATGGAGGTGGCAGAGACGGGGGACTCAGAGGGGGACTCGTCCATTACAGGGGCTGAGGTCACTGAGGTAGTTAATAAACTCCTCTCCTCCTCCTCTGGCAAGGCCCCAGGGGATGATGAGATTCTCCCTGAGTACCTTAAGGCTCTGGATGTTGTAAGACGGTCTTGGTTGACATGCCTCTGCAACATCGCAGGGAAGTCGGGGACAGTGCCTCGGGATTGGCAGACTGGGGTGGTGGTTCCCCTTTTTAAGAAGGGGGACTGGAGGGTGTGTTCCAACTATGGGGGGATCACACTTCTCAGCCTCCCTGGGAAGGTCTATGCCAAGGTACTGGAGAGGAGATTCCGTCCGTTAGTCAAATCTCGGATTCAGGAGGAACAATGCGGTTTTCGTCCTGGTCGTGGAACGCTAGATCAGCTCTTTACTCTCGCTAGAGTGCTGGAGGGTCCATGGGAGTTTGCCCAACCAGTCTACATGTGCTTTGTGGACTTGGAAAAGGCATACGACTGTGTCCCTCGTTGTGCTCTGTGGGGGGTGCTCCGGGAATATGGGGTATCGGGCCCGTTGTTGTCCCTATATGACCAGAGCGAGAGTTTGGTTCACATTGCCAGCAATAAGT
>CM075196.1:25237553-25242553 GCA_037577475.1 Chaunax sp. Z400 | reverse complement strand
ATTACAGTGTTTCCTCTATAATTCTTTCCAGCAGCGCTGCTGTTGTGCTTTTGTGCTGTTTTGTTGTTGTGTTGTCATGTTGTCGTGTCCATGAGGATGTGACGTCAGCCCGTATTCATGAGAGACAGAATAGCTTCAAATTAAATGACCTCAGAATCATTGTAGGATTATTCATATTTGTCTTTTGGGTCTAAATGAACACGTGTTGATATTTAAATTAATATTAAAATATTAAATGCCACAACACAGAAAATTACTCACAACATACAGTACCAGTCAATAGTTTGGACACAGTTACCCATCCACTTGAATGGGAAACTGTGTCCAAATTTTTGACTGGTAGTGTATACTGAAAATTAAAAGTTAACATTGACTTCTGCATTGAGAGAAACATTTTCTCAAGTTAAAATTCCCTCCTCCCTCCTCTTCAGGCTTTACTAACTTCAGCTCCTCCATGGTCACGTCCTCCTTTCTCATCCTAACTGACTCCATGGTCACGTCCTCCTTTCTCATCCTAACCGACTCCATGGTCACGTCCTCCTTTCTCATCCTAACCGACTCCATGGTCACGTCCTCCTTTCTCATCCTAACCGACTCCATCGTCACGTCATCCTTTCTCATCCTAACCCACTCCATGGTCACGTCCTCCTTTCTCATCCTAACCAACTCTATGGTCACCATCCTCCTTTCTCATCCTAACCAACTCCATGGTCACGTCCTCCTTTCTCATCCTAACCGACTCCACGGTCACGTCCTCCTTTCTCATCCTAACCAACTCCAGGGTCACCATCCTCCTTTCTCATCCTAACCGACTCCACGGTCACCATCCTCCTTTCTCATCCTAACCGACTCCATGGTCACCATCCTCCTTTCTCATCCTAACCGACTCCACGGTCACCATCCTCCTTTCTCATCCTAACCGACTCCACGGTCACCATCCTCCTTTCTCATCCTAACCAACTCCACGGTCACCATCCTCCTTTCTCACCCTAACCAACTCCATGGTCACCATCCTCCTTTCTCATCCTAACCAACCAGTTTAACAGACTCATCTGAAAAGTGAAATATCATTAACTCTCCAGATGTATGTGTACAGGACAAATGTGAGTTTAGTAATAGTTTAGGAGTAAGTTTGTACCAGACGTTCACTGATGCACTAGTTGATGAACTAAAACAGTTCCAAGTTAACGTTGCTCACAGTGTGTGAGTGACAATCATGAGTAGCCTGTTGATATTAATGAGTACCGCTGCTCGTTGTCTAGCAGCGCTGTTGCTGATTGAATATAGGAGAAACATTCTAGAGGTGTATTCAGTGCACTTCAAAACATGACATTCTTAATAACAGCGTGTATCTTTTTACAACAGAAGCCCTCATGTATTAAGTTCACATTGCAGAAAATATAAAATCAGTATGATTAATTTCACTCTGATTTGTCCTTCATTGTGGGTCAGTGTCAGACCCAAATGAGTGAAATGTGTGCTTAAAATAATATATATGTTGCTTCTTAATGTAATATTTATATATATATTTCATAGTTGTTCATGAATGCATGAATCAAACGCCTGGTTGACACACAGCTGATCATTATGACTCATTATCTCTGGTTTAGGTTTTGTGGAGCTCACTAAAGTAAAGCCTGGCTATGTCTGAGTTAATCCAGAGTTCTGTAAACCTGAGGTCCCACAACAGTCCATAATAATGACTTCACTCACTGGTCAGGAGTCAGATATAAACATCTGCTGCTGCTCTGAGCTTCTGGCTGCACAGGTTCAAGGTTGAACAGCAGGAGGAGGTCAGAGATGAAACATTATTCACAGTTCAGATTTTACTTTCTTATGCACTGGTTGATCTGACATACTCACAGAAACATGCAGTCCATTATTTATAGGTATATGTTAGTTCAGCTTGCTAGAATGATGTAAACAGCATGAAACAACTTCATTGGTTCCAGTGTGCAGCTGATGTGTTTGACAGGTGGGTGTGGTGCAGTATTGGAGGGTTTGGCTGCTCAGAGGGCTTCATCTTGTTTTTGCTCTTTTTTGTAGCTGCTTTCAAACGTCCAGGTTTTAAGAATGAAATATTGTCTTGATGTTACTTTCAGGATTGAATCCCAGTCTTACTGCTGTTATTGGCTCCAGCTGTTCTTTCTCTCTTCGTCTAATTCAAGGCCATTTTTCCTGACTATCTCTGTAACAGCAAGGCTCAGCCTCCCTCCCTCCATTCCTCCTCCTCCCTCATCTAAGCCTCGCCTCACTTTCCATGCCTTTTGTCGCCCGTGTCTGTTGCTTTGTGTTGGTTAGTGAGTTAGTTTGTCTGCAGTCTTACTTTAAATGTTCAAAACCAAATTTCATTAGATTTTGTGCAGGGTTTGGGATGGGGCCAGGGATGAATCCATTATATTTTGGTGTGGATCTGGATCAGGATCCAGAATTGAAAATGTTGTAACACTTTGTTCATTGCGAGCTACTCAAAAAAACTGATTTCCACAAAGTTTGGTGGAAGGATTGGACGTATATCAGACAAGAACCTATAAAATGTTGGTATTTCTCCAAACAGAGGCAGATCTGCTCAGCGTTCTGAGTCTCTACCGTCACCATAGTTTAAGGTTAATTGTTGAAAATCTTTGATGGCGTGCAGATAGTGCAGTGGTTAGAGCGCAGTGCTTGGAGCGCACGCCACATGTAGTCCTCCAGCAGTCGGCGAGGGTTTGATTCCAACCCGTGGCCTTTTGCTGCATGTCTTCCTCTCACTCTCTCTCCCACATTTCCTGTCACGTCTTCAGCTGTACTATACATTAAAGGCATAAAATGCTCCAAAGAAACCTTTAGTAAAGTATATGTGGGGTGTCTCTTCATACATGGCTCTACAGCAGACATTGTGATACAGTACTGCTCTTTACTGAATGCCTCCTTATGTCTCAAACCTTATGAAATCCAGTCATAATGTTATTAGACTGAGTTCATACATCATATCTCTGTAACTCATCTCTCATGTTTTCTCTGTTACTCTTGGGTTTTGATTTAAAGAATAAAACTGGACTAAGTATTTAACAGATGTCTCATGGTCTGTGGGATACATGACGCCTTATCTGAAGCTGAACCCTTAAATTAGCATAAGTATTCTCCTCTTTGTCGATATTGTCTGTGAGAAATCCTTATTTTAAAGATGGTTACAGTCACAGTTCCTGCCTCATCCGCTGACAGAAGGCAGCTGGCCTGGTGTTTGATTGTTTCTGTCCACTCTGAATTCTCCAGACCATAAATCCCGGAGCTGTTTGTGCCCTGACGAGGCACACACTGCACACCTCCAGCTACGATGAGCAGGTCTGCACTTTAAATGAGGTCGTGTTTTCCTTTTTCCACGTCCCCAGAACCAGTCTGGGAAGCCAGGAGTCGCTACACCCAGCTGGTGGTGGGCCCACAGGGCAGGACTCCGTGAAGCTCATTCAGGCTGTGCCCAGCTGGGCCCCATGGTTGGAGCCCGGCCACCAGATGCTCGCCGACAAGCTCCCCTCTCAAGCCTGGCTTCAGAGGGGCGGTTTGGGGCGGCATCAGCAGTAATGCAGGCGTTGTATTGGATCATTGTGGTGAAGAGAGAGCTGAGCTGAGCGCTGGATCTACCCGTTGATCTACCTTCCTACCCTCACCTTTGGTCATGAGCTCTGGGTAGTGATCAGAAAAATGAGATGGTGGATACAAGTGAACAAAATGAGCTTCCTCCACAGGGTGGCTGGACTCAGACTGAGGAGCTCTGACATCCAGAAGGAACTTTGAGCGGAGCGACTGTTGAGGTGGTTGGAGCATCCGGAGGAGGAGACCTGGGGCTAGACCTCACTGGAGGGACTACATATCTCATCTGGACTGGGAACGCCTCGGGATCCCCCCAAGATGAACTGGAAAATGTTCCGGGGGAGAGGAACATCTGGAACACCCTGCATAGACTGCTGCCAACACCACCCCACCCCGGAGAAGAGGAAGAGGAGGAAAACGGATAGACGAATAGATGATAGCTTACTTTAGCGATGATGGTTGGTATTAGCTAATGTTAGCCAAGATAGCTGAGATTCGCTGACATTTCTAATCGGCTCAGATCTAAAGGATCCATCAGCTCACATCTCATTAACTCAGTGACATCATTAACTCACCTGTGATCAAGTGTTTGTACAGTTTATGACCAGGTCCCACAGTTTTCCTGACACCACAGATCTTTTCTATTACGTCATTCACACTTAGGGGAAGTAAACAAGTTTTTTCTATTATTTCACATGTATAAAGCACTTTTAGATCACTTGCTTTCTTCCAGAAGGCGCTGTAGTTGTGATGTGTGCCTCTGCAGCAGGAGGGCATCAACAAAAACATCCAAAACTGAGGTGCTTGTTTGTGAATCATTTCAAAAGTGGATGAGGCGTATATTAAATACACACTTTTTATTTTAGCATAAGGCCAAGGCTGTACAATCCTACACATCTGTGTAATGTGCCTGATGTCACACCCCTCCACAAAGCTTCATGGAAATCAATTCAGTCATCGGTTCTGCAGGATTCTGGAAAATGCTGAGAAACTCTTTATCTATCAGTGTTAAAGAAAACTGAAAAGAAAATCCTGGATCCGTCCCTTTATCTTGGTTCATACACTATCCTTCTGTGTCAAACAAACCAATGTGACACATCCCCTCCGCCTTCCCTAGGATCTCCAACCCCCCCCCCCCCCCCCCCCCCCCCCCAGCCCTTTGGTCCTTTTTTCCAGTTACTATCTGCATCATGAATCTATATTTTACATATATATTCTTTTTTTCTGTGTTGGCCTTAAGTCAGGGAACTAAATCACATACGTGTGGAATAATTGTGCCTGAAGGAAGGACAAACACAAACACAGCTGAGCTCCAGTAGAAGTCACACAGACACACAACCCTAACGCTGAGATTGAGCAGCGTAGGTTTAGACGACGCACAGGTTAAAAGCTCAAGGGAGAAGCTGCTCAGTGTTTTTATAAATGAAAAG
>CM075196.1:25212553-25232553 GCA_037577475.1 Chaunax sp. Z400 | reverse complement strand
GGACCATGAAGACAATATGGTGTCTGTTGTGCAGAGCGGTTCAGTGACATACCACAGCATGAAGATGACAGCTTTAGACACAGCATGCTACTCCTAATACCATTACATCACTAACACTGTATAACTAATCTTTTGACAGCAGCCATGTGGGAAACGACTGAACATTTTGATGGTGATGGTTCAGGTGTGTTTTATTAGCTATGAAGGTGCAAGAAAGTATTGATACACTTGACTTTAGGTTTTATAAAAAGCACAGTATCAGTTTTTGAATATAGCTTTACTTTATCTTATGTACAATGTTTTATTTCTTCTTGCTGATAGAGGCAGAGGTTAAAGTGGGCCAGAACGATCTCAGCATTCAGCATTCGACACTTTCCATAAATAAATAAATACATAAATCTGATTGGCAGTTTGTCAGGCCAGTTCACTTCTCAGGTGGTGCAGCAGCCTGCCATCTCTTCCAGCAGCTCAAGTCAAGTCAATTTTATTTATATAGCATCAAATCACAACCAAAGTTATTTCAGGACACTTTCCAAGAAGCGCAGAATACGTCTAGACCACCGACTCTTTATTCTACAGAGACCCAACAATCCCCCATGAGCAGAACATGGAGACAGTGGAGAGAAGAAACTGAGTTTTAACAGGGAGAAACTTCGAGGAGAAACTTTTAGGGTCAAATCCCACTTTAACCCCTGGACAGAGACAGATGTTAATGTCTTTGCTCAGGTTGCTATGATGGAGGATGTTACAGAGACTTAGAGACTAAAATAGAGCCCACTTTTCTAAAAATCAGATTTTATGCATGTAGTGGTGTTTTTTTTCTTCTTAAATCCCTTATTTACACAATATATTGAATCTTAACCCTTGTATCACGATACACACTGCCCTACTATCATCAGACATCAGGCCATGTCTCAGCGCTGTATAAGGAACAATCACCTCTTTTAATCTGGCCTGAACAGACACATGATCTAAACTTTGCTGCTACATCACTTTAAACACACACAGGCATGTGCAGTGAAAATGTTCACACTGTGCTCCTATCATTTGTCATTTAAGAGTATATAAACACCTTGGGAACACAGTTGGCATCGAGCCCTGAAATGACCCCTGATGCTGAATTTGTTTTCCATTCCAGAAAAGTGTAAGTGACTCCGGATCATTACTGAAACACAACGGTGCTTGAAATTGGCTTCTAAATATTTCAGGAACCTGATTTTCTTTAGGCTCTCTAGTATGTTCAGCTGATGTTCTGTGATCCAATTCCAGTAGTGCTAATGCCAGACTGAGCTTCTGTTTCTATTGTGAAGGTTTAAGACTACCTTTGCTAATGCAACACGCCTGTTCATTCAGGCTTGTTATAAATGACTGTGTACTGAAACACTAACCCTTTACTATTAAATGTGCACAGGTTCGTTTACCAGTAACTGGTGATTTCTCATGTTCTTATTTCACTTATGCTCAGATGCATATTTGTCTTTTTCTGCCCTTTCAGTTGTCTGTCAGGTTGTTTGTTTCTCAAACATCTTTTTGTAACGAGACGACCTAAAAACACCAAAGCCTATTGAACAACATGCAGTAGTCCTGTCAGCCAATGGAATAAATGGAATCTGAGTGACCAAAAGCATCACTTTAACAGACAGATGAAGTCAGTAATGTTCCATGTATGAGATGCCTTGTGTTGTCAATCTCAGGCACTAGTTTCAAGGATGTCACCTCTTCTTTTTAACCAATGACGTTGTTTGTCAGTGGTGTGTGAGAGCTGGGAGCTGGTTTGTATGTATGAAGGGAATCAGGTGAGGCGAAGCACAGAGCCCTGTAGAAATCCATCACTGATTCTCCTCATTATATGAGGACATGTGTGTGTGTGTGTTGAAAAGGGCTTTAAATGCTGCTGTCCTTTACAATCATCCACACAGTCTGAGGCCAAAGCTTCACAGACAGCCACGACAGAAAAGAATCCAGCTCACTGGAAGCTACGACAGGAAATCAAACCTTCACATTAAATGTTCTGGTTACTTTAATATGGAACGTTGTTAAATAATGCTGATTAAATGCTAAAAAACTATAAATAACATGAAAAAACATTTCACGTCATGTGCATCCATATGATGCACCATGTAACTAACAGGAGGAAGTTGGACACATGCTAAATGAACTTGCAGACTGTATTTAGATTGTTTGAAAAATGGGCCATTTGGGCCTAAACCTAACTAAATGCTGACTGTTTGACATCATTCACAACAGTCATGATATGTAAAATGTAAAAGTAAAAGTTTAATTTTGAAAGTGTAAGTGGAGGTTTGCTGTTTCTTGCTGCTAACTTGATGCTGGAGCCCTCTCAGTGGAGAACTGACTCCAGGGGTAAGTGTTAGGGTTGGGCATCGTTTGGATTGTAATGATTCTGATTCTGGTTTTCAGTTCTGGTTCTTTGAGGGGCGGGGTCAGAACAGGCCACATGCTTGTTTCACAGAAGAGAAATGTATTTAAAATAAAAACAACCTTTATACAAGCCATTCTGTATAAACAATGTGTCACTCATTATGAAGGTCTCATTCACTCACAGCAACTCACTAGAAATGATCACATCCCTGCAAACAGAAAAACATGACCTTGCATTGATGATCCCTCTGTGACCCTGACTCGTCTAAGATGTCTGTTTGACTACTTGTGTCGTACCTTTGCTGTAGGTCAGGGAGGTGAGCAGCCAACAGCGTGCTAGCTAGCTTAGCTATATTCTTATGATTTCTTACCTGAATGTCTTCAAGATTCTGATGGAATTGGAGTTTTGGAACCAGTTCCAGTTTGCTGCTAGTTTAGCATGTTCTTACTCCCGACTCATCAAATACATCTGCTTGGTCAGTGGCCCTGAGCTTTAGAATATGAGGCTCCACTTATTTATTTATTTTTACTGTTACTTTCATGTTATTACCATAATGTTTTATTGGCTTAAAGTTTATTTTCATTGTTGGTAAAGTGCTTTGTAACTTGTTTTGAAAAGCGCTATATAAGTAAAGGTATTATTATTATTATTGTTATTTACAATGATGTCAGCTGCGCTGACTGTATTGATTAGAGAGGTTAAGAATCCATACTGTGCTGGAAGTAAAAAGTAATACCACACAGAGGTAATGTAGATATCAGACTTTTGTTGGATCACTCAACCACATGCAAAGAGTGAGCATGCACTGAAATATCTGCACACACACTCCCAACCACAGACCCACACACACACTTCCAGACAGGGATTTCAATGCTCGTTGTGGTTCTGGACGACTCCCTCAAAGTGTTGATCATTTTTTTATCCTCTATGACTCTTTCTGCTCCTTCACTATGACTCCGCTTCTTTCTTAGCATTCTGTCCACCTTATCGCCCAATGAACTTAATCAGTGCACAATGTTTGTGTGCAACTCAGCATAAGAGAGGGTAAGTCATGCTGAAAGACACACACACACACACACACACACACACGCACGCACGCACGCACGCACGCACGCACGCACACACACACACACACACACACACACACACACACACACACACAGGCAGGCTCAGGGAAAAAGGGCTGCAACATCTTTCAAAATGCCATTTTAAGTTTTATTGACATACAAGATGATTGAGGTAAAGATTCTCTAAGTCGTGATTGGGAATATTTTGTATTCCCAGTGAAAACAGAAGGAATATTTTAGATTTAGATTTCTGGAGTTACCTGCTCATGTTGTGACTGAGGATGGTGTTGAATAGACCATATCGACCAATAGCAGGTCAGTATAAAGATGATTTTGTTCTGAATTTAACCTCCTTTCTCACACATCTTTCCCAGCTGGAGCTACGGCTCAGTCGATACAGTCAGGCAGTGTACAGTCATGCTTTTCAGAGGCAGGCTTAAAGGCTGGGATTGTTTCTGTTGGATAAAATCTCAACTTATCCAGCTCCAGTTTTAATAAGACATGAGTAGAGCACAGCCAGTGTTGATGACATCACTAACACATGTGCTACGACCAAAATCAAATGGTCTTGTGTGAAAAAGGTCCTAAAACTGACAAAACATAATAACTAGATTAGATGAGAGTGTGTATAACTGAATACATCAGTAAACTACAAAGCACTCAGAGAACCCATCTCCACCAACACCATAGTCACTAAATCATCAAAAGTTGGAAAAAATACAAAATCCTCTAACAAGTGTTTTTCAAAGGTGTATCAACAATTCATTTTCTGTCAACATTAGACTCTGAATCTGTATTTTCTCAGCTGCATACTGGTAGCAGTCTCATGTCTCCAGCCCTCTCAGCTTCAGATAGTGATTGGAGACTTATGCACAGCGGTGGACCAGTCCATGTCTGGGTGTTTTTATTTTGATTGGTCTGTTAGTTTTCTTGATATTGGCAAAATGTTTTTAAAAAAGGCCCAATGTCACAATGTTGAAGAAAGTGAAAAAGTAATCCAGAATCCACACCCATACCCAGATCTACTTCAAAGTTTACTCCACTCCTCCTTGGCCCAGGATCCACCCCTACACAACATGACATCAAAACTGTTCACAGTGATTAGAGATATCTTGCAGACATCAAGCAACCAAATAAACAAACAATCATGTGTGATCAGGTAACTTAATGTTTAAGTTAATAAGAATGAGTTCATAATTAAAATGGAGTTTAAATGTCTGCCATTAGTGTGTACTGAGCCCTGGTGTGATGTTAAGCTGACTGTGATACACGGAGGCCCATCCTTTGCTGTGGATTAGTGGCTGTACGACAGTGGATGCAGGCAGCATTGCAGTAATCTATTGTGCTAATCTTCTCACAGTGTGCTAAGGGATCATTAGCAACATCATGGGATCAGATTGGGATGGGATTTATGACTGGTGTGTTCAGCCATCTGTGTGTGAGAGCATTATGGACGAGGGTAACAAGAATACATCTATGGACAAGTTGGTGAATGAATGGAAATATTCAGGCTGGTTGGAGCCACGGTACGGGGATTGATGAATGACCACCTGATGGAATATTATAAATGTACAATAGCCTACCTATTCACTGATAATATTTATTGGCATAAACACAGAATGATATTTCAGAATTCTATACCTATACTATTCGTGGGGTTTACAGGGCTCCCTGCCCCTGCAAAGGAATGGCAGGGAGCATCAAATAGTTTTTTAACTACTGCGGAGGGACTTACATTTAGGGCCCGAGCGCTAAGCGTGCAAGGACCCTATTGTAATGCAAGGAATTATTATTGTTTTCCGAAAAGAATCACCTTTTTGGGGACTTTCCGATGCTCAAAAACTCATGAAAGTTGGCAGAAAAATCAAGAGTTTCTTGGTAATTTTATGCCATAGAAAACGTTCTTTATGTTCGTTTTGATTTGAATAAATAATAGAGATTTGATGCTGGGTGAGCTAGATTGACTTTTACAGGAGAGAGAGAGAGAGTTCGTGGCACAAGACATTGCATCTATCAGCATGTAAACGTTAAAACTAACATGAACAGAAAAAGAGATGGCCAACCTTCATCAGGAACTGGACAAGGAGAGAAAGTATCCTATGAAGTGGGCAGCAGAGTTCGCCGAACTCAACAAAGAAACAGAGAAACTGTTCTCTGAATGTTAAGTGTCCAACTAATGGTAGAGTGGGAGACCATGTGTGCCAATAGGAGAAACCGTAAAGAAAGAAAGATCTATCTCTATCAGAAGCACTGCCAGGAGGTGTGGCCTCTTGGTGCAGGATGATGCTTCGCCATGATACAGGAAGTTGTTATAACTCCACTGTTAAAGCTCCAATCTGGCCCAAACTTCATATGTTGAATGAGAGTCCCACCCTGAAGACACCTAAACAACAATATTCAGTTACGGTGATAGCGCCACCTGCTGGCAAATGTAAAACTGTCTTGTGTGACACTTTTTGTTTGTTTTACTTAAAATATTCATTGGGTGGTCATCACAGGAAACAGTCAAAGAGAAGGTAGATTACTAGGTGCTCTAATGTCACAGAGTGAACAAAAAGAGTTAAATCACAATCCTTCCTTCAGTTCTCATAATGGATGCAAATACAGAGTCCTGTTTATGTACAGGACAGGAGTAGGGAGGCCGATGCTGGCACAGCCCCGACTGGTGCATGCTCTGAGGTGGACAGACTCCGACAAGCGCCGGAGTGAGAGGGCCTGTTCAACGCTGCTTGCAGCTTTAATTTTTATTTTGGAGCTTGGGGAGTGTTTTGTCATTTTAAAAGATCTGTTTTTCTTTTTAAAATAGGTGATTTACCGCTGTGTGATGACAGAACTCACTAAGCTGGGTCACTCCATGCACATAATCATTGCAAGGGATGGGTGATTACGCACATAGAGATTAACCCCCCCCCCCCCCCCCCCCCCCCCCCCACACACACACACACACACACAGGATGTGTGTCATGACAGAAAACCTCCTGCCTCTGTTTGAGTTCATGTCTGCAGTGAAAGCAGCAGCTGAGCGGTGCTGAAGCTTCCTGTGGACCGACGCTGCTTCAGCCCTAAAGGTGGAGCATCAGAGGGATGAAGAATATGGAGATGACCATATTGTTGGCTCAGTGTTGGTCCTCATGTCTTTGGTTAGCTGCCCAGCCCTGCTGCTGGTCTAACCTCTTTTGCTTCCTTTAAGTGTATTCAGTGTCTTATCCGACAGCTGATGAAGGTGACATATGGTTGTTATATTCAGAAGTCCACATAGGGTTGTGTACCACTCCGTTTTGAACTGGTACACTACTAATGCCGGTACCTTTTTTTTTAACACCAGCATCGCTTCAGAGGAGGACGCTGTTAAAATACGTGGAGCATCTGGAGAAACTGTTTCTATCTGCACACTTCAACCTGATGACTGGACTTAAATGATGGGATGGAATATCAGCAGAGTGTTGGACTAAATAAGAAATAGAAAGAACTGTCAAATGCATCACATTTTGCTCAATCATGGAACCCTCCATGAATGAGCACAGTGCTAGCTGCAGATGTGCTAACATTAGCTTTGGTGCATCATGAGGTGTGCATGTTTGGGTATTTTTAAGTTCATCGACCCATTATTATGTTTCTTAATATTGTACAAATGTTAAAAAAGCCATATCTGAAAAATGTCATCCAGATTCCATAACTGGCTTTCAGGATTTCAAACATTTTAGGTTTATAGATATATTTAGTGTTTGAACAGGGGTCTTCTCAGGCTACACGTTCTGGCCAGCTTTGTATTGATTACAGACACTGAGTGTCGTTTGCATTTCAGATGTGTAAGTACAGTCACAGGGGTGACAGAGTCTCTCTCGGTCCTCTCTCTTACGTTACTGTCTCACCCAGATGTGCTCACTAGAGCTCATGACCTTTGCCTTCTGGATCTGCTCCCTCTTCATAACAATGATCCGGTACAACAGCCCAGATGTACTTGAACTCCTTCACTTGGGGCATCAGCTCACTCCCAATCTGGGGGAAGTAATTGACTCTATCCCTGTCTTAGAACCATGTCCTCAGATTCACCCCGGCCTCCTCACAGTCTGTCCCAGTGTGTGCTGAAGTTCATGCACTGATGAAACCAGAAGAACCACATAAACCTCAGAAAACAGCGACTCAATTCTTCCCAAACTGGACCCTCTCTTTTCTCCAGCTGCACCTTGAGATCCATGTCTGCTATCATACATGTGACAGTAAATGTGCTCTGTGTTGTTTGGCTCTCTTATGGGCTGTAATACATGTTAAATAGTAGATAAAATGTGAAGAGCCAGCAGCTGTAAGCTCTTCATCTGCTCTCCTGACAACGAACCATTGTTCTGTATCCCTTTATTCTTTTCTCACATCTCTGCTCTCCCCACTTGTTGCATCTTAGTCCTCTTCATCTTCCATCTGTTTCATTCATTTTGATATTTTTATTTCTGTGTGTTGTCCAAGCAGTGCGCTTTGATTTGTTTTCTTTTTCCTGTCATTCTTAACCCATTCTCTTGTCTTGGCCTCTCTTGAGCCTCCTCTCTTTACCCTACAGCTTTGGGTTCCATTCCTCTTTAGCATCTCTCCATCTGTGCTGACATTTTTCCCTGGCAGCAGCTCAGTGATGGAGAGAATGATCACATGTGAGCTAAAGAGAGTGTAGAAGTGAAACAAGCTGCAGAGAGGAAGCTGAAAGCAGGCTGTGGATTAGAACTAATAGAGGCGCTGCATTAAAGGCTTAATGTGGCCGTGGCCATAGTTTCCTGGATGGCATAGTGTGCCATGCACCGAGATGTATAACACTGGAAACATGCACATATGCACTTGTGCACGCATGCACACACTGGATTAATAATGACAGCAACAACAACCAATGTTCCCAAATGCTCACGCCCCAAAGCATCAGTAACACCCATCGCTGCCCCGCCTGGCTCTGTCCACATAAACACCAGCTGACCTGCTTTCTCTAAGCTCGTCGGTCCAGCCGCTCACTGAGAAACTTAAAAAAGACATTGTGTGGCACAGATGTGTGAATGAAGACAAACAAACCTTCATTGGAAACTGGCTTCACTGCCTCTCTGTCTCTCTGCTCAGGGAGTTGTGGGAATAGTAGAATTGGAAATCAATAAATCTTTGTGTTGTGAATGTGACAAGGCAACAGTTTCTTCTCTCTTTTCTCTTTGAGGTAATTGTTGTTGTGTTTGTCCTGTCCTCAGCTACCATCTGTGGTTTTTACTAATCCTTGGCCAAATACAAATACCAAATACACTAAATTTACCTTTTTTTTTAATCAGAAAAATTAACATTTTGTGATGTTTCTCACAGAAATGGACCCAAAAATGCAAAACTCAGGACACTGAGACAAGATAAAAAGTTTAACAGGGATTTATTGAACAATGGAGTGATGGGTGACTTAAAAAATGTGCAGACGGATGATCGACAGGTTGACTGGGCAGACAGCAGAACAGGCGGACAGATACCTTCTTGACAGATGACCAACTCATGGAGAACAGACGACTGGAGCAGAGTGAGGATGAGAGAGGTTTACAAAAAGATTCAGAAAAGCTTGGAGGAGTCAGACGTTGTCAGCACGATGTTTAACAGACGGATGCTGGCTGAGCAGCCAGGCCTTCTATGCAGCAGGGAACAGGTGGAGCTGATGAGGAGGCGGGAGTGTGCTGGAGAGTTGACCAGTGAACCACACCCTGGAGACACGCCTACACACACAGACCAATCAGAGAACACAAAAGAGAGGAGAGGGAGGAAGGCTCCTGGTACATTTTGTCAAAAATATTGTCAATACAAGGTCACAATTAATTTTTGCTTTCAATAACTTTCAGCCACATGTGGTCTTCATCAGTGAGTGATTTAAAGACATCCTGTTTTATGGTGAACATGTTCACTTCACACCTCCTCAGCACCATGTCACTAAAACGGATTCATGTCAGAACAACTACGTTTATAAAGGTGTATCACCAACGATTAAAACAAACATCAAACATGATTTATTCACATGGAAATTTATTTTCACATTAAACACATATGTAATAAATATATATAAATATATTTATTTTCACATTAAACACATATGTAATAAATATATAAATATATTTATTTTCACATTAAACACATATGTAATAAATATATAAATATATTTATTTTCACATTAAACACA
Organism: Chaunax sp. Z400; assembly: GCA_037577475.1. Taxonomy (NCBI): domain Eukaryota; kingdom Metazoa; phylum Chordata; class Actinopteri; order Lophiiformes; family Chaunacidae; genus Chaunax; species Chaunax sp. Z400. The sequence goes on along the minus strand of CM075196.1, from coordinate 25,222,931 downwards.
TATGTAATAAATATATATAAATATATTTATTTTCACATTAAACACATATGTAATAAATATATAAATATATTTATTTTCACATTAAACACATATGTAATAAATATATAAATATATTTATTTTCACATTAAACACATATGTAATAAATATATATAAATATATTTATTTTCACATTGAACACATATGTAATAAATATATATATAAATATATTTATTTTCACATTGAACACATATGTAATAAATATATATATAAATATATTTATTTTCACATTGAACACATATGTATGTCTCCAGAGAGGCTGAAGAACATTTTGAAAGAACAGCCTTTTAGATGTTAAGATAAATTAGTTCTTCGTCAAGATTGAGAAACTAAAGTTCAGATGATAAAGTTATTACAAAGTAAACATTCATGTCATTCATGTGTTCCTTCGATGAATGAATGAATGAATGAATGAAAGAAAGAAAGAAAGAAAACCTTTATTGCCCCACAGGGGGAATTTGCTTGTAACCTGAACCATTCATAGGCAATGAGCAAATAATGCCTCTGTGCTGTCAACACATGGTCCAAAGCAATTTACAAATGTCATGTTATTCATTCATTCATTTATTTATTTTATCCTCTACTTCATGTGTCTATCACATACCATGCCCAGTGTTCTATTATCCTATCCTATTATTCTCTTATTTAGCTGTGGGTCTGTGTATCACTGTGTGACTGACAGCTAAGACTCAGGAACTAGGAATGGGCATTGATTTTAGAATATTCAAATAGTCATTGATTAATTAAAAATCGACTGAGAGTCGAGAGTCGACTGCTACACACTCAAGGACAGGACAACAGATTATTATTATTTTTTATCATATGGACAAAATGTTCAAAAAAGACCCCCTGAAGACAGTTAAGAAATGATCCAGGATCTGCGTCCATACCTGGATCCACCTCAAAAGCCAACCAACTCACGATCCACCACTACACACAATGTCATCAAAATCTGTTGACAACTTTTCGAGCTATCTTGCAAATAAACAAACAAACATGAGAGGTCATATAACTTAAGAATAAGAATCATGTTCAATGTTTTTCACCTAGATTTTGTCTTAAGTCTTAAGAATAAACATTAGATGTATCATTTTGTTATCAAGTAGACCTTAAAGCCTGTGAAGAAAAGAAAGAAAAAGAAAAAGACAAACTTCATTAAGTTGTTTCTGGCCGTAAACATAATTAGTACATAGTGAGTAAGGAGCCTGAGTAATGCAGTACAGATTGGACCTCGTTTGTTCATATTCTGATGACAATAGATTATATATACATGTATACATACATGTATATATACATGTATATGACGTGTATGAGAGAACATATCAGTGTCATATAAGTTTATATCACAGAGGTGAAATTAATGATGGGAGAAAAAACCCATGATGTCATGTTTTCACTACGCTGCACTGTAAAGTGTTGTCGGTATTAGAACACAAAGCTGAAAAAACACAGATGTTCACAAATCTGGACACATTTTCATCACATATCAGCTCAGATCTGTCTGTGATTGGTTGTGGGGATTTAGCACAGGCAGATCCTCTTTGTACTTCAGAGGACGAGGATGAAACCTGTAGTGGAGATGAACTGAATTAAATAGATCAGAGTAGAAATGATGTAAGAGATTAATGATGATTTTGTATTTGTGGTCCTAGAGTTTGCTTGTTTCTTCAGCTCATTTATGGGTCTGATAAATATTCTTCTTCTTTTCCTTCACTTGGTGACCAATCAGACAGCTGTAGAATGACAGCATGTCAGATTCCCTACATTTACTCCACAGTATGACATTTAAACGTCTGACCCTGAGCCCTAAACCACAGGACATTTATGGTGACATCCACCATACAAAACAACAAAAGCACACTTGGTTCCTTTTTCAGATGTGGTTTTAATTACCAGCTGAATAGGACATTTTTCATGCTATAACATCCCCACTTAAGGATATTTGATGAAAAGTCTGAATATAGGCTACATTACCTTTACTGGATTTCTAGGGAATTTCAACATTTTGTCCGAAGGACTTTCAACTGAAGCCTTTTGGTCTGAGAATGAAGCCGTTTTGTTGGAGGTCTGAAGTCTGTGGATGTCCTACAGATGTGATATGTTCTAAGAATGCATTCATGTGCTCTTGATGGTCCCATTTCCAGAGCAGGGAAGTGCTCACCTGGCTGGAGGAAGGCATCAGTGTACCTGGTTTATGGGCTGCACAATGCAACAGATACTGTATCTTCATCTGAATGAACAGGGCCCTGTCTGCGATGCTCTATCCAGAGTTTCCCTTCAGACATCAATGATGATATAAATCCATTGTCAACAAAGTAGGAAGAGTGAAACATGAAGAACTTTCTCTTTTATCCCAGCTCTTACAACAAGTATGAACAATATATTGTTTTAATCACCTCCACTTTAACCAGAGGTTTTCTTCCTTATTCAGGGACGTTTAACTCTAAAGTCGTTTCAGATGTTTTACTGTGATACCAGTGCAGCATGTCTGTTCAGACCAAACACTGGTGGCTGATGGAGGCACCATGGGACACAGCCCTCTACAGGAGATGGAGCCAACTGTCTGCATTCAGCGCTACATGGAATTACTGCTGTCATTACCATCGCAGCTCATTAGCAATGAATGACGAGCTATTATCAGGGGCTTCATTAGAAATATGCTGAAGCGCTAATGAAAGCTAACATTGACGTTTGCTTATCAAGTTGAGATGAAGCTGCCAATCAATCTGTGGCTCGCAGCCTATAGGCGTCTCAGCTGGTTCCAGATTAGGTGTGTAAGAGAGGTCCAGTCTACAACACACATCACTGGTCATCTGTACAAGCAGCTTAAAGGATGAGGTGGTCGGATGCATGAATGAGCTCTAAATGCTTAAAACACTAAAAATAAAAAATCCTCATTCATGTTATACCATGAATGTGAGCACTGGTAGAGCACAGACCTTCATCACTACTCCATCATCATCATCATCACAGCTGTGTATTTATTGTGTACTTCTAAACTGGAAGTGTTCATTAGCTTCAGAGCAGCACTCCCCCGTCTGGCAGTGAGAGTAATTACACAAACGTCGACTCGTTTCCACAGTAGGGGCTCCACCATATATCCTACACTCTTTAACCAACTCTCTACTGCAGATTTTACCTTTGTGAGAACCAGATAAAACTTTATTATCATGTACATATAAGTACAAGAACAAATAGACTATAAGATACAGTGTAACATCACGAAAATGCCAGCACTTTATCAAAAACAGTTGTTATGGAAACTATATGTACACCAGGAAGTACATTTTATTGAGTTCCACTCACGAAAATGGGGCCAGTAGTTTTTCTGTAATCCTGCTGACAAACAGACAAACTCACCAAACTGAAAAATATCCTCCTTGATGGAGACAACAACATTTATACCTTTGTCACCTTCTGACATCTTTTGGTAAAGATGAGCAGAGTTGGGGGGCAGTTTGGCTCAGCTGGTGTAGCTGGTGTAGTTGGTGTAGCTGGTGTAGTTGGTGTAGCTGGTGTAGCTGGTGTAGTTGTTGTAGCTGGTGTAGTTGGTGTAGTTGGTGTAGCTGGTGTAGTGGGTGCCCCATGTGCAGAGGCCAAGTCCTTTATAGCATCAGGTTTGTTCACACCTGAGGCCCTGTGCCACATGTCTTCCCTTCTCTCCCCCATGTTTCCTGTCAGTTTCTCCAGGCTGTCCCATCAATAAATGCCTGCAAGGCCCAAAGCAACATAAAAAGATGAGCAGGGTCTGCTACCAGCAGCTTCTGCTCAGGATAAATCCATATTTTGCTTCCAAAAAGAACAAAGACTTGTTATCTACAGTTTTCATTCCATAACTAGAGGACAATAACTTTTAATGAGACTACCTATAGGACCAAATGTGTGTTGAGTGAGTTGACTTTAGACTGTTGCATTGCTTTTGATTGTATTGCTGTTAACCCGTAGAAATCCTCATTAAATATAATGATATTTTGGCCATCTGTCTTTTCCCAGGATCCCTCAGTCCAGAAAGTGGGCGGAGGCAGGAAGAAGACCGTGTCCTTCAGTAGCATGCCCTCTGAGAAGAAGGTAGATCTGTATCATAAAGTTAGATAATAATAAAAAAGGTTTTTGTACCTGGGAACAGATGATAAAGTTGTCGTTGCTTTTCTCTCCCAGGTGAGCAGTGCAGCAGACTGCTTGGCGTTCATGCAGGGTGGCTGTGAGCTGAAGAAGGTCCGGCCTAATTCCAGAGTTTACTGTCGTTTCTACACCCTGGACCCAGACCTCAGCTGCTTACGCTGGGAGCCATCTAAAAAGGATGGGGACCGGGCCAGGCTGGACGTCTGCAGCATCCGAGAGGTTCGCACCGGGAAGAGTACTGAGACGTTCCTCCATAACGGTCCCCTCTCTGAACATCTGGCTGAGGAAGCAGCCTTCTCCATCATACACGGGGACGAATACCAGGTACCACTTTAATTCTGAGACAAGTTTTATATCCTTCAGGATCCATGAATCATCTTACTGTCCTGCTAACATCCACTTTATTATCTATCCTACCTACAGTCTCTGGACTTGGTTGCATTGTCGGCAGATGTGGCCAACATCTGGGTGACGGGCCTTCGCCACCTGTTGGCCCACCCCTCAATCATTGGTTCTGCTGGGGGAGGTAGTGGAGGAGGAGCGCTGGTTGAAGGGGGTTTGGCAGTCGAGGGTAGCCTCGGAGGAAAGATGAGGAATGAGTGGCTCGCAGCGGAGTTTGCCCAGGTGGATGAAGATGGCTACGGCATCGTAACTGAGGATGTGGCCGTCGCTACCATCTGTAAACTGTGCCCGGGTATTAAGGAAGCAAAGGTGAGGGGAGCAGCGCTGAATGTGTCTGAATCATTTAAAAAGACAATTTCTATTCTGTTGTCACAATATGGAAAAATGAGCAGGGTGAGAGACCAACAATATCTTTTATTAACGATGATCATTTGAGTGTCTGCAAGGTGAACCTCTATCCTTATTATACATGCCTTTAATGGCGCATCATGCATATGAAGTAGTAACTTAAAACAAATGAATCTCTGAGCTCTTTTAGAAACTAGACAAAACTCAGCTTCAGTCTGACAGCTCGGCTTCCCCATGAAGTTTCCCTGTGAAGCTCACTTCTTGTGACTGCACTTCTACCGTCGCTCCCAGTGGCACACCTTCCATTTCTAAACATATCTGTAATGGAGTTCACCTCCACAGGAACCTGCTGCCCTCTGCTGGTAGGAGAACTGCAAGTGCAACTCTGGTGAACATCTTGAGTAGACGGCCAAATACGAACAGTGCATGTAGGACCTGTAATGATCTGGATCACCACCAAAATCTAATGGATTGTTCCTGTTGCCACAATATGATGTCTTCAAAAAGTCTGAGTAATCCTGCTGACAGAGTCACAAACCAGTAGAACCTCCTAGTCGGAGGTAAAACAAAAAATAACAAGATGATGATGATGATGTGCGCATTTAAGCATAAGGCACAGCAGCAGCTGAAGTTCATTTATTATTATCTCCCAACATACATACCAGATTTTATGTTAACCAGAAGAGCACTCAGTAGAACACATACCTCTATCAATGTCAAGGTATGAGCACCACTAGAATGGCTGCTATCAAGGTCCTGGTGATGTTAAAGAAGTGAAACATTCCATTCATGTTTGGTCCATGCTCGTCTCTTCCACCCAGTTTGACTCTAACCTGTCAAAGAAGTTTATGAATTTTTGTCAAATACCATTCAGAAAAGTCTCATCTTGTCATGTTCAGAAACTAGAAAAGTTTCTTTACTCCTCCCTTTTTTCTGGATCCACTCAGAAATTTAATGGATTCTTCCCTGCCATGAATTTCATGAAAATCCATCTGGTAGTTGTTGTGTAATCCTGCTAAGAGACAAACAGACCAATGAGTTTAAAAGTATTTATTTCAGAGGCTAAAAGTTTTAATGCTGTTTCCTCTGTCCTGTCAACTTTACTACAGGGTTTTGTTTTGCTGCCATAATGTCCTGTGTGCACCTTCAAATGCTTACAAATGACTGAAAACAACCTCTATAATGATATTGTAAACCATGAAATAAACACCAACACATAATAATTAATTTTAAAAAAATAAAAAATCACCTGAAAACCATGTGGTGGCGACATAGATTTCAGGGCCTAGCAGAGGTGGAGTCCAATGTCCATGTAGTCTCTAAATCAGAGACCATAGTTAGTTTGGGTGGTGTTTGGATGATTATACATGTAGTTTTGGATGGTGTCTGAGCTGATCTATGTGTCAGGACTGACAGGGTTATCTAGGGGCAAACTGGAGCTATTGTTAATCACTTGTGGGCCCTGCCACCATGGTTTGCCTACTTTCCCCTCGAAAGTAGGCAAACCATGGTGGCGTAAAAAAGAGCAGCCAATAAAATCTGTTGTTCAGAAACTGGAAACCTTTCCAGCAGCAGAAGCCATAACTGTGCTCAAACAATATGAAGCTGATGGTTCCAGTACTACGCTGCTATGGACACATACAACCAAACTCATGATGGAAAGAATATGTCCCAACAGAAAATCACCAAGAGAAGACCTTCCACCTGATGGAAGGAAGACAGTGATAACCAGAGAAAACGATATCCTTATTTAATGTGGGACACTTTAACTTGACCTTATTGAACCAGATGACTGAAGATCAATCAGATGTATTTATTTATTTATTAATTCAGTGAGGCATAATGTTCTCGCTCCAACTAACTCACTCCATCTCTTGCCCAATAACCGGTCCATCCTGACCCTCCTTCATGGTCTACAGGTACGTCTACGTTTTAAGGAGATCCAGCGGAGCAAGGAGAAGCTGACCTCCCATGTGACACGTGAAGAGTTCCAGGAAGCCTACTGTGAGCTTTGTACCCGGCCTGATGTCTACTTCCTATTGGTGCAACTGTCGAAGGACCGTGAGTGTCTGGACCCTCAGGACCTCCGCCTTTTCTTGGAGACAGAGCAGGGTTTATCTCTGGCGACCACCGAGGGCTGCTGTGAGCTCCTGAAGCGCTACGAGCCCTCAGCCCAGGGCAGGGAGAGAGGGCTGCTGGGTCTGGATGGATTCTCCCGTTACCTGCAGTCTCCAGAGTGCCAGCTGCTCGACCCGGAGCACCTAGGAGTTTGTCAGGACATGAACATGCCTCTGTCCCACTACTACATCAGGTGCGTGTCACGTTTTCCTCTGGTTAGAGGAAAAGTTCACATTAAACGTAGTCATCTGCATATAAGTGAAAACATCACAGTAGGACATACTACAATATCAATGCATGACGACAAAAACAAACTATGGAAATCCACTTCTATATCTGTATGTCACCATATAAACGGCAAAAAGGATATTAGCACAGCTGGTAGGAAAAGTAATATAAGTGTACTACTTAAGTAGAATTACACATTACCTAAAATAATGTATAAGTAAGCAAGTATAATCCAGCATCGCACACACAATAAAAAAATAACTGAAAGTCATTTTCAGCTGCCACTGATTTTCAGGATACAGTAAACATGATTTAGAATAAGTAGCATTGATGGTGTTTTTCCTCCCTCAGCACCTCCTACCGCTCCTACCTGCTGGATGATCAGGTTCACGGCAGAGCAGATCTAGGAGGGTTGATTAAGGCCCTGCAGTCCGGCTGTCGCTGCGTGGAGCTGGGAGTAACTGATGGACCGGACGGGGAGCCTCTCCTTGGGGTCGACTATGGGTTAGATATCCCCCGCCACCATTATCACCACCATGCTCCTGTCACTATCCGCTCTGCCCTGGAGGTGGTCAATAAGTATGCCTTCCTGACCTCTCAGTACCCACTCCTGGTGTACTTGTGCCATCGTTGCTCCCCTGCTCAGCAGCGTAGCATGGCGCATCATGTAAAGAAAGTGTTTGGCTCCCGCCTTTACACTCCAGAGGCCCTACCAGTCAGCCTGGGGGGGCGAGCCACAACCTTACCCTCCCCCGAGCAGCTGAAGGGACGCATCCTAATAGTGGGGAAGAGGCTCCCTCCAGAGCAAGAAGGGTCCGATGGGGAGGTATCTGAGGAGGATGAGGAGATCGGAGGAGGGGGGCCTCTAGCAGGACGGCGAATGACCATCCCTGGTGAGGAAGAACTGGGTGTGGTCTTAGTGGTGCCTCCACCCTCTCAGCCCAGAAAGCTCCGCCTCCACAAAGAGCTTTCAGACCTGATGGCCATTGCTCGGACAGGCAGCCGCAGCTTCTATGCCCAGAGAGCCAGTCACAAGCAGGCTCAGCAGCAGTCACCACCCAGCAGCCCCTCCTCCCCCAGCACACCAGTGGCTCCTGAGCTGCCTTATTGGACACTGTGCTCCCTGGGCGAGGGAGAGGCCGGGCGACTGACCACTGAGAGCCCAGAAGACCTTGTCATGTTCACCAAGCGCAACCTAACAAGGGTACGACCCAGTTCAGTGCGTCTCGATTCCAGTAACCCCAACCCACAAGGATACTGGAAAGGAGGGCTCCAGCTTGTGGCCCTGAACCAGCAGACCCCTGGTGCTATGCTGGACCTTCACAGAGGTCGCTTCTCACAGAACGGAGGGTGTGGTTATGTTCTGCGACCCGCTGTAATGAGGGATGAGGTGTCGTATTTCAGCGCCCACACGCAGGGCTGTGTGCCAGGAGTGCCGCCTCAAACTCTACGAATTAAGGTGTTGATGTTGTTTTTGTTGTGTAGTATTCATAATTTCATTTAGGCTGAAACACTTGATTTTGAGTGTGAGTTTCTCTATAGGTTGTTTTCACTCAGATATGGACGAAGAAATCGTTTTAACTTTGTGTCCTACTGTGCAGGTTATCAGTGCCCATAACCTGCCCAAACCTCTGGGATCGGGGGCTAAGGGAGAGGTCATTGACCCGTATGTGGTTCTGGAGCTGCATGGTGTCCCGGCAGACTGTGCTGAACAGCGAACACGTACAGCTGCTCAGAACCAGGACAATCCACTGTTTGATGAGACCTTTGAGTTTCAAGTAAGGCTTGTTTCAACTGTGTTCAGGTCTGTTTGTTTATTTGTGAGTTTATTTACAATAAATAAATTGTATTATTTATGATACTGCGAAATGATGTCATTTAATATTATAAAAATTGTTTCTTGTTATGCTCTATCATTTATTTTGTTATTTGAAATCACTCTCTTCACAGCAATCTTGTGTCGAGCAGCACGTAATTCACGTAATATCCGTTTGGATATTGTTTCGTCTTTAACAAACAGCCTTCACCACATGTGGCTCTGCTGTTGTGGTAGAAATGGTGCAGACGTCCCTGTCTTAAACAGCAACAGACAAGCAAGAGGTGGAAGAGAGGTGTGTGTCGCGTTAAAGACTACACCAAGGCAGTTTCACGCTGCCCCAATCTACCCTGAGGAGGTTCTATCGGAAATGTCAAATGACCAGCAGGAAAGTCGAGTCGAGTCGAGTCGAGTCGAGTCGAGTCGAGCTGGTACTACCAGTGGAAAAGGGGCTAAAAACAGGGCAAAGCATGAAAAATAAAACACTATGTTAGTTTAAAACAGGAACTAACAAACTACAGAAGGAGCACAAGGGCTAAACACAGCAGGGAGGGAAGGCTAAGGAGACACAGAATCTAACTAACAAATGAAAAAGGCCTTATTATAGTAGTTGTATTTGGGTTGTTTACATGCACATGTTAATGTTCCTGCAGCAAACCTGTTATATTACTGCATGACAGCTTATATTAATCCTGTTTACAGGGCTAAAAATATGATTTTCATTTTGTAGAAAAGATTGTTTATTGGCATTTCTTAAAAAACAATGTTACATTCTGGGTCACACTTCAGTGAAGAAGAAAAGACGTGTTATTATTAGGTGTACTATAGCTAGAAGAAGCAGTTTGTGTGTGACATTATGATCTGTTGATCTAAATCAATACAGACTCTGATATTACTCCACAAAGTTGTACTTTGATGTGAACTGAAACGTTTACTTGATGAAACATTTATTTACACATGGAAAATGTTAACAACATAAAACAGGCCTGTTGTGTCTTTGCTCTTCTGTTGCTTTGCACCTGTAAGAAAAGAGCCTCAGAGTGCTTCATTCATTCAGGAGGGGTTGAAATGATGTGCTCCATGAACACACATATGTCTGCAGTGCACTGATTGAATGAGACGGGATCTGATGACTGTAGTGTTGCTGATTTGGCTTCTTTTCCTCCTCACTGACAGACTTCTGTATTAGTGTGGCTAAAATGTAATGACAAGCTGTCACCTCTGATATGGCATGTTCTCTGTGGCAGCACTGTGTGTGTGTGTGTTTGTGTGTGTGTGTGTGTGTGTGTGTGTGTGTCTGTGTTTCT
>CM075196.1:25200053-25210053 GCA_037577475.1 Chaunax sp. Z400 | reverse complement strand
GTGTTTGTGTGTGTGTGTGTGTGTGTTTCTGTGTTTCTGTGTGTTTGTGTGTGTGTGTGTGTGTGTGTGTGTGTGTGTGTGTGTGTGTGTGTGTGTTTCTGTGTGTTTCTGTGTTTCTGTGTGTTTGTGTGTGTGTGTGTGTGTGTGTGTGTGTGTCTGTGTTTCTGTGTTTCTGTGTGTTTGTGTGTGTGTGTCCAAGACAAACCTGTACTTCAGCCAGAACAACGTAATCAGATAAACACAAAGTGTTTTTAAAGCACACAACATGATGTGAATGTGAAATCGGCCTCATGCTCTCACCTGGTTCTGTGTTATGATGAGGTTCTTTGTAATACTGTCAAGCTTACTTTTATTATTATTATTATTATTAGGGATTAGCAGAAATTAGGGTTTCAAATGGACTGACGGTCCAGGTACTGTTTTTTCTTATTTCTGCCAGAGAAGTTTTTGTTTGACTTTTTTTATAGTCACTTTTTTCAGGAAGACTTTGTAGCAGGAGTTGAAAACCACCCAAACATCACTGGTACCCATTTACTGAGCATCACTGACGCTGTGAGGTGTCTGCAGACATATCACCTCACCAGTGTGAGTGATGCTCAGTAAATGGGTACCAGTGATGTTTGGGTGGTTTTATCACCAGATCCAGAATATTACCTGGATCCAGATCCGACTCTGATGTGTGCTAGATCTAGTGGGGATGTCATTGTGTATTTCTTTCTAAGCACTGTAGACATTATCCATGAATTAGAAGTAAAAGTCTTGTAATTTTCCCACAATGATGAAGGATCTTTGACAAACATTCTGGATCCAGATGATAGTCCAGATCACCACCAAAATCTAATGGCCTGCTGCTTCGACCGTACCCTACCTCTGCACAACATTTTAGCAAAATCTGTCACAACATTGTGAGTAATTCTGCTAACAGTCACACAAACAAACAAACCAATACCAGCACATATATGACCTCATTGGCACAGTTAATTAGATAAAATAGAAAAATACAAAGAATGAATGTGCTTTACTCCTGTGTAACTTCAAATACATTTGCAAAAAATTATTGAAGTGTCAGTACTTTTTCTGTACAATGAATTTACAACAATATCATATCCACAATTAATAGTATCAAAAGCATAAAAGCTGGAAAACAGATCTCCAACCCAAGGCTGCTCGGATATGAACATTATTATAAATGTTGCTGTTCTGTGACTTCTTCTCTACCAGCACTGTGTCAAGAAATATTGATGTAATGGAGTAAAAAGTACTGTAATTCCAGTTACAGTTTGTCAGCTCAACCCAGTCAAGTACAAGTACCTCCAAATTGTACACAAGTACACTTCTGTAGTAATGTATTTTCCACCATTACCTGCTGTAACTCTGTTAGTCCTGAAAAATAAAGACAGTAAATACACAACAAATGGAAAACATATAAGAATAAAAAGTTACCCCTATCACTAATCACTGATATTAACAAAGTTGTTAGTAACATCAGTTCCAGCAGCTTCAGTGGTAAGGTGGAGCAGGCTGGGGTGGTGCAGGTGGAGGGCAAGTTCATTTACACCATTCAGACACAAGGCAATTCAAAGTGCTTTACATTACATGAATTAAAAATAAGACATTAAGAACATAGAAAAGAAATAATACAATGAGACCATGAGAGACCGTTAAAAACTAAATATTAGAAAAAAAATAAAAATAAAACCCAAAGATGAGCAAAAAGAGATTAAATAAGAGACATAAATAAAGTCACATTTCCACTGCGTAGTACTGGCTCTACTGGACTGGACTCGCCTCGGTATCAGGTACTTTTCTGCAGGTTGTTTTGCACTGCTGGATAGAACCTGGTCAGGATAGATGGCCGTGCAAACTGCTGTGGTGTAGTGTTTAACGCGGTACACACCTCTCATCAGCTGTTTAAGACAGGAACGTCTGCACCTCCTCAATATAGTGGCTGCAATAAAAAAAGTTACGGTCGGTAAAGTAGCTTTGCCATTGATTTGTCCATGAAGCGGCAAACAGTGTCGGGATGTGGGCCCAAGTAGCCAATAGAAACAAACCTATGAGGACTTGGACACATGTTTGGTTTGGTGTTGCTAATCAGCTGATGTATCCGTAGATACCAGCATCAGTGAAAGCAGTTCTCTCTCTGAAGTGATGTAATTCTGTGTAGCTTTTCTCAGACGACACCGTCTGATTTAATAAGATGGCTCAGGCTCAGCTCTAAAGGCTTCATATGAGGGGCGTGTCCCTCAAAGGCGTGTCCATGACAGTGGTCAGTGAATTGGTGCACAGCTGGCTCCAATAGAAATCCATCTCATACTGAATGAGTAACTGTTCTGCTGATTTTGTTTTGATGTTCAACATGTAGACTTTAACCACAGAGTGAAATAATCATTACCACTGCACACCCCCCCATTGTCTTCAATACATTTATAACAACAGACCTAAGAAGTAAATAGATGTTTGTGAAGGATTCAATGTCCAGCTGGTGCTGCTTGTTTATTTTCCTTTGAGGCTGGAGGCTTATGACATACGGCTCTGTGTGTAAATGCACACACACACATATATACACACACATATATACACATATATATACACATATATACACACGTATATACACACATATATACTGTACACACGTACAGTACCAGTCAATAGTTTGGATACAGTTTCCCATCCACTTGAATGGGAAACTGTGTCCACATTTTTTACTGGTACTGTATATACACACATATATACACATATACACACACATATATACACATATACACACATATATACACATATACACACACATATATACACATATACACACACATATATACACATATACACACAAATATATACACACGTATATACACACATATATACACACATATATACACACGTATATACACACATATATACTGTAAACACGTATATACACACATATATACACACATATATACACACATATATACACACCTATATACACACGTATATACACACATATATACACATATATATACACATATACACACGTATATACACACATATATACACATATATATATACACATATATACACACGTATATACACACACATATACACACATATATACACATATACACACAAATATATACACACGTATACACACACATATATACACACATATATACTGTAAACACGTATATACACACATATATACACACATATATACACATATATACACACGTATATACACACATATATACACATATATATACACATATATACACACGTATATACACACACATATACACACATATATACACATATACACACATATATACACACGTATATACACACATATATACACACATATACACATATATATACACACATATATACACATGTATATACACACACATATACACACGTGTATACACACATATACATACATATATACACACATGTATATACATACATATACACAAATATATACATACGTATATACACACATATATACACATATATACACACATGTATATACACACATATACACACATATATACACACATATATACACATATACACACATATATATAGACACGTATATACACACATATATACACACACATATACACACATATATAAACACGTATATACACACATATATACACACATATACACATATATACACACATATACACATATATACACACATATACATACATATATACACATATATACACACATGTATATACACACACATATACACACGTGTTTACACACATATATACACACATATACATACATATATACACACATATATACACATGTATATACACACACATATACACACATATACACACATGTATATACACACACATATACACACGTGTATACACACATGTATATACACACACATATACACACATATACACACATGTATATACACACACATATACACACGTGTATACACACATATATACACACATATACATACATATATACACATATATACACACATGTATATACATACATATACACACTGGCTTGGCTTTACTCTTATCCTCAGTAGGATTGGGCATCAAGAACTGTTTCCACATCCTTTCTCCAGCCTTGATAGGTTAACTGACCAAAACAATAGTGTCCGTCCCACTAAGGTGACCCCTTTACTTTACCAAGGAGATACATTTGTTCCTTATTGCATTTTAACCTGAACAAATCAATTACTGTACATCAAATCAGATTTTAAATTTTAACATTGCATCAACTTATTTATTTATTTATTACATGAAATCATGAACTCTATTTCAGCAATTATTATTTATCATAAACATAGAACATTTATAGAAAAGGACTTACAATAAATAATATATTCTTTATACAGAATGGCTTGTATGAAGGTTTTGATTTAAATACATTTTTCTTCTGTGAAATAAGTGCCCCCCCCCCCCCCCCCCCCAAAAAAAAAGAACCGGAGTCAAGAACCGTCTAGAACCGGAAACGGGAATCAGAGTCAGAATCAGAATCCAGACGATGCCCAACCATAATTGTCAGTAGGAAATGATCGATTGATACGGCCTCTGCTGAAGACCTGTCCATCCCTGTGTGTGTGTGTGTGTGTGTGTGTGTGTGTGTGTGTGTGTGTGTGTGTGTGTGTGTGTGTATGCATTCATCATTCATAAGATGAAGTGGTGCCTATTTAAGGGGCT
Source organism: Chaunax sp. Z400 (assembly GCA_037577475.1). Lineage (NCBI taxonomy): Eukaryota > Metazoa > Chordata > Actinopteri > Lophiiformes > Chaunacidae > Chaunax > Chaunax sp. Z400. The sequence continues at coordinate 25,205,377 of CM075196.1, read as the reverse complement.
TTTGTGTTTTCTCTTTTTTTCGTTTCCATGGTTACAGGTTGGATTAGAGGTCATTCTGGGCGTGGGTTTTGTTTCCAGAGCAGATCTCAAATACTGTTCAATATTTTTCAACAAAACTTTCTACATACAAGAACCAAGTTCAGAAGTGGTGCCGTTTGCTATTTATGTTGTTTATTTATTTATTCATCCTATGTATTTTTTCTGTTTCCATGGCTACACGCTGAACTCATTCTCTGAGGATTTCTCTCAGATGAGTGTTTCCAGGGCATGACTCAAAAACTGTTCAAATTATGTTTTCACAATCATGTACACATCTCCCATGTACTGCAGAGGAGGCTTTTGATATTTTAGGAATTTTAAGCATTTTATTTGTTTGTTTTTTTAATTTTGAATATTTAACTTTTCTCAGACATGCAGTTAACAAAGAATTGTAATTAACACGATCAACTTATTGATTCCATTTCACCAAATCTTAAAACTTTAAGCTAGTTAGCTTAAGCTAGTAAGCTAGCTACAATATGAAAGTCATACCTCAGGTGCCTAAGTTACATTCTGTGAGAGGGTCCAGACACATGGGATCATAGCTCTCTGTGTCTCTCAGTCATGATCAAAATTCACTCATGGAGGGGGATCCTGAGTATTTCATGCGTGTTTCTACAGCACCAAATTCTAATAAAGGTGTCTGAGGCCAGGTCTGTGTAGACCAGATTCATTCATTCATTTAGTGTGTGTGACTGTGTGTGTGTGTTTAGTGTTGTGACTGTGTGTGTTTGCTGTGTTTATGGCCTTAGCTGCCATACGGAAGGTAAAGTTTTCAGCTACAGATAAACACAACTAATGCTGACTGACTAATTATCAATTAACATCCAATTAACTCATTCTGAAACCATCATATATGTATGTATATGAATATACAATATGAATACATACATACATATACATACTGTACATATACATATAGTATGGTGGGTTTGTGTTCCTAAAAGGACCACAGAATATTTCATCATTATGGTAACATTCATTCTCTGAAAATGTTTGTTTGATGTTTTAATGACAAAAGTCATAATTAGATGTAGATGAGGACAAAAATCAGTCGGCAGGATCTGAATCAGATTCAATCAGATTTTATTGATAAAAAAGCCCAGATTTAAAAAAAGAGGCATCTGGTTGAGAACGTTTGATTTTTCCACAGGTTCACAGCAGCATGAACAGATTTCAGCTTGTTCATCTCTTGTCTCCAGGTAAATATGCCAGAGCTGGCCTTGTTGCGCTTCGTGGTGCTGGATGATGACTACATTGGAGATGATTTCATTGGCCAGTACAGTGTGGCGTTTGAGTGCCTTCAGCCCGGCTACCGCAATGTGCCCCTGCTGGGCATGGTAGGAGACCTGCTGCCCCATACCAGCCTGTTTGTCCATGTGGCAATCACGAACCGGCGGGGGGGAGGGAAGGCCCATCGGCGAGGTCTGTCAGTGAGGAGGGTGGTGAGGCGAGGGCGGGAGTACGTCACCCTGAGGCACACCGGCATCAAGGTGGTGGATGAGACTTTCAAACCAGCTAGTGGCCCCCTCAAAGAGGCAACAGACCTGCGAGAGGATGCTCAGGTGAGAGGAGGTGGAAGCCTTCATACACATCACTTCACCCGAAGCATGACAACACTCACTCCTTTCTGGTTTTATTTTCTAAAGCATGAATTTCCTGACTTCTGTTTGGTTGATTTTATTAAAAAGATGAATAAAATGATAAATAATGGGCATACTATAGAAAGGGAATCTGATATGGTTAATCATATAATTAATTATGTTAATATAATTTATATAATTATGAAAACTGTTTTCATTCTGAAAACCATTTTATAATGAATGTCTCTGTTGACTACATTGTACGTCATACTTAAAAAGAAGCCTATTGATTGTTATATTTATTGATGTTTAATTACCATACTGATTAATTTAGTTTCTGTTTGATACTGAGAGACTGTGATTGTGGCTGCACTTACAAATATGTTTGGTGTTGTGCTTTGTGTGTTGTTGTGTGTTTGGAGATGTATCTCTAATGAGATGAACCACAATCCTTTTCCCTGTAGTGTTTTATTCATTCAGTGTTTGGAGAGTATTTCTCCAACCTTTGTCCTTCTGCTCTTTTCTCATCTAATGAAGAAACTCTCTACTTCTAAGCAGAGCTTTCTTATCAGCCGTGAATAACTCGTATCTTTACCAGGATCTAGTCTGAACTTTAATGGGAATTTCTTAGGAAATATTAAAATTCCCAGAATTTTTTTTAGAATTCAGGAAGTAGTATGAATCTGGCCCATGATCTTGCCCCGTCTCACCTCTTTCTGTTTTTCTCTGTGTGTGTCCAGTGTTTGTATGAACTCTAGATGAGAGGAAACATCTCTTTTATACTGAACTTGTTTCTTTACTGGAAAATGTGTTCAGTCTTCTTGGAGATCCTCTTTGAAAATGTCCAGCGTCTTCTGGACAGACTGGAGCTGAAATCACTCACAGATGTTTTTGTCTTGTGATTTTAAGTTGAGGTCATTTAGTTGTCATGTCAACCCAGAAGGCCATAATATCCATTTTCCTCTCATCCTACAAAAACTGTCTGGCCTTATGATTCTTCTGTTGGGCCAAGAACATTTTTATTTCATTTTTAATTACCCAGTGTGCTGATTTCTTCTCCATGTTCTTTCCTCTGACTTCTGCGGCTACAGTATGTTTCCTCCAAGTAACCGTATTTAGGTTCATAATGTTGTTTAAGATCTCACTTTTGACCTCAACAGACTAATTAGGTCCACCGGCCTCATAGAGCTTGTTTCAGGAAGCATAAATAATAACTTTCTGTCCAGTCACCTCTGAAGGCATCTATCATGCATGCTGTGGCCTCTCTGCTGAACATAGCGTACCATGCATAGTAGCATATGTTAGCAGCCTGATGTAGCCGCCTGTCAGCTGTAGGACCCATTAGGACCCATGTATCTCTACTGAACATTTACTCTAATTACACAAAAACTACTGAACCAATTGCCTTGTGGAGGGGTGGGACAGGGGTCATCTGCCTCAGGTGGAGGGATACGATCTACTGAGTTACATTCTAGTTACTTGAAAATTTTTGGAAGAATTGAAAAAATGAAAACTGTTCAGTGAGTAATTTGAATCCCCAGAGTTACCAGGACATTATTTGTGGAAAAAGATGCTCAGACAGTTTTTCATTGTCAGTGCTTTGAGCTGTACAATCACAAATTCATTCACCATCACTGTATTTAAGTAGAAGCCAAAATCTTCGACATATATATAATGAAGAACAGTAGAAACGCATAATTTTAAAAATCCAGTATTCTCCTTTCACTACCTCTAATCTACTGAAACAAACAAACATGTGACACATAGAAATGACTTTTTTAAATACCCACAACCAAAACATGTTAAATCATGAATAGCCATCATTTAGTCATAACATAGAAATAACAGTCGTTGGTGCATTTCAGAGTAAACCATGATGTTGGTGAGACACGTGTAGCACAGATGTTCGGAACCACCCAATCAACAATATCTCGTTTGTGGAGGAGGTTTCAGGTAATAGGATCCTCCCGTGATCACCCTAGACAAGGACAACCACGTGTAACCACAGTGATCCAGGACAGGCATATCCGCATCATCCACTTTCGTGATCGGTTCAGGACTGCCACACAGACTGTGACAGAGATACCTGGATGCCAAAACCCAAGAATCAGTGCCCGGACTGTGCGTCGTTGTCTGCGAGAGGCGACCATACTGTGTCCAGGTTGGCTTGGTACCAACAGAAGATGTGCCAGAATGACATGTGCACAGTGGAGACAGATCACATTTAGTGACAAGTCCAGATTTAACTTGCACAGAGCTGATGGTTGTAGGCGTTTGTATCGTCGCCGTGGGGAATGCTATCCTGCAGCATACATCCAGGAAGTGGATCGTTTTGGTGGTGGTCTCATGATGTGGGGGGGGGGGGGGGGGGGGCACTGCTAATGGCTGGTGGTCAGACCTTGTCCAGATCCGCGGTACACTGACAGCTATCTGTTACCGAGATACGGTCCTAGGTCCACATGTCATTCCCAGCATACAACAATCAGGCATCACCTTCATGCATGACAATGCCAGACCACATGTGGCTCATGTCTGTCAGAAGTAGACCTGGACCAGAACTATGTCACTGTCCTTCCTTGGCCAGCATATTCACCAGATCTCAACCCAGTAGAGCATCTGTGGGACGTTCAGGATCACCAGGTGAGAGAAAGAGATCCTGCTCCAGCAACACATGAACAACTTGTCACAGCTCTGCAGGAAGAATGACGTCATCCTACAAGTCCAGAATAACATCTTATCCATTCAGGAGGTGTAAAGTAGTGATAAATGCTGGAGGTAGACACGCACGGTAGTGACTGTTGTTGTTCTCTGTCTCACCATCCACACTTTCTGACTTGTAAACACTAAGACAAAAACCACTAATCTGCACAAAAATGATTTTTCTGTATGACTTAAGGGTGAATAACGATGTGTGAACCATAATTTACCTTTGATATTTAATATGAACAGGATGGCATGACATAAAAAAATGCATTTCTACTGCTGCTCAGAACCTGCACCAACACCTTCAACCAAAACTATCTGCATTAGATGTTCCCATTGTTGAGCTGAGAATATGTCTTTTTGTGTTTGAGAACAAAATAAATTCAAACCTTTTTCTGTTTAAATTAGTCAAAAGTTAAAAGTTATGCTAATAGCTGAGTGGCAGCAGGTCAGGTGTCGTCTTTTTAGGCTTTGTTGATAAGATGTCTGACAGCTGAACTCAGACTCTACCTGAGACTCCTCTGTAGAATAAGAGAGAGAACAGGTGAGAGGAGGCGAGCCAGTGACTAAAGAGGAGTCAGTAAGGAGAGAGGTGGAGGATTATAAATACCAGCAAAAATAGAACCGTGTTGCACACCACCCACCAGCCTGACGCTACGGGGATGTGAGGTGTGAACAGAATCCTATTATTATAGATTTCTTTTAAGAGATATGTTACATAAATATACACTAAATAGCCAAAAGTATTTGGACAACTCTTCCTATTTCAACATCATTGCCTAAATGTCAAAACCATATCCAGAAAGACAAGGAGGAAGAACCTGAAGAGCCCTGACCTCAACCTAATTCCATCACTTGAGATGAATGAAAGTCCCAACCACTATTATCAGTCCCCTAACTCTGTAAAGCCTGGTTTCCTTTAGTATAATCACACAGGAAACTGTAAATAACCCATAATAAAGAGCTAAACCCTAGATCTGTTTTCCACACAGTCAGTAT
>CM075196.1:25167553-25195053 GCA_037577475.1 Chaunax sp. Z400 | reverse complement strand
GTACGCCAAACTTGCAGTCGTGACACTCTGTGGACCTGTTTTGTATCTTGATCTCTGTGCAGTCTCAGGTGTGATGAACCAGTAGCTTTGCAGCATCTCCACAGCCAAACCTGTGGATTATTGAAGCTTCTCACTGCCTCAGAAAACTCCTGACCTTTACCTGCCAGTCTAAATGTCATCAAATGTCATTGGATGTCATTTTGCTTAAATATGCAAATCCATCATCTGACGAGCAACACAATCAAGAAACGCTGTAAAGGCTTCAGCACAGAAAAGACTCAGGCCAATCATCCGACACTTGATGGTTATATTTCAGTTGAATTGGAGCTGTTGATGCCACTCACCGCTCTAAACTGATGCACAGCTCCTGTTTGGGTTTTTCAGGCATGGACTTCCATGAGGATCTTCCTCGCCTTGGAGACAAGGAGGGACTGAAGGGACGGAAGCTAAGCAAAGCTGTGGAGAGTTTCACCTGGAACATCACTGTCCTCAAGGTACTGAGACACAGCAGTATGACCCTCTCACACTTTAAAGGACTGATGGCAGATCAATATCTGTTCATTCTGTTAATTTACACTTCCTCTCAGGTTTAAGGTAACAGTGACACGTCGCAGGGAAAAGGAGAAGCTGAGTGTGTTCTGCAGATTTAATCAGAATTTAAACATTAGGATGTAGATTTCCTTTGAAAGATGTTTTCTTCCATGTTTTCTTCAACCTTTTTACAGTCTATTATTTGCTCATATAAGTTGTGAGGGACTAGGGGTCGACCAATCATCGACTTTCAAAGGCTAAAGTAATAACAACAGCTGATAGCTGATTAAATTGGACAAAGCCCCCCCATGGGGTCATGTCCGAGGGGATCCTGAGCCGTTCCCAGGCCAGATGAGATATGTCATTTCTCCAGCGAGTCTACCCCGGGGTCTTCTTCTAGTTGGAATGATTTGTATTAAGACAAAGGGAGGTGTCCTGCAGGCAGACGCCTGCCTTCTGACATCGACGTCAAAGCAATAAATACCAAAGTAAACACATATGGATCCCTGTGTATCGACCTCAGAGTAATAATTAAGTAAATAGACAATTAATAAGCAATTATTTCATACAAAAATCAGTCATTTTAGTCAAGAAATGTAGTGGTGGGGGCTGTGCTAACATTGCCACTATTGGAGATTAGTTTGGTTGATATTGATTATGTAAAACAACCTATCAGGGCTGATTGATCAGTCTGCCGCTATAAGGCACAGAGTGTATGCACGCTATATACGCTATATGCTAAAGCTGTATATTCCTCTTACAATGTGCAGGTGATTGACTGTGATAAGGAATGTCCAAAGTCTGTCCAATAACACTGTATCTGAAATACACAAACAATATATGTAAATAAATGAGAAGTGGCTTCCTCACATCAACACGCTCTACAAAGGTGGTTAGAGGTGTGAATAATGTAACAACTAGTTTTCAATGCCTTCTATTGGCTAAACATAAAACAATCACAATATGGAAACTCTGAACAAATAATGCAATAACTATGACTACAAAAAGCCTGAATAGGCAACACACAAATTGGTCCTATATTATGGAATTTTATAGTAAGGAAAAAGTTACACAACCTCATTGTTCAGCAATACACTGTGCTGAAAGCTGGCTACCTCTAGGACAAGTTTATAATAATGCTAACTGTTAGCCTAGTGGTTTAGCAGTCATCAGGACATAACCAAACACTATGGCTGATGTGAAATGGTTCCAATAGAGAAGGGTTTTATATATAAGTCTAAGTATAGTAGTGGACACACAACTCTGTCTTTCTGTACAATAACAGAAGTCTGTCATAGTAAATTTAAAATGTTTTTTTTATAAATATAAAAAAGCTAATGTGAAAACCCAGCATGTATGGTTTAATGTTGACACATGAAGCAAAAGTTAAGTTAACAACTTTAAGTTTGATAGTTTTGATTATGACCATCATGTTTGTGACATGTGTCATATCATGGTTATAACAGTGTCATGTCAGTGTAATGCACACCCCTTCAAATAATGAGTTGTGTAATGTGGAGGAAAGACTAACCTCTAACTCCACAGCTCCTCTCAGCTCTCTGAGCGTTTTAGGCTCTTATAGCTCATTATTTTGGTTCTCCGGCCTGCCTCTCTGCTCCTGTCAGCCTCATTTCCAGCCAGAGGAGTTTCTGACATCTATCTGACAGCACAACACAGCATGCAGACAAGACTAGCATCTAGCAGCCATACAGTTATTTTCCTCATGAGTTGTTGGATTCACCTTCAGATGAAGTTTCCACCTCCTACCTAAAACATCTCAGGAAACAATTCCAGCTACGAAAACTCTATAAAACAGAATAAAATGCTGAATTTTCACTGCTTTACTTTAAAGTGAAGTGAGACAAACGGGTGTTTCCCTGTGTGCTGCAGGGTCAAAGCGATCTGCTACGGGGAGCTAAAACCGACTCCCTGGATGCCCTGAGGCAGCTGGCACTGGCCTGCGAAGCCTGTGGACTCACCTCCTCATCCTCCAACTCCTCTTCCTCCACCTTTTCCACAGCCGAGCTTCACTACTCCTCCCACGCCCTGTCTGGCCGCCGAAGCAGCACACATGGCAACGGACGTATCTGACGCCCTCCCACTGGGTCCAGCATGCTGCCACAGATGAAGAGGGAGTGGACTAATTAATACAGAGGTTAACGGAGATGAGGAGGGGAAAAAGTGTGAAAAGCACCACAGGAGACCGGATTTTCTATCCCTTTATGAGTGCAGTAAGTGTCTAGATTAGCCTAGACCTGTGCAGTATGTCTGTTAAAGCCTTACAGAGGGTTTTTATGTTTGTCACAACTCTGTGGTGTACAAGCAAAGAAAGACTCTTCATCTGGGTCTCTGGACCCATCATTATTTAATTGTGAGAAAATGTGTGACTCAACATTGGAAGTCTGCAGGATTTCCTCATTAGAGAGGAAATCACAGACACCTGAATAAACCATGACAACGGGTTGCATTGGAGATGATGTCCACGGTGCTGTGCTTCAGCATTTCAGCTTGTCCCTGGGGAAGTGATCAATATTATCTGTGTGTGTAAGTGTGTGTGTGTATGTGTGTGTGCATACAGCATTGCAGATTGTGACACAAAAACACACAGGGTGAGAATAACTAAATCTAGTAGTGTAGATTCTTAGTTTATTGCTACTTTTTTTAAACTTACAAAGGTTTTTTGGAACCTCTGCCTTTAGATTTAACCTGTTCATTCAGTTGAGGAGCTTAACATAAAAACCCCTCTCTTTAAATGATCTACAGCACATGGTCTGAAGTCCATGATGCAGTGCATTTGGGGTGTGTCCAACCACCCTCTGGTAGTTAAACGGTTCATAATCTAGGCACAAGGTGAGGCGCAATACGCGCAGGTTGTATTTAGTTCCTTAATGATTCACAGGAGTGTTTTGTGTGTAACATGAATTAAACCAATCACAGAGTCATCTCCCATTTCCTTCCAAAGCCAGGAGCATCTGCCTTGCCTTGCTATTCAGCGTCTTGCTGAGGAACAGGTATGTGGTCCTTGGCCGGTGGACCCTGTTCCTCCCCCATCTCCCAATCCTCTGTCCCATGCATGAGAACAAACTGATAATTAACTGAGGAGGGGGAGGAGGGCTGCTGCACATCCTTGCATGTGTCATAGCCCTAGTGATGCACCAGGATCACCATTCCAGATGACCAGATTACCATTCTGATTAACAGCAGGTGGGATGTGCAGGGGTGGAATAATACAGCATTAATAGGATAATATTAATTACATTACCTGCAGCTGTCCCCCGAGCAGCTGAAACGATATCTGCATCCATCTGTGCCGTTTTTACACACGATACACAGCAGCTTAACTTCATCCATCCATCCATTTTCTATTACTGATTATCCTTAGCTGGGTCGCGGCGGGGGCTAGAGTCTATCCCATCTGACATTGGGCAAGAGGTGGGGACCCTGCACAGGTCACCAGTTCATCATAGAGACAACCATTCACATTCATCAGTTCACCTATATTGCATGTCTTTGTTCTGTGGGAGGAAGCCGTAGTACTCAGAGTACTGTCCCCCTGCAACCATGCAGACAGGGGGAGAAGCAGAACTCCACACAGAAAGGCCCCAGGTCAGAACTCAAATCCAGAACCTCCTAGCTGTTAGGCAACACAAACCACTACTCTGCTGAGCCGCCCAGCTGAGCTTCATGAAGTATTTAAATCTCCATACACACAGACAGGATCTAATGTTGATTAATGTTCTGTGTTCTTCTACACATCCAGAAGGTCCCACAGACAGTCCAGGGTCCAGGTTCACACGGTGAAACGGTCCAGGTTCACACGGTGAAACGGTCCAGGTTCACACGGTGAAACGGTCCAGGTTCATACTGTGAAACAGTCCAGGTTCATACAGTGAAACAGTCCAGGTTCACACAGAGAAACGGTCCAGGGTCATACAGAGAACGGTCCAGGTTCATACGGTGAAACAGTCCAGGTTCATACAGTGAAACAGTCCAGGTTCATACGGTGAAACAGTCCAGGTTCACACAGTGAAACAGTCCAGGTTCACACAGAGAAACGGTCCAGGGTCATACAGAGAACGGTCCAGGTTCATACGGTGAAACGGTCCAGGTTCACACAGTGAAACGGTCCAGGTTCACACAGAGAAACGGTCCAGGTTCACACAGTGAAACGGTCCAGGTTCACACAGAGAAACGGTCCAGGTTCATACAGAGAAACGGTCCAGGTTCATACAGAGAAACGGTCCAGGTTCACACAGAGAAACGGTCCAGGTTCACACAGAGAAACGGTCCAGGTTCATACAGAGAAACAGGGTGGATGAAAATGTACATGCAGATACAGATGATATGAGACCTGGACCATACATCACCGCTGTGTAACAAGCCCGTTCTGAACTGGTCTATGCAGGTGCATCTGACTGAATAATGCATCCTTTAAAACACTGCATCATTGATTTTAGACCAGGTTTTGTTTCTTCAGTTGCTCAATCCCTTTCTGCTGCCTCAAAATAGCAATGCATCAACAATGTGCCTGACCACTATTCATTTTAAGACCAACACTTCAGTGGCTGCACAGATATGTGCAAATTCATTTACTGCTACCATAATGTGGGTGCTGGGCGTGAAAATGACAACTGTGATGGTTAAACACCAGTACTGTGCTAGAGCCCTCAATCCAAAAGGAGTTGTCAAAGATGTTAATCAGTTAAAGAAGACCAAAATGATTTGTATGAAGAAGGATTTCATATTACGTAGCCTATACAGTAAATGAAGGACAGTTCTTGAAACCTTTTTCATCACCTAATCAGCTCAATGAATCCATTCTGGGCTGTCTTTGGTCTGCAGACTTAGAAAAACATCAAATACCCCAAATCTATCTGGCAAAATTCAGTTCTCATTTAATTTCAAATGAAAAATGGACATTAATAAACAGTTATTAATGAGGTTTGGGAGTTTGAAGAAATGCAAAGTCACATACAGTACCAGTCAATAGTTTGGACACAGTTTCCCATCCACTTGAATGGGAAACTGTGTCCAAATTGTTGACTCGTAGTGTATATCTAAACAGCTGCTGATGTATCTCATCTCTCTCCTCTCTTTGTCGGCCTTCACCCTGAAATAACTTCACTGATTAGTGGATACCAGCAAAAACACCTCCAAGGACCCATCCGAGGTCCATTCTTATTAGATTCTGAGGATTTATACATTTAATAAACTTAAACCAGAGTTGTTCTCATGTAACTGTAATATTAATGTGTGTAATAACCAGCTGGTGTTCTCCTGCTCTGAGCCTTCATCAGAGGACAGCTGAAACACAAGGAATGAAGTATGGTGGAGAAAGGATGCTGTAACCGGAGATGCTGTGGATGCATGATAATACTGCAGTACTACACATCTCTGGTAGTACATGTGTGGATCACATAACCTCACTACACCGACATGAGGGACATGCAGGATTTGATGAACTATCAGTAATGTACATACATGTATTAGTAGTATCTCATGTCTAACTTAATGCAGGAATAATGTGAATAAATGCACCAATATTTTACTGAGGAGGAGGAGGAGGAGGAGGAGGAGGAGGAAGGCTGCTGCACATCCCTGTGTTGACAGCTCAGCCCGGCCATTTCATAAAACTGAACACTGATTAACAGCAGATGGGATGCGGGTGGGTGAAATAAAACATCGATCCAGCAGCAGAGACGATAAATGTGTCTCCACCATCTGTGCCATTTATGCATGAGACACAGCAGCTTAGCTTCATTCATGATTTAAATCTCCTGACAGGATCTAATGTTAATTAATGTTCCAAAAGGCCCCACACACATTTCTTTTGGGCGGGTCGCAGGTGGATGAAACTGAAGCTGATACCTGCATCACTAGTGTAACAAGTAGAGCGTATGTCTGTTCTAAACTGACCTATGTAGGCCAATCTGTCCGATGATGCACCCTTTAAATGTCAGGAAAACGCTGCACCATTGACTGAAGACCAGGTTAATCATCAAACTTCATAGTTATTATTATTATTATTATTATTATTATTATTATTATTATGGTCATGTGTTCTTCACAGGTACGTCTGCAGTTAAATGGACAAGATGAAAACAGAGCATCCAGCAGTGTCCATGTCACCTGTTCAAAGTGACTGACATTAGTCTGTCTTGATGTCATGTGGCTTTTCCAATAAAACAGTTCCCTGAAAACAAATCATCCCCATCCTCAGACTTATGGAAGCATCAAGTATTTGGAAATATTAAAATAATGAAGTTATCAATTATATAGTTAGGAAGAAATATCTTAAAGCTCACAAACATAACATCCATAATATTTACAACCTTTATATTTGTTAGAACACAAACTCTTGGATGTGTACTTTTATTATTATTGTTATTATTATTAGTTGTAGTAGTAGTGTATTTTATTTTTGTTTCATTACAGGTGCACAGACATTTGAAAGTAAGAAGTAAATCTACTTCTGGGTTTGTTTCAATGCCTTATGTTTTTGTGAATAAAGCATCTGTGGCATGTTTTATCTGTCTGTCACATCTGTGACGAAGCCACTTCATTTATACGACATTTATTTATTATTGACACCTTATTCTTTTCATTTGTCAGTGTTAAAGCAGGAGGTCACCAGAGAATTTAACTGAATTCTATATAACAGCATTTCCACAATTTTACTTTGAATCAGTTTTCATGTTTGTAAATATTATGAATGATTTATGGTTTCTGAGCTTTTGCAGGGTTTTGTGTGTGTGTGTGTGTGTGTGTGTGTGTGTGTGTGTGTGTGTGTGTGTGTGTGTGTGTGTGTGTGTGTGTGTGTGTGTGTGTGTGTGTGTGTGTGTGTGTGTGTGAGTGAGTGAGTGAGTGTGTGTGTGTGAGTGTGAGTGTGTGTGGGTGTGTGTGTGTGAGTGTGTGTGTGTGTGTGTGTGTGTGTGTGTGTGTGTGTGTGTGTGTCTGTGAGTGTGTGTCTGTCTGTGTGTGACATTGGACAGGTCAACACTTCATCACAGGCCAACATGCATTCACACTCACATTCACTCCTACGGTCAGTGTTGACTCACCAGTTCACCTCTGCTGTATGTTTTTAGACTACATGGATCTCAACATGTGGAAATGTTTCATGCAAACTAAACACCAGATTCAAACTCTTGGGTTTGAATCTTCTCTTCTTGGTGTGTGGTGACAGTCACTGTAGCACCATTCTGCTCTGCAGAAGAATGGAACATCATTGATAACCCAGAAGTCATGATGATAGAAAAACCTTAGTTGTTGCATTAATGAACAAATTGTTCATGCATTAAGTCAGACATGAGATACTATTAATAATATCACTGAGTAGAACTAAGTTCTAGATGAATTAATTCATGCTTTTTCATGCATCAAGTCAGGATAATTTCCCCAGGACAATTTCTGTAAATTTCCCCACTGTGGGACTAATAAAGGGATATCTTATCTTATCTTAATTTTATGTACCCTTACCATGAAGTGTTAGCCATGAGCTGAAGGATCACATGACCTTTAGGAAGAAACCAAAAATGCATCGTTCCTCAGTTTCTACAAGGCTGTTTTCTTAGTTCCAAAGAACATTTTGAAGATAAAAGGTTATCTGACAAGATTGACATCATTAACAAAGACCCAGTAAAGCAGCCTAACCCTAAGTCTGACCCAGTAAGACAGCCTAACCCTGACTGTGACCCAGTAAGACAGCCTAACCCTAAGTCTGACCCAGTAAGATGGCCTAACCCTAAGTCTGACCCAGTAAGGCAGCCTAACCCTAACTCTGACCCAGTAAGGCAGCCTAACCCTAAGTCTGACCCAGTAAGGCAGCCTAACCCTAACTCTGACCCAGTAAGGCAGCCTAACCCTAACTGTGACCCAGTAAGACAGCCTAACCCTAAGTCTGACCCAGTAAGGCAGCCTAACCCTAAGTCTGACCCAGTAAGGCAGCCTAACCCTAACTGTGACCCTGTAAGGCAGCCTAACCTTAACTGTGACCCAGTAAGGCCTGGCTCAACACAGAACCTGACCCTAACTGTGACCCAGGTATGATGTCAGTCGTATTCATAATCTACTGCACTATAGGAGCTTTTCAACAGTGGAACAGATGTCATTCTGCAGAAAAAACAGTTTATTCATTGCAGGCCTGAGGCTAACAGACAACCTGAGGGAACTTTTGAACAGAAGACAGTTTGAATGTTTATTCTGCCCACTGAGGGCAGGAAGGTGGACCAATGAGAGATCACAGATGACATGTGACAGCTCAACCCTGTCTGTGATATTTCACAGTAGACAGGATGCATCATGGGGGTGATGATGTCACTAACTTGTTCCGGCCTTCTGAAGTGCTTGTGCAGGACTACTGTACTTTTTGAGTGATATCCCATGTTTCTGTAGCTGTTTTGTTGCCTTTCATTCATCTTCACATTCCCGTCTGTTTTAATACTATCAACCTGTTTCATACTGTGACGTCTCTGCATCCTGCTCCTCCTGCTGTTCTCCTGCGGCTCCAGGTTGGAGGTAACAGAGCTGTATACCGAGTCCTAGACACAGGAAGAGGTTGACCTAATAACGTTTCCATGTGTCTTTGTGTGTGAGAGAGAAGCTTCTAAAAGTAGGAGACATAAACTGAAGTGAGAGCGGAGTTTGAAGCAAAGCAGAAGATTGCCTGTGTGGATGTGTGGCACACCTGCAGAGCTTCATAATAGCCTGTGAGCAGCAGACAGAAGCAGCACCTGCTGGTTTGGGCTATAAATAACATGCTGACTCCCTGGAGGCCCTGGGATGGGTATATGTGTGTGTTTATGTCTGTCATGATACCATGGCGTCCTTATTCCTGGCCCGACACAGACATTGCCAAACCATTTGCCATATTTCCTTTTAAATTCACTGAAGAGGAACATTAGAGGATCCTCCTGCCCCCCCCCAAGCGTATGTATGAAAAGCCACAGTTTTCATGCGACCATAGCAGGCGTCTCCTGTCAGAGATCTGCTTACCTGCAGGGAGGATCTCTGTGCATTAATGATGCATCAGCTCCAGTAAAACAAACCACAGTATTAGCTTTCTGTGTTCCGGTTTACGTGCCTGCTGACAAAGAACACTGGGTCAAAGAGCAAACACGCAATGGGACGTATATACCATACCTGAGGAGATAGAGTGAACATCACAGGGCTTACCTGAACAGGTGAGCATAGGACAGAGGGGTCAGGCTTCAGTAATTAGATCTTCTGTAATTAAGTTTAGCCTCATTCTCAGTCATTAGGTAAATAGTGCTTTAATAAACACGCACACAGCGAGGACTGTGATGCTGCTCGACACAAACATGGCAGCTCGTTATTTCCGTGGAGACCGACCTTTAAATGTGTCGGGAGGAAAAAGGACGCCTGAGCCACTCATTTGTAGCTGGATGAGCCAAAAGGAGCACACCTGTTTTTAATGATTTAACCTACTTTATATATTTAACACCAAAAACATACAATTTTATTATAGATTTTTACATTGAATGTGCTTTTATACTGACCAGGCAGCTATTGGTTTCACTTCATGACGTGACGGCGGCTTGTAGAGACGTGTAAACGTGTAGTGATGCAACCGTTTCTGTGATATCAGTGCAACACTGTCCAGTAACCAACTCTGTCTGAGAGCCTGTTCAGACCTGGTATCAACATCCATCCAGAGACAGGTCTGACTGCTCACCTGACATGAGAAGATCTGTCTCTGGATCCCTCAGGGTGGATATTAACAGCAGGTCTGACAGGACTTTTCATCAGCTCACTGTTTTTTATTCAGCTGTTTCCTTTGCATCAGCACACAGTGAGTAACTTTCAGAGTCAGTACACCAGAATAAAAGTGAGCATAATGTTCTCTGTGATGGATCACTGACGGTCTCAAGCCAGTTCAAACTCCCTAAAGGTAAAGCATACATGATTTGTAGTAAATGAACACAATGTGCAGAAAACCCTGCATGATGCTTTAAAATAGTCTCACACACTCTTCATATATCACCTCTGCAGAAAGCACTGTGGCCACCCTACAGCCTTTTATCACGTTCACTATAACCTCATCTGTAACCCAGAGCTGCCCCTGATCCCAACATGAGGACTACGTCTCTGAAGGTGGAGCAGATCTATGTAGAATGTGTTTACATGTAGAGTTTGGAGGATGGTAGCGGTGATGGATCCATGCTAAACAGCAGGGTCTTGCATCGTATCTCTGTTACCCATGTGTTTGAACTTGGACTGGCTCTCGGTGCTCCTCGGTGTGTGATACTACCTATCTTTGCAGAGCAGTGGTCAAATATTGCTTAACTTTCATTTGGGAAATTGGAGTGTTGTCTGTACCTGATGTCGTGATGTGGACAAAGTGGTGACAACCTTAGGAGGTGTGTAAATGTTCTGTATTACATCTGCAGTGTGTGTGTTGGCCTGTGTCTACGCCGCTGACCTTTAATCCAATGTTCCCTGTTCTTACACTCACTGGATGTTTTTGTAAAATAGAAAACGAGTAACAGAAGAAAAGTATTTATTGAAGTGTGTTTTAAAAACCATAAATAAAAACAATTAATTAAATGGACCTTGCTTTTATTTTGAAAAGCTACTGTGTTTTCTATCTGACAAGTAATCAAATATAACAAGATGTATCCCAGACTAAATAAAATATCTTTTCCTGATCTTACACCATCTGCTGTGTGTGTGTCCTCTTATTATTCACCCAGTTGTACTGTTGTAGACTCACATCACACACTCTGCTAACACACTCAAAAAGGATTTTTAAGTTTGACAACTTATTATTTTAATGACAGATACAGTTTCCATCTAACTTTACTTCCATTAGTTCTTTGTAAAGGGTCACATTAATCAATGTAAATAGATTTAACTTAAATGTGATCTTTTACAAGAGACAAGAATGAATTAGAAATACATCACTGAACAGTAAAAACCCAAATAAACATAATATTTTTTTTGTACAAATTCACCTTAACTTTATGTAACTAGACTAGAGCTCATCCCTCCACTGAGCCCAAACCATCCTACACGTCTTCAGCTGGTCTGACCGATGACCCACAAAGTATCAGGAAATCAGTTCAGTAGTTTTCATGTATTTCATGACAATGTTGAAAAACCTGAACCCTTTAAAGAAAGGAGAACCAGTTCCTGGATTGGTCCCTTTAACTGCTGCTGTTTATTTTTATTTTTTTGTGGCTCATGAGGTAAGAGGAGTCATCCATTTACTTTATCAGAAGGTTGGTGGTTCGATCCCCGTACCCAGCAGTCTGCATGTGGAAGTATCCTTTAGAGAGATACTGAACCCTAAACTGCTCCGCAGGCGCCGTAAAGGCAGCCACTGCTCCTCAGTCAAACACACAGCAACTGTCACTACATTCTGCTGTACATACTGTAAATAAAGCTTCTTCTTCTACAGGCCTTTCCTGGCTCATGTCGGTCCTTCTACCAAGTTCCATGGAAATCTGTCGAGTAGTTTTAGTGTCATCCTGCTGATGAACACAACCGATCAGTAGACACAGGTACAGATGTAGAGTCTCTAAATGTCCTGTGGATGTGAATGTGAGTCAGCCCTGTGATGAGGTGCTGACCTCTGGCCCAGGTCAGCTGGGATGGGATCCAATCCCGCTGGGACTCTTCAAAGGACAAGAGGTTGTAGAAAAAAACGGATGTATGTATGTTTGGATGGATGGATAAGTTATTTAATGTGTTCATATTGACTCAACATGATAGAAGCAGAAAAAAACTTTTTCTACATTTAATTTATATAATACAATTACATACAAGTTTTAAATGTCATTAAAATATTGAATTCAACATTTTATTTGAGTGCATTTAATAAAAATCATTAAAGGATAAAACAGATGTTTCTGTTTGGTACAGTTTGGACCGTCTTGGTGCTGATTATGTGCTGATGATGATGAATATCATTTCATTACATTTGAATACACGATCAGCTTTGCTTATCAAATCTCAAAACTACTGCATCTCATAATGAATCCAGATTCTTTTACCTTCATCATTTGTGACTGACGGTATTTAAAAACAATGAAAAGTCACTGATCTGCGATCAGCTTTTGTCTGAGGAACCAGAAACCTGACAGCCTGCATCTCATTATGATGTGGATTAAAGTAGAAGTTAGATCACTGTGTTTTGTGGATGCTGTTGGTTCAGAGAAGGAGGTGATGCTCTCTAGTGCTTTTACAGATGTAAACATGACAGTCCACTCTCATGATTGTTTTTCTGTGATTATTGACTTTAGTTGTCACACACTGGATACGATCAAAGCTTTACAGAACTCTTCATTCAGTCTCTTAATCAACCTGCCTCTAAACTCCTGAGCTCCTCTGAGGCTCCTCTGCTGCTACATTCATCATTCTTCATCATCATCAGGCTTAAATCCACATCATCTGCTGCATATTCATGCCACATGATACACCTAAGACGTTCCTTTAATAATGTAAATAATTCATTCATTCATTTAACTCATTTTACTCTCATACTGACTGGATCACTAGATCTAGATTTATTCAGTGTGTTGTTATTATATATATATTTGTTAAAGATACACTGATGAGTAACAATAAACCACACTACAGAAATGTTCTTTAAATTGTGAGACAGGGTTCTGGTGCTGGTGCATCAATGTTAGCATGCTCCCATCTGAGTTCAAAACACACTCTTTAATCTGACAAAAAAGGAATGTAAAGTAATTAAGTGAATAAGTAAAGTCACGATGGACTACTCTGCTAATTTGTCCAGTATGCAACTACTTTACTAGCCCAGTTACATGAGAGAGGCTGTAAACACAGCAGTTACCGAAGCTGTAGGTGTGTTTAAAGCTGTATCAGGTCTGGTTCATTTACTGCTCATGATGTTACTCTGCTTTGTCAGGAGGGGGAGCCAAACATCAAACTATGGCCTCATGGAAAACCAGTGCAGATACTTACAGGCACCAGTGTCTGTTAATGTCGGAGCAATGAGTTCACATATATAGTTTCTTTATGTCAACTTTTAATCTTTAATTTTAATGGACATTTACATGTCCTGATTCTTCAGTGTCATCATAGAGTATGTTGCTCTGTAGTCTATATTTGGGCTGCAGCTCAACAATATTATGATTATTGATTAATCATCTGATCCTTTAATTAATTGCATGTAGAAAATAACAGAACATTTAGGAAAAACTCCCAAGTTTCTACAATTTGAGGCCTTTGGATGTTTTATTGGAATTATAATCTATTCAGTTTAAATATTATATATTAAATATAATAAAAATTAAAGCTGCAAGCAGCGTTGAACACCTGAGAGCATGCACCAGTTTTTCCAGCAGTAGTTGCAGTCTGCACTAACAACCACCAGGTGGCACAAGATTGCAGCCTTTCTCTAGTGTGGGCTGTCTTACCCTGCTCTATACACTGATACTAGAGCAGCAGTAACGTGCAGCAACTTTGCTGTTGCACTTAATAATAATAACGTTTATTACCTCCGCCAAGGGAGGAGGCTATGTTTTTGCCGGTGTTGGTTGGTTTGTTAGTTTGTTGGTTTGTTGGTTTGTTAGTTTGTTGGTTTGTTGGTTTGTTGGTTTGTTAGTTTGTTGGTTTGTTAGTTTGTTGGTTTGTTGGTTTGTTGGTTTGTTAGTTTGTTGGTTTGTTAGTTGGTTGGTTTGTTAGTTTGTTGGTTTGTTGGTTTGTTAGTTTGTTGGTTTGTTTGTGAATAGGATAAAAGAAAAACCAACCAACGGATTTGGATAAAAGAAAAACTAACCAACAGATTTTGATGAAATTTTCAGGAGATGTTAGAATAGGCCCAAGGAAGAATCGATTAGATTTTGGTGGTGATCCAGATAATTGTCTGGATCCAGGAATTTTTTATTAATTTTTTATTATTATAGGATTAAACTGCCAAGTAACCAATGGATTTTGATGAAATTTTCAGGAGATGTTGGAAGTGGCCCAAGGAAGAATCCCTTAGATTTTGGTGGTGATCTGGATCACCATCTGGATCCAGGAATTTTTTATTCATTTTCTCCTGCCTGTGTGTGTGGTTTAGAGTTTTGTGTGTGTGGAGTGTCCAATAATAATAATATATTATTATATATCTAATATATTATTCTATTATTCTATTATTATTTTCTAACTTAAGTGAGCAAATCATATCCAGATCACGTCAATAATAAAAACAGATTATGATTAATCTTGCACACTCTTCTCTCTTCCCTTCCTTCGTCTTCCTGTTCCAACAGAGACCGTGTGCTTCTTACATGCTCTGGATTATTCTTCTCTGTGGGCTTGGGGTTCTGCTCTGGTGTGCGGCGCAGACGATCTCTGGTTCGATACCGTGTTTTTAAAAAAATTAAAAGATGACCTTTAACAATTACAGTGCAGATGGAAGATGGTTTCTTTTATTTAGTGGTACTGATCTTCCAATCTGTAACGAGGATGATCAAGCTGTAGTGCACAAACATCTTGGATATGCTGTTTCAGGTCACACTGATAAAGTTGATATATCGTCCAAAAATAAATGTATAAAAAAACTGTCATTCTTACTCAAATGGGGACGTGCAGAAGACGTTACCGATGTCTGCAAATCATGTATTTTTGATGTGATCTAGACAATGGTTTGCTCTCTGATAAATTTCGGGTGTCATATGCCATCAAAAGGAGGAAATATGTCAAGATGCAGCCTTGAAATGCACAAATCAGCCTTAAAACAACGTTATAACTTTAGCTAATTTTGCCAGAGACAGCAGACACACATACACACAACTAGAGATTTTTGTTATGAAGAAAATGTTGATAATACATATTTGAAATGGCAGTAAACTAATATGACCCCACAGAGGGGATGCTGTGATGTCATTGACGGACACCTCCGGTGGAAGTTTTACAAATTTAAAGAAAATGTTCTCACTGCTCCTGAACTTAGTGTCTAATGAGTCATGTTAGTTTTAATGTCTTGTGCCACGAACTCTCTCTCTCTCTCTCTCTCTCTCCTGTAAAAGTCAATCTAGCTCGCCCATTATCAAATCTCTATTATTTATTCTAATCAAAACGAACATAAAGAACATTTTCTATGGCATATAATTACCAAGAAACTCTTGGAACTACTAGATCCATGCTGATTGGTTACCGGTGCCGGTGTGTTAGTTTTTATAAGATTTGTAGGCCAGTTTATACATTACTTTAGAGTATTTCTGGAATACAGATCTCTGAAAAACATCAGGTACCTGAATAACATTGATAAAGGCATGTTCCACCATCGCAGGTTTTTGTTCACAGCTGCCAGCCATCGATTTCTGCGGTCTGGGGAACGATTTTTTCCATGGAAAAGTAAAAAAAAAAAAAAATACTTGTTTGAGGTTATGTGAACAACATTTCACGGCCTCAAAACTTTTACGCATGTGTGAGTTTAACGGTGGTTGGCAAACAGCTTGTGGGTGTATTACTGTAAGGAATGACTGTCTGCTGGGGCATTGGGCAATTACATTTACACCCGTTCAGTCAGGATTCAAGATCTCTGCTGCCACCTAGCATGTACCGCTATCAAATGCAGCAAACACAGCCCCCACATAGCCCTCCTCCTTTGCTGCAGCGGCAACCATTGCTCTACCGCAGCACCAAGGCATACAAATGAATGTAGTGACATCTGTACAAAGAAATGACTCAACGAAAAATAAAAACAAAGAATTAAATACTTTAACAAAATCTTTGTTTTTTCTTTGTTCAGCGTCTCTTTTGAGTTGTTTTTTCCCCAACTTGTAGTCATTTTACTTGCTTTGACGCCATTTTTGTAGTCCACTTCAGAGATGCTTCAGATGCTAAACAATCACAAAGCATCAAAAGACAATGTCAAAGAGACTTAAAATGACTTCAGAATACTGAATATGAATCCTTGGACTCTACAGGTTTCCACATAAGGTTGTTTCCTTTATCAGTGACGTCTGATCCCACATCTTCTGTTGTGGTAAGGTGATGTTTGGTTACTAGAACTCTGACATTCACATGTCAGGATGGCTGTGTTCTGTCAACACTCCAGTATAGATTCCCTCCTGAACAAAGTCCAAGCCAGGCCGTCAGTGGTTGTTGCATGCAGTGTTGTGCATGTATGTGTTCTTTTTAACTGTGCGTTCCAGCAGCGATCATATTTTTGGTGAACGGCAAATTGAACCCATCACTTTTCAACTCAGGAACATGAATGTGAGTGAGTTCACGACGTTCACGCTCAGCTTTATGGTAACGTAGGCCAAGGATTTACAAAAACATAACAATTATATCTAATTTTTGTCATGTAGATATCTTCACAGCAGGACTCTTATCCAACGTTATTATTTATTATGATATATTATTATATATAGCAAATTCCTGTTTCATGGCGAATGATAGAAATTTGCTGCACCACCATGAACACACCTTTCGAGTTATCCAACCTTTGATAACTTCTCATCACTGACATGTTCAGATTTCAACGACCAAATTTCAAGTCCATAGAGCAAAATCCCTAGGAGGAGTTCATTAAATTCCAATGCGTGGAAATGGAACAAAATACGATAATTGATTCAAATTGGCCCACTTCCTGTTTGTTGTAACTGACGGGCAAAGTCACTGGAGGCAGGGGCTGAACGTTTGGGGGCACTAGTGAGCCATTTTGCCACGCCCATTTCCAATCACCATATCACAGGTAAATTTCTACTCCGATTGATTTTTCTGCTAACTTTCATGGGTTTTTGAGCATGGGAAAGACCCCAAAAAGGCGATTCTTTTCGGAGAATAATAATCATTCCTTGCATTACAATAGGGTCCTCACATGCTTAGTGCTCAGTGCCCTAAATATTCAGTTTACAGGGTTTTATAGATTTAAAGGTGAAAACAGCATGTTTGACATGTTTATTTGAAAAATGACGAAAAGTATAACAAAGAGTAGCTGATGAGTTTTCTGTCAATAAACTTATTTATTAATCAATCTATAATTGCAGCTTGTCAGCTTAATGCTGCTTTTTTCTGGTGTGTTGTGTTGAATGGTTTTGTTTTCAACAGAATCACTAACCTAAGTAATGACGTAAAACTCAGACCAACTCCAAGGTCCACCAGTCTCTTTTAATTCAATCACAAAAACAATGATGCCTGACTGAATCTCCACTATTTCAGCTGCACATTGTTTGTAGTTACAGGTTTATGGCCCCATTTGTTGCCATAGAACATCTGAAAAAGATCAGCCGATAGATCTGACTTTTTATTTGGATCCATACCAAATTGTACACTTATAGAAACCAGGCCCCTAAATACTGTATGCCTGTTTTTAATCCATGCATTATTCCCTGAGAATTTACCAAACGTGGAAAAACACCCTCAATACACTTTAACAATGTTAAATAAAGTTTAAAAAAACCTTTAACTTTAAGGGGTTCTTCCTTTGACCATGATCAACCCTGCCTCCAGATTAGTTTCCATGTGATTCTGCTAATTCACAAACAGAAAAAGTAACACCCAGATAGTCTTCATTTAAGAGGTAGAGATTAAGATTATCTGTGCTGGATTAAAGGAGGTGGACACGTGTAAGGACTGTCTGCCTCTAGGTGGAGACATTTCATATTAAATGGGTTGTTTTATGTTCATCCTACACTTCACACATCATCACATTAGAAGTACACTCAGAGAGCACAGACCTCCACCAAGGCTGCATTATGTCCAGAAAACACAAAAGAGTCTAAACTGATCAAATTAAAAGCTTTATCTGCATGTATATCTGTGTAACCATTCTATTTCAGTTTACCTCATAACCCAAGTTAAAACATATCTTTGCTGAATCTATAAGATAACAGATAACCAGGGATTGTGACATCACAGTTTTATTTCTATATACCAATGTATGCATGTACAAATAATGAACAGCATGAAAGGAAGAGGAGGAACACAATTATCAAGTATGAAGGCAGGATGAGACACGATGGAGGACTGAAGATAAAATATGACCATTATGAGGACATGACAAAGAACAAACAGATATACTCGTCTGTGTAGATTCTCATTCATCCAGGTTATGGTGACTGTAAGAAGAGCGATTGAGGAGCTGATGTTTTACCTGGGAGGAGAGATGAAGTCCAGCCGCCTTCTATTTAACCCCTTAAGGTTGTTATTATTTAGTACGATTACATTCTAGCGTTTCTAGTACTAAATGCTCACAGTATTAAGGTGAACATGATTTCCTGGATCAACACCTTGATGAGAATCTGACACAATCTATAGATTCCTCATGCAAAGCGCCGCCTGATAGAAATCTGTGGAGAACCTCTTCAAGATAATCTGCCAACTAACAAACAGACAAGCAGGACTGAAAACATGAAGTCATGGTGTTGCAGTCATGACATATGAGCTATAGTTGTGATGTGTCATCTCTTATGTGGGCTGAAGGGCAGTAAACCCTCATAGTCGCTGTATCTGCCCCCCCTTTATTTCCCTCAGGAGGTGTTGGGCAGCAGATGGGAGGTGATGGAACTGCGTGGTAGTGTAGGCGATGACATGACAAGCTGTCAGGCCATAATGCAGGCTAACATCTGGAGGTTGTTGGCCGTGTCACATCTTGCCTTCCGGCAGGGTCCTCTAGCCTGGAGCCAGAAGCCACCCTGAGGGACCTGAAGCTGGGGCCAAACCTGGGCCTCTGAGACGGGAAGCAGCAGCAGTAAGGGTTTACGTACAGCAGGAGTCACTTTGGCTTCTACTGTGAAGTCAAGCAAAACATCAGGCTTGTGTTGAGTGTAATATTGACCAAGCTGCACATAGTCGGAGCAGAAAGTGGTATAAATAGGTCATCGGTGTTCATGTACTGTATAGAGCTCCGAAACTAGCAGGAACATACATTTAGTTTGAGATGAACATACGTGTCTCTGCAGCTTTGGAGGACTTTGTCACAGCTGTGACCAGCTACAAATAGAATAGGACAGTGAGTGGGTGGTGTAGATGTGACTGCACGCACAGCAGAATATTATAGGGCCTGTTAAAACACTTTGTGCCACTGAGGTAATGTGCTATTAGTGCCAGCTTCACGCATGAGCATCCAAGAAGCAAGAGCTTCTTCTCTGTGAATGACAGCCCTCACCCGGAGGTAATTTCACCGTGATTAAAGGCAGAAAAAAAATCACATCTTAAAAGTCTCTAAATTGCATCTTATTTATCCACCTTTTAACTAACTACAAAAGGCAGGCAGACAATAGCACTGCATGTTTCTACCTCTGCTGGTGAACAATTATACTTCAGACATTATCTGGTCCATCAGTATACGGGTATTAAAAGACGCCCCCAGGAGACGCTGAGTGAAGCTCTGATGGAAAATTTCACATGAAAGAAATCAGGTATTTTCTTTAAATTTATTCCTGATACAAGCAGGTTGTTTATTCATTTGTGTTTACTGCCTCATCTCTCAGTTTTAATTGTTACTCATGTTTTTATCAGGCCAACAGCAGTAATATGTTAAAAAATGCTCTTTATCTTGGTGAGTTGTGTACTTACATTATCTTTAATGTGTCAAATCAAGAGAAAAACTGAAATTTTATTTAAGCTAATTGCAAATGGTGTCTGGTAAAAGCTGTCATATCCCCTTTATCACAGAAATACCAGATATGTCAGAAACAGAGGAAGGATGTTGACCAACTGTGTAGCTACTCTGTTATTACCGGTGCTTTTACCTGAGTCTGTTGGTTGGTTTGTAACTCAAATACACAAACATCCAGGAAACATGGTGGACAGATGGCAGATGGGCTCCTGACAAAGGTGCTCATCCAAGACGTCTTCCCGCTTTTGTTAACACTGATCGGACGTCTTTCAGCATTTTCCCTGATTTTGTGAAAACTACTGAATCAGTTTGAACTAAACCTGGAGAGATGGACAATGGGTCAGGTAAGCTAGAGATGTGTATGATTGTTGGACCATGGTGGAGGTGCTGTCCAGTTTTGATTTTTTTATTTATTTTATTTTTATGAAGCATTGTATTTTTACATTGTAACTTGCTTTGGTCACTCGTGATGTAAAACAATCAACCCTAGAAGACAAAAAGTCAGCATAACATGAATAAAACTTTATCATATGACCTCATCTGTGAGGATTATGTTCATATGAGTCACATCAGGTGGAGTTTGTTTATAACTGAAGACAACTTCCCCATTTGTTTTCATTATTGTGATTGTAGGACCCCTGGTGGCAGAAATCTCATTCAGCAGTGATAGGCAGCAGTTATAGGCAGCAGTGATAGGCAGTGATAGGCAGCAGTGATAAGCAGTGATAAGCAGCAATAGGCAGCAGTGATAAGTAGCAGTGATAAGCAGCAGTGATAAGCAGTGATAAGCAGTGATAGGCAGCAGTGATAAGCAGCAGTGATAGCCAGCAGTGATAGCCAGCAGTGATAAGCAGCAGTGATAAGCAGTGATAAGCAGCAGTGATAAGCAGCAGTGATAGCCAGCAGTGATAGCCAGCAGTGATAAGCAGCAGTGATAGCCAGCAGTGATAAGCAGCAGTGATAAGCAGTGATAAGCAGCAGTGATAAGCAGCAGTGATAGCCAGCAGTGATAAGCAGCAGTGATAAGCAGTGATAAGCAGCAGTGATAAGCAGCAGTGATAAGCAGTGATAAGCAGCAGTGATAAGCAGCAATGATAAGCAGCAGTGATAAGCAGTGATAAGCAGTGATAGGCAGCAGTGATAAGCAGCAGTGATAGGCAGTGATAGGCAGCAGTGATAAGCAGTGATAAGCAGTGATAGGTAGCAGTGATAAGCAGTGATAAGCAGTGATAGCCAGCAGTGATAGGCAGCAGTGATAGGCAGCAGTGATAAGCAGCAGTGATAGGCAGTGATAAGCAGTGATAGCCAGCAGTGATAAGCAGTGATAGGCAGCAGTGATAAGCAGTGATAGCCAGCAGTGATAGCCAGCAGTGATAAGCAGCAGTGATAAGCAGCAGTGATAAGCAGCAGTGATAAGCAGTGATAAGCAGTGATAGGCAGCAGTGATAAGCAGCAGTGATAAGCAGTGATAAGCAGCAGTGATAAGCAGCACTGATAAGCAGTGATAAGCAGTGATAGGCAGCAGTGATAAGCAGCAGTGATAAGCAGTGATAGGCAGCAGTGATAAGCAGTGATAGGCAGCAGTGATAGGCAGCAGTGATAGCCAGCAGTGATAGCCAGCAGTGATAGCCAGCAGTGATAGCCAGCAGTGATAGGCAGTGATAAGCAGTGATAAGCAGTGATAAGCCGCAGTGATAGGCAGTGATAAGCAGTGATAAGCAGTGATAAGCCGCAGTGATAAGCAGTGATAAGCCACAGTGATAGGCAGTGATAAGCAGTGATAAGCAGTGATAAGCAGTGATAAGCAGCAGTGATAAGCAGCAGTGATAGGCAGCAGTGATAGACAGTGATAAGCAGTGATAAGCAGTGATAAGCAGTGATAGGCAGCAGTGATAGGCAGCAGTGATAGGCAGCAGTGATAGACAGTGATAAGCAGTGATAAGCAGTGATAGACAGTGATAAGCAGTGATAGGCAGTGATAAGCAGCAGTGATAGGCAGCAGTGATAGGCAGCAGTGATAGGCAGTGATAAGCAGCAGTGATAGGCAGCAGTGATAGGCAGTGATAGGCAGCAGTGATAGGCAGCAGTGATAGGCAACTGGCTGCCTCTGGGCCACATCTGGCCTCCCAAAGCTTCCCTACTGGCTCACAGAATACTAACATCTAATGTTACTCATCATTCTGTCCTGAGAATTATCACCAATTAGCTTCCCAACCTAATAATTCTCCAACGCAGTCATCTCTGCTCTGTGGACCCATCATCAAACCGTCCAGACTGGTCATCCCCTGGAGCCGACAGCAGCTCACTGGTCAGACTACAGGAAGTAACCTGTCCAAGAGTCTTTAAGAGGGTCTATTAGACTAAGAGGTGTCACTAGGGTTTATTTTCATTGGCCAGCTGTTGTATTGAATCTCAAACTAGGAGGAGTTTTTGTTGACATAGACTCATTCATTAATTAAAGTGTGAGTTTGGTTTGGAGCTCTGACTGCCTCCTGGAGGACTGACAGCATTTTATAGTATCTAGTTATTATTATGGGTTTTTAAAAGTCTGTTCAAACTGATTCAGCCTAGAAAAAAATTACATAAATATTGTAAGAGAATGAAAACAATAATAGTTTCAGGTTATCTAGAAAACAGATCAAGATGAAGAGATGAAAAATCCATTCATATCATTTTTATCCCTAAAGTTTATGAACTCTCTCTATATAAATATATATTTTTATTTTTTCAGTGGAGGACCTTTTGAACTGGAGTTGAGAGTGAGAGAAGAAAGGAGGATATGACAACAACTGATTGAATTGACCAGGATTGAATTGTGGTATATTAAGTACAAAAAATAAAAAATAAAGTACAGCACAATGATTACTTTGCCCACGTTGTTCATTTTAATGTTATTTATGAAAGGTAATTTGAGTAGAATTTACTCTGTATGTACAATTGACAGGGCATGAAAGGGTAGATGAAGTGTGTCAGACCTTTATCCTCTCCTGAAGCTCAGACAACACCTCCCCACAAAAAACCAACCACTAGTGAGAAAGGATGGCACTGATCATTTACCAACATGGGAAACTCAACAGAGATACAAACAGGGAATCATGTGGCAGATGTAAGGTCCATCTGAACAATGACAGACTGTTTTCTCCCCAACCACAATGAGACATGAAGAGGTTGTAAACCAACCAAACTGTTTATTATGGAAAAATCTTCTTTTTCAAGTTTTACAAAACAAAAAATTCAAAGAGTTAAACGTCTTAATGGATTAAAAATGTTGTGTTGCGTAGACCTTCAGTTCATCCATGAGTAATTCACATGTTATGTTTTATTACTATTGTTTCCAATTTTGATAAAGTTACGGAAAGAAAAACTTTCAAATTGTTTCTAATACTTCAATATGAATATTTTGCACGTCTTCCTCATCACTACTGTCTCAGTTTCCCTCAGTACACACTGCAGCAGGAATCCATTCATCATCATTCTCCCCTAACTGCTCCATTCAATCACCACACATAATTCCTGCCACAGCGTAATTCCTTCAAGAATTTATTGTTTTTCCATGTAAAAATACACATAAAAACAAATTGTTGTTTATTTCTTCTCTGAATAGTTCAGTTTTAGTGAAATTCAGAGTAAAAAAAGACAATTATTATTAAGTAAACCCTGTCAACATTCAAATACTCATTGATCATCATGATACAGCAGGTTACAGATCAAACATTCAATATAGGCTACAAATATCTAGGATCTACACATATATTTAACATTCAAACCTATAGTTGTTTAATTTAATAAATCAATATAGTTTATGTTGTTCTATGGAATGCATAATGCATGAAATGCAATAAAATGACAATTGATGGATTTACAGATAAATGTCCATAAATACCTGCTGTATCAAATTTAATACACACATTTTAACATGGTTTTACTACATCATAAATTAGTTCATTTTAATTAATTATATATTGCATCAGTCCATCAAATATTTATATTGAAGTATTGGTAACAATTTGAATGTTTTTCTTTCCATAAATCTGGTACCATCTTTTCCCTGGTGGATTACCTGTTCCCTGGAGGATTACCTGTTCCCTGGTGGATTACCTGTTCCCTGGAGGATTACCTGTTCCCTGGTGGATTACCTGTTCCCTGGAGGATTACCTGTTCCCTGGTGGATTACCTGTTCCCTGGAGGATTACCTGTTCCCTGGTGGATTACCTGCTCCACAGTGGATTACCTGTTCCCTGGTGGATTAACTGTTCTCTGGTGGATTACCTGTTCCCTGGTGGATTACCTGTTCCCTGGTGGATTACCTGTTGCCTGGTGGATTATCTTCTCCACGGTGGTTTACCTGCTCCATGATGGATAGGAGTCTCTGAATTGGGACAGACCTCGTTGCACTGCTGTGACGCAGTCAGCCTGCAAATGCAGCCTTCAGAGAATGCGGCCCCTGAATCGGGACACAGGTAATATATTCTAGTGACATTTGAGTGAGATGTCCCAAAAACTGATGGATAATTTGTCACTAAATATTACTTTGGCTCTGGTGTGATACATGTGATGTACAAACACTTCCTCAGATTTCAGTGTGTACAATACATCTGACACAACATGTCTGAGCAAAGACTCTTCATTCAACTCTCATCTTCATCAGTCTTTATCAGTTCTTCATGAGAGATACGGGACAAATAGCTTTACTGTTTTCAAAAAGGACTAAAACTTAATCTGATTTTATTAGAATATTATAACAAAGTCAATCCATTCTCTTTCCTGGAAGCTTTAAATTCACAAGACAAAGTCACTGGAAAGTGTTTCTTATTGGACAAATCCCCAACATCAGCTTTGTGAACCCGGGATGTGAGGAACGAGGTCCCATCAGCGCTGCTCGTCTCCGTAAAATCACACTCTATTATGTGAGCTGGGGAGTGGTGTACATGGATAATTACACTCTCCAGAATGGCTGCTGCACCTCTGGGAGCCCCTTACCTGAGCAATCAGACGCCATCTTCACAGACATTATATTGTAATCACAGCCATTCACGCCTTACTAAAACGGACCTCTCTGTACTGTCCTCCTGCACCATCCTTCCTTTTCTTATGTTCTCTCACCTGATTGGACGAACAGTTAGTCGCTGTTACTTTAGCTTCGGTAAGAACCGCTTTGTAAATGACTAAAACACTTAAATATTGAATTGCACTGCCTCCGCTTGCCACAAACAGGCACACACACACACACACACACACACACACACACACACACACACACACACACACACACACACACACACACACACACACACACACACACACACACACCTCTAGCTAATGTTGCTTATGTTAATAGTGTGTGCTGCTTTAATTGGTTCCTAAAGGCTGTAAGCAGGGTTCCCACTGTGTGTTTAATGAACAGGTAGCACTCCATGATTACAGCAATCTCAACCCACCACCCACACACAGACACACACCATACACACACAGACACACACCATACACACACAGACACACACCATACACACACAGACACACACCACACACACACAGACACACACCAAACAAACACAGACACACACCACACACACACACACACACCACGCACACAAACACACACCATACACACCCAGCCTCGTACGCAAATGGACAAAAAGGCAATTTGAGAGGGTTCTGTGCACCGCAGGATGCTGGGAAAATTAGAGATGAGGATGAGAGGGAGAGAGGAAGACGACAAAAGAAAATGAGGGGCGATGAACACAAAAAAAGATGAGTGTTTCATAAAGGAGAGGAGAGGTGGAATCATTTCAGCACAGTGACAGCAGCTGATTTAGTTTGTGTGTGTGGAGAAGAAGCTCGGCTGAGTAGAAATGTGTGTCTTTTTGTCTCATTTTGATGTAATTGTGTTTGACACCCGCAGAGTGTCGATGTGTTTTTGCTGTAAATCTCCATTCTGATTCATGAAATCATTGAAATCGTCTCATTTTAAGAGACTCTTGGACAAACCTGGCCTTCATTCCTCTTCTCCTCTCCTCTCCTCCCTCCCTCCCTCCACCTGTTAGTCCTTATCTATCCTGAGGCTCAGGAGCTCCTCTTCTCCGTCAGCTGATGAAGATGTGAGCTGACAGCCGTCTCTCTCTCACATTGAGTAGAAACAGAGGTTGGTCTCATTGGAGGCCTGTTTAAATGTACGGCTGGGTGGCAAACCTCATGCTGTATACATATTTGTTCAAACATACGCAAGTTGCTCAGTAATCCTCCCTGCTCAGTTTCTCCTCCCACACATGTATATAAACAGGCAGACCACTGCCCATCTCAGCTACCATGGGGAAGATGCAATGGGTGAGGCCATTGAGGAGGGGGATGGTAGGGGAAGGGTGCAGCTTCTGCCAGATGCCCTCTGTAAATAAGCAGGGGGTCCTCAGAGGGGCGCCTTCGGCCGTCCTGACTCACCCGTCCCGAAGGACGCAATCAGGTCCCCCCCCTACCTTGTGTAAGGGGTGAGGAAGGAGGAAAGGGGAAGGTCTGGTCTGTATGTGCCTGGTGCTGACACAGAAGAGCTGTGGGTCTAATTCATTAAACCAGCCTTCTAATATAAACAGCCATTCATTTCACTGCCTGACACTGGGACGCCTGGACAATGTGAAGAGCCCCAATAGAACTGCCATGCACTGCTGTGTGTGTGTGTGTGTGTGTGTGTGTGTGTCTGTGTGTCTGTGTGTGTCTGTGTGTGTCTGTGTGTGTCTGTGTGTGTGTGTCTGTGTGTCTGTGTGTGTCTGTGTGTGTCTGTGTGTGTCTGTGTGTGTCTGTGTGTGAGCATGCTGGAGCCGGACTGTTTGTGTGTATGAGGTCTCAGAGAGCCTGTTGGTCCCCAGCAGGTACAGTGAGGCTAACCAGAAGCTTTCATGAGCCTTCACACACTTCACAGAGCAAATGAAATGCATGTATTATTTTTATTTTAAAAACTCTAGATAAACTGAAATCATGTTGGACCATTCAGTCTGTACAAAACGTTGAATAAAGGGACGACGTTAACCTTCATGTGGTCATTCTGTACAGTCTCCTTGTCCTCAGGGTGAAAAAAGGCCACGTTTACTATAAACACCCAAAATAAAGCAATTTAACTGAAACACAAATCAAACACAGCTTTTGCAAACAACATGTTGTTCATCACAGACTTAGTGGATATTTGAGTTTTCTCCTCAGATTGCAGGAAGGCAGCCTTTTAATCAGGCGACACCAATCATGATTACTGTCAAAACCACTGTTTTCTTTACTAGATCATAGCATACAGTGGATTATCCATCCATCCAACCATCCATCCATCCATCCATCCATCCAACCATCCATCCATCCATCCATCTGACCATCCATCCATCCATCCATCCAACCATCCATCCATCCATCCATCCGACCATCCATCCAACCATCCATCCAT
>CM075196.1:25105053-25165053 GCA_037577475.1 Chaunax sp. Z400 | reverse complement strand
TGTGTCTGGCCAGTGCTGTCCCCAGCAGCCAGGGTCATGAGAGTGCTGTGGTGCAGGACAGGGTAGCCATTGCGGTAGCCTCTTAAACATAGCTTATCCTGAGGCCTGTTATTACCCTGACAAACTATCATCTCTTTCTCCTCAAAACCCTCCTGTTCAGTCCATTTAATGAAGCAGGCATTCCAATGGAGGGAAATGAGCAGCAACTCCCACAGTCCCACACAGCGGCAGCAATTAATGCTTCCAGACAGCTACCTCCAGGAAGTGCTAACAGCACTTCTCTGCTCTATCGAACTGTTCAATTCTTTAAACACACGCATGAGGAGAAACACATGACAGGATATTAATGAAGTCCAGTCAGAATATCCAACTGCAGTTTTTATGAAGTACAGATACTTTGTTACGGTACACTACTGTACATTTCAGAGCATGTACTTTTTCACTTTTACTTGAGTAGAGAGTTGAATCGATACTTCTATGCTTACCAGTCTTTTCATATACAAGTAACTGTACTTCTACTTGAGTAAAGTATTTGTGTACTTTTTTCACACTTAAGCTGTAATTTATTTCTCATATCTGTCAGTGGATTACAAAGAATTCCCTGTTGAGTCTGAGCCCCAAATATTTTCTATCAATTCTTAATCATCTCTCTCACATGATCTCATCAGGAAGTAACAACTTCCTGTGGTGATGCTTTAGAAAACAAAAGAAAAAGACTAAACAAGTCTGGATAAGAAAACAAGACCAATTACAACAGATCGTTTCTTTTGTTTCTGTTTTCCAGTGATTTTTTTTTTCTTATTCAAATCAGAAAATGAAAATGAAATTTTTTTTTTTTTTAAATTTCACTCCTCCGGTTTTAGCCTTGGGAAGGAAAACAATTCAATTTTTGTTTTTGAATTTAAAATGAAAAATCAAATCGTTTTTTGATGTTTATGATGTTTTTTCTGAGTTCAAATGACCAAAAGATACACAAACTGTGAAGTTTTAACCCTTCATCATAGTTTTGAGTGATTTCTACTCTGTTTCTGCTGTGAAAATGTCTAATGTTGCCAAAATGACCTGCATATGTACATACATGTGCATGTACATGTATGTGGTAATAGCAACTGGTTTGACTGATGCTCTTTTAAAAGAACAAAGGAGCATTTACACTCTATTTAAATGTTATGTGATTTTCTAGAAATACAGAGAATTCAGAACGATAAAAACAGCAGCGATGCTCCCTCAGTGTATGATTCTGTCTATTTGCCCTGTTGGAATGAATTTCCTGTTGCTGTTCAGCATAATATGAGTTGTTTAAAGGAGGCTGGAGCTGGTGGCTGACTGACAGCACAGCCTTTACCTTCCCTCCTCTCAAGGACTCCCCCTCATCTGTTGACTTGAATTAGTCTCCTGCTGCCTTTATTAGCCACAGCAGTGGAATCAGAGAAGGCTGTCTGCTTGGATCGTGGAGGAATGGGGGGGGGGGGGGGGGGGGGAGACCGCTAAGTGCTTCACTTCTGATCTCTGATGGGGGTCATGGGGTCGCCGCTCAACCTCACCCTGATGACTTCTGACACTGTATGAGGAACCAAAACCACACACACACACACACACACACACACACACACACACACACACACACAGACACACACACACACACACACACACACACACACACACACACACACACACACACACACACACACACACACACACACACACACACACACACACACATTTGGATTCTGATTCATACAAGGGCAGAAAAAGCCACATCCTGAGGAACGGCTGGAGCACTGATACAGTTAACTCACACGAGTATCAGTCAAATAATGAATATCAAGAAGAGAAACCTTTGAGCAAAGCATCACTTCACTTTCTCACGTTACAACAAAAACTCTCAAAATGTGAGGAAATTTCTACAAAAAGCGAATTATTCTTGAGTTGCAGTTCCATAATTAATGGGTCAACATCAGGCTTATGGTTGATGTTTATGGGAGGTTTACTCTCTAATCATTTCACCAAATTAACAGTAATTTAAAGGTTTCAGTGAGGCTCCTCTCATTTCACTCTCCAGCCATGTTTCAATCTCAGACAAGTTTAACTTAAAAATAAAATGTAATCATATATAAACTTGTTTTTAACAGTCTAGACATTTCTAATGTCTGACACTTGGTGGCAAAACGGAGTGGTGACTGGAAATATGGAGAAATTCTTCACCTTAAATACTGATTTCTGAAGAGTGATAAAATGAGAAATATTAGCTACCAAACATTTTTAAAGGCCATGCAGCTCCAAAGTTATAAATATAACTTTACTATAACTATAAGTTATAAATAAAAATGAATAATCAAACAGATGTTTTCATGACTTCATCAGTCCATCGGATGTAACTTTTCTAAATATCTGGAGCATCATTTTGGAGGTGTGTTCCACCAGGTGTGTTCCAGGTGAGGTGTGTTCCACCAGGTGTGTTCCAGGTGAGGTGTGTTCCACCAGGTGTGTTCCAGGTGAGGTGTGTTCCACCAGGTGTGTTCCAGGTGAGGTGTGTTCCACCAGGTGTGTTCTACCAGGTGTGTTCCACCAGGTGTGTTCCAGGTGAGGTGTGTTCTACCAGGTGTGTTCCAGGTGAGGTGTGTTCTACCAGGTGTGTTCTACCAGGTGTGTTCCAGGTGAGGTGTGTTCTACCAGGTGTGTTCCAGGTGAGGTGTGTTCTACCAGGTGTTTTCTAGGTGAGGTGTGTTCTACCAGGTGTGTTCTACCAGGTGTGTTCCAGGTGAGGTGTGTTCTACCAGGTGTGTTCTACCAGGTGTGTTCCAGGTGAGGTGTGTTCAACCAGGTGTGTTCCAGGTGAGGTGTGTTCTACCAGGTGAGGTGTGTTCTACCAGGTGAGGTGTGGTCTACCAGGTGTGTTCCAGGTGAGGTGTGTTCTACCAGGTGTGTTCCAGGTGAGGTGTGTTCTACCAGGTGAGGTGTGTTCTACCAGGTGAGGTGTGGTCTACCAGGTGTGTTCCAGGTGAGGTGTGTTCCTGCTGTTCTACCAGGAACACTGCTGCCTAAATCATTTAATTTACCACATTGTATGTCCACAGCAAACATTACAATTCAGGGTTCTGCTTGTTGTTTTCATTGTGTCGGGTTCCCTCCAGGTGCTCTGGCTTCCTTCCACATTCCCAAAACATGCAGTAATGGTGAATCAAGCCCCATTTCCACTGCATAGCACTAGCTCTACTCGATTCGACTTGACTCTACTCACCTCTTTTGAATTTCCATTAGGTAAAAATACCTGAAACGTTGAAGACCACTGATTGGTTAATGCTCGGCACGCACAAAATATCCTGCACAGCAGAAATCAATGGCCGCCACACTCAAACAGCCAAGCTACTCTAGCGACTGTGACTTTTTTTTATTGAAGCTGCTATATTGAGGAGGTGCAGATGGTCCTGTCTTAAACAGCTGATGAGAGGATTACGAGAGGTGGAGGAGAGGTGTGTGTCATGTTGAAGACTACGCCTCAGCAGTTTCGTGCGGGGTCCCTCTGCCCCGAGGAGGTAGGGCCTACTATCCCATAATGGAAAACAATGGGCAGAAAAGTACCCAATACCAAGGCGAGTCAAATCGAGTCGAGCCAGAGTAGTTATTGTCTCTTCAATCCTTCCTCTCTCTCAATGTCAGCTGGAATATAGGCTCCAGACCCCGTAAGCTATGAGCCTTGTTAGGATGGCCGCGTAGTGGCAGGATTTCAAACAGGAGGCTTGAGGCAGAGGTTAGGTGCAGACCAACCAGGTGTTTTATTTTCACCAACACTGAAGGAATGTACAATTTTCCATTTAACAAATTTAAAACAATACTGTGGACCATGGGCAGCATGGGGTCCTAACAGTCGCCACGCTCAATGGAAACTGGCAGCCTTTATAGCCTGCCACTGGCCTAGATCTTAGCCCCTACCACAGTATAGGTAAAACTATCCCTGCCGTTACACAAAAAGAACAATCATCATGAAATACAATACCTCGGACAAATCACACACTCATTTCTATTACAATGCAAATTCCCCACTTATTTTATGCATTACAATATCGTCCGATAGTCGAAGGCATGCAGTGTAAAGTGGACTACCACCCCTACACTAATTTACCCAATAGTATCTCCCGGAACCTATAAATGGATGCTCAGCTAGCCGGGGACTCTTTTAGACCGAACACCCTGGAGAAGAGACACAAAAGGTGAGTGACCTTAACTCATATTGGATGACATCCCACTACACCACCAACAACACTTATCGCATTAATATAGTTTTCAATTATATATATCCTAATAAACACATGTTAATAGTTTATATTATAATGCACATGTTGATGTTACCAACCCAGTGTGTTTTGTCTTCACAGGTGGAGCTTCAATCATGCCCAGCTGAGGCAAACAAATTACCACATGTCATGCTTTCAAATAAACATTTAAAACTTTAGTTGTGGTTTTCTTTAACAATTCTAGTAATGAAGAGGGCCTTCATTACAAGCCTATACAAGCTATGTTCTACGAGAACAGGGTTCCTGTAGAAGACAAAGACTTCCTTCATTTCCTGTGGGGGGCTGAGGACAATATGATTCAAAAGATTCTGGAATATCAGGTGGTTGTTCACTTGTTTTGGGCTGTCTCATCTCCAAGCTATGCACCTCAAAAACTGCTGAAGAAAACTGTAGTGACTTCTCAGAGGGTCTTACAAATATTTGAAGAGGCTTCACTCTGACAAAACTGATCAATAACAGCCGAGCAGTGATGCAGGTTGTTTCATAGGAGCACAGAGCCAAGGAGTTGAAGGAGTTGGATCTGCTCAGACATTAGCTTCCAGCAGAGAGAGCCCCTGAGGTGCATTGCACTATCACGGGGAAAATATTTAGCAACAGACAGTTTAATCTACAAACTAGACACCACCTCCTGATGTTTGGAGAGTGATTGAGTGAGGTAGGTATACCTAAAGAGACTAAGCATCTATTCTGTGTAAAGGATTGTTAGAGTGGCAAAATCCATGGCCAAGTTTGCCATAAGGTTTTGGACAGTGGCACAGACTTTGTTGAAGAAGAAAAAGAGTTGAGGGAGACTCTCATATCTTTGACTAATGGAGTTTTAACCCACTTACAGGATCACAGTGATCCTGTATATCTAAACAAGTCATCTGCATAGTCAGGAATGGTTTCTGTTCTGTATCCTGTATCTGTATCTGCAAACTCTGCATAGTGATGGACTCCAAACTCTATGATGACTCCAACCTATCTCTCCCAATTACATTGTCTTTATGAAAGTCTTACCACCTGGACTATTTAAGAAAAAAAGGTCTGTAAAAAGAGAGGCGATGGAAACAAGTTCAGTACGGGACAAATCTTTTCTGGAAAAGAAGGGTACGGGACCAACTTCCTTTGCTGTGAGAATGACAATAATGGAACCAAGAGAGAAGAGGGTTTGTTCCTGGAGACACCGTGGTTGATGCTACATCTCCTTGTGGCTCGTGGCTACTTGGAAGACTTTTGGAAACCTTCCCAGACAAGAAAGACTTTTTGGGCTCTGTTTGCCTAAGATATCTTAGAAAAACATGTGGGTAAGTGTTGTCTTTTTCAGGAGGCTAAAAGTATTGTACTGGTATTCTACTAGTGACTATAGTGATTATCTCGTTACAATGGCGCCTGTCAGTGGGTGGGATATATTAGGCAGCAAGGGAACATTTTGTCCTCGAAGTCTATGTGTTGGAAGCCGGAAAACTGGGCAAGCCTAAGGATCTGAGTGTCTGACGGGTCAAATCGTGATGTCTAGATGATGTCAGAGCACCTCCTAAACTGCTGGTCTTGTTGGGTGTTCCTGGTCTGCAGTGGTTAGTACCTACCAAATATTGGTCTAAGGAAGTAAAACCAGTGAACCGGCAACGGGGTCATGGGCGCCTAAGGCTCATTGATGCATGTGGTGAGCAAAGGCAAGCCAGTGTTGTCCAATTCCACAGAAAAGCTATTTTAGCACTGAAAAACTTAATGCTAGTTCTCATAGAAAGTTGTCAGAACACAAAGTGCATCACAGCTTGCTGCATATGGGGCTGTGTAGCTGGTCAGAGGGCCCATTCTGTCCCCTGTCCACAGCTGAAAGCATTTACAATGGTCAACTGAGCATCACAACTGGACCACGGAGCAATGGAATGGTTTGAGGAACACAACAACGAGATCCACGAGTTCCAAATTTACCAGATCTCAATCCAATCGAGGATCTGTGGGATGTGCTCGACAAACAAGTCCGATCCACGGAGACCCCACCTGACAACCTACAGGACTTAAAGGCTGCTGCTAAAGTCTTGGTTCCAGATACCACAGCACACCTTACTGTTATGGCTGATTGGTGTAAATATTGATTACCTGATATATAATGATATATAAGTTTATCTAACCAACATGCTACACAAAGGTGATTGAGAGCTTGACAGTACTGGTATAGCAGCATCAATGGCTTGTTGATTTTTTTGTTTTTTGAAGTTACTATTTACTTTTTAGCAAAGAAACATATGGATGAACATTTAGCAGACACAGAATAAGAATATTATTTATTTTGTTGTGTTTATGACCACCTGAGTTCTATCCAGTTGGAACTGGGCAGCTAACGTAAAATGGCTTCATGGAATCACTGGAAGCAGCTTCCTGTTCAGTGACCCTGAACCACACCTTAGACTTTAGGGTGGTTTGGTAAGAAGATACCAAAAAGCTGCTTAGATCACAGTGGGACTGCAGACTGCAGCGGAGAACTGAATGAACCGTTTCACTTATTCACTCTGACTTATTCTGATGTGTTTTATTAGTCACTACTTCAAAAATGGTTGTTTGTTTAAATCTATAAGT
This sequence comes from Chaunax sp. Z400, assembly GCA_037577475.1. Lineage (NCBI taxonomy): Eukaryota > Metazoa > Chordata > Actinopteri > Lophiiformes > Chaunacidae > Chaunax > Chaunax sp. Z400. Next base: position 25,158,196 of record CM075196.1, on the reverse strand, counting down.
TTTCAGGTTTGATCAGTCAAACAGAGAAATCCTCCATTACTCCGTCTGATTGGGCCAAATGTCTGAATCATCGGGAGGATTCTGTTTTCTCACCCTTCTAAACCTTTTCTCTGCTTCTCACTACTGCTTATTTATTGCTGGAACAGTGTAGAGGATAAAAACCCTAATCTCTCCGTCTTGCCTCCTCTCCTCCTGTCTCCTTCCCACCTCCCTCTCTCCTTCCCTCCCTCCTTCAGCCCAGACTGTCTCCTGTGTGTTTATCTTCTCATCAGGACTCTTTATTGGTAAATAAGGGTGGCCCGCTCAGCCTCGCTCTCCCTTTTCTCTCACTCCTTATGCTCTTACATCTTTCCTTTAGTCCATCTAGCAATCCCATCTCCCCCTCCCTCAGCGCCTCCCTCCTCATCTCTGTGTGTGGAGTCTAAGTGCTGCTGATATGTGTGTGTGTGAGTGTAACTATAGCGGCCAGTGTTTAGGCTATTAGAGCCGTCTATTTACAATCTGGGGTTTCCTATTGATTATGTCTGCCTTCTCTCTATGTTTACATGAGGGAAATAAATAACACATGTCGCAGACTCGCTCTGACTCGGCATCTTCTTTCTCCTCCAGCCCTGTCTCTCTTTTTTCTTTCTCACCCCTCCCTGTCTCGTGCTCCCTCCTCTTTCTCCTCTTTTTAAAAGCTGTCAATGCTTTTTAACTGGTTCCTTTAATGGTAAAGTAAGCTGAGAACGGAGGAGGCACAAAAAGCAAATGTCACACAGATGAAAGCTGTTCATTCATGGATACAAAGAGGCTCTAATATGTCAATCAGGACAGAATCGGCGGTCAGATTTTGCAGAGACGGCTGCTAACAGGAGATCCTCAGTGACGGATGCATCCACAAACCTGCACACACACTAAAGTGTAGACACACAGCTTGTACTCCCATGCTTCCACATGCCACCATGCTTTTCCTTTTCCTCTCTCATGACAGGAGCTGGTTGACTGGGCTTCAGACCAGGCAATGTGTCATACCTTCCATCCCCCTCCTCCCTGCTTCTTCTGCTGGGCATGCAGTGCTCTGATAGCCCCTCTGATAAGACTGGAGCTTCATATGAACAACAGGCAGCAGCAAAAAGCCTCTCTGGAGTTGGCTCACGCTGGTGGTGAAATATGTATTCAGAACCATAACTCCTGGAAATATACAGTATTTGAAGCATAAAGCATGTTTACATATAAGAAGTAAAGTACAATAGATGTACATGAATCAAAAGTAAATAATTAATTTCTTTAATGCTGATCCCCTCTAGACATGTTTTAATATGTATAAAAAACCTTTTGAATTCTCATTTGTCTCTTTTCCACAAGTAAAGCTTTAAATCTACCTCATCTCGTCTTTCTGCATCTCTAAAAAAGACTGAAATCTGTGAATATTCAAATATCCTTAATTTCAAATGCAGTGTTGGAAAGTACATTAACTGAAGTACAGTACTTCAGTACAATTGTGATGTGTTTGTACTTTACTTGAATAATTTCTATTCTACTTCTATTGAATTTCAGAGGGAAGTCATTTTACTTTTTAGAAATTAATTAATTAAATAATTAATGACTTGTTAACCCATTTATTTAATTAATTAAGTTACTTTGCCATTGTAGAATAATAATTTTAAAAAACCTATAATAGACAACTATATTATTATGTGTTCTTACAGATGAAGATAAGACTAAGATAAGTACATTTTGCTGATTAGAAGTGTGAAACATTAAATGCAGAACACCTTTTTGACTGGAGGGGGACTTTTAATTGTGATGTGATATACTGCGTATTATTATCACTGAGGTGCTGAGGTAACTGTATACACTATTTGGTAATCCAATATATATAACACACATTATATTTTATCAAATAAACTTAACCTACAAAATAGAGCAGCTTTAGATGCCAGATAAAAGGAGCAGAGTAAAACATATAGCACAAGGTCAAACAATCCTAAACATGTCTGCCAGGATGCCTGACCTACCCCTCCATACTTTTTAATGGAAATCACTTGTTTTTGAATTAACAGGGAAAATGTTGACATGTTAAAGACGGTGGAAAAAAATTATGGATCCATCCCTTTATCCACATCCGTTCCAAAATTAAATGGGACCCATCCTTCTACCATGTTTCTGGATAATCCTGCTGACAAACAAACAAACAAAACAAACAAACCAATGAAGAGGAGTGGAAACATAACATATTACCGCCTCTTTTGTGGAGATAATAAAAAAATATAATAGACACTCAGGCACAAGTGCTTCATGACTCTACATTATACTAACAACCTCAGTAGAGTTTAAATATCACAAACTCCTCACCAGTCAGTCAGAACTGAAGGAGCCTTAAAACCCTAAACAGAAGTCTGCTTCAGATTCAACAATGCAAGGATGAACGAGAGTCTACACAAGCATTGTGTTAAACAGGAAGACATTTTCAGTACTTTAATAAAATAAATGCAGTAATATAAAATACTTAGGTGTATTTCATGGAAGAAAAACAGCAGCAAAAATTATTAACATTTTCCTGTGAATTGCAATTCTTGTAAAAAGAACAAAAAAACATTTCAAAATAAAATTCTTCAAATTCAAAAGGCACCTCTCCAGTACATGAAAGATGTGTATATAAAGTGTCCCAGAAAACCTCATCTGAGACACAGATCAGCCTAATTTTAACTTGAAACCATGGAAATGAAAAAAAAGAAGAAAGAAAGTAAATAGCAAAATGCACCACTTTAGTACTTGGTTGTTGAATGTAGATAGTTTCTCGAAAACATATTGAATAGTATTCAAGATCTTCTCTAGGAGTGAAACCAAGTATCCATGAGCAAGATACTGAACCCCAGTTTGTTCCCCGGGCTCCGTCATGTAAAGGCAGCCCACTGCTCCTCAGGGACGGGTCACATGCAGAGGAAGAATTTACCCGTGGGATGAATACAGTATCTAAAAAACAAACAATGAGCCTAACTTCAACATGTAACCATAGAAATGAAAAAAAGGATCCCGTCATGCTGTGATTGAAATATGAAAAAATGTGAAACTGTTTTTTGAGTTATGGTCCTGAAACGAAATGTGATGGAAAGACAGACGGACCCTCCTCACCTCGTCTGTGGCATACAGTGGCATATAATACACATATATGCACATATATGCACATACATACTAAATGACAAGTAAAAGTACTGCATTGTTAGACGTACTTAGAGGAAAATACAAAAATTAATGAAAGCAAAAGAAGACATTATACACAGTGTTTTTATAATTGGTAGATTATACAGATATACATATGAGTTTATGTGTATATGTATGTTTATATATATATATATAAAGAATATGGATATATAGTATTTACAGTATATATGTGTGTATATACACTACCAGTCAAAAATTTGGACACAGTTTCCCATTCAAGTGGATGGGTAAATGTGTCCAAACTATTGACTGGTACTGTACATGTGTACTATATACACACTGTCTCACCCACACAAATAATACAGAAAATATATTATCAGGTAAAAAGAAAAAGAAAAACATCCTCCATAGAAAATGAATGTGACAAGTGTTATTTTTCTAATTGTAGTATCAAGATAGCAACAACTGGTTTGTTTTTTCATGTAAAACAGAGTTGAACATTTCCTATAAAGAAAAATAAGATTATAAGAGTGTAAAACTAGAAAAACAGAAGATCCTGTGGATAAAAAGGAGAACATTTTTCCGAGCTGCTCCTCTCGTCATGTGTCCACTGCTTATATTCCTGCTGGACCACATTTACATGCCTGTAAGTGTATATTCATATCTCCGTGTACTGCTGACTCTCACAGTGTGTGTGTCTATGTGTTGAGGGGTGGTATTCTCTCAAGAACACCTCTCCACAACAATCAGAAGTGGGAAGAGATGAAAGAGAGCGAACCCGGAGAGATGCAGTGTGTTTATGGTGGAGGAGCTTGAATAACGGGTTGCCGTGGTCGGTGGCTGTAACTCTAGCTGCTTGTGTGGATGCATATAGACTGTTGTGCTCTTAATGCTGCAGGGGTGCAGGGTTTGTTATCCCAAAATGACACCACATATTATGACCAGCAGTCATATAAACTCTGTCTTGGGTTCTGGGGTTCCTTTGAAACGCTGCAGGGAACATGGACAGCCTGTCAGAGCAGAATGCAGGGACCAGACTCAGAGGTTTCCTCTGTGACCAACAGGGGGCAGTAGATGCCTGGTAAAACGAACTGATCAAGCCTAACTGAACAAGCCTCTGTCAGTACTGACCTGAGGCTCTCCTCACCTCCACTGGCCTCCACTTCTGGCCCCAACCCTCACCCTGCCTCCCCAGCTCCGTCCAATCAGGCCAGGGCATGTGTGTGTGTTGAGAGGAGTAAAAGGTGCTGCGAAACATCTCTCACCACGGCTGCATGTACAGTTCAGGCTTGAAACGACTGCTTGACGTCTGTGTGAGAGTGTGAGAGGGAGAGTGACGCTGAGCATATCTGAATGTGAATGCATGTTGTTTTTCTGTTGTTTTCCATGTGAACTGTATCTGGTGGCCTTGTGGCCGCCGCAGACATCCCTGCAAATGACATGTCCATGTAAAACAGCACCACTCATTACTCTGCTAAGTATAGGGTCGCCGCTCTGCTCCACCAAATGTTTTATGATGATCAGTGTGTGTTAAAATATGTGTCCTGTGGGAATTTATCTGCTGAGGAGCAAAGCATGAGGAGATGTCATGGTGGCCTGTTTAGGACGAAGGTTAAGATGCAGTTTGTCATTTTTTGGGCCGTCAAAATATTTCATGAAGTTTGTGATGCTGTGTTAAAATCATAGAAGAATCATTTTAAATGTGTGATTTTAGTCAGTATGAATGACTTGAACCTAGCCTTGAGGTACTGTAGGGTGGGGTGATCCTTTGACATTATCCTCTGATATATCATAACTCTGAAACCACAAGCTGATTAATCAGTTCATCAATTGATGAATAATTATTGATTAATGTCATTTACTAACCAAACATGCTAAATATTGTCCAGAACCTGTTTCTTCATCAGATTAGGACTGTTGGTCAGACAAAAACAGATTCTTGATGTTTTATAGAATGAATTAGTTAAAAATACAATAATTAAATTAATATGTAAAGAAACTTTGGTGGTCCAAATCAATATTTTTGTGGAAACTTAAGATTCTAAAATAAATAATGTTTTTTTTTCAACAATTCAAATAAAGAGTTTGGAGAGTTTATTTTATTGGACATCACTTTACTTCATGTTGTCACCTCTGCCAAAGAGTTTGTTTCCAATGTTTGTTAGTTTGTTAGTTTGTTTGTTAGCAGAATATCTCAAACTGTTCTTTACATGTTTGGACGCTGCATGAAAAAGATACAGATCCAAGAAATAGATTTGACTTTATTTAACATTGTGAGACAGAGCATTTCTAGACACGTGTCACTTTTCTAACAAATAATACTGATAATGCAAACACTTTGTTGATGTTAGATTTTATAACATGTTTGCATTGTGAACTACTAGTTTATATGTGTATTGTTATATGTGTATTGTAATATATGTGTATTGTTATATATGTATTGTAATATATGTGTATTGTTATATATGTATTGTTTTATATATGTATTGTTATATATATGTATGGTAATATATGTATTGTTATATATATGTATTGTTATATATATGTATTGTTATATATGTATTGTTATATATGTATTGTTATATATGTATTGTTATATATATGTATGGTAATATATGTATGGTAATATATGTATTGTTATATATGTATTGTTTGTCACTTTAATGTCTTTAAAATGTTGATATTTTGTCTTTATTCCTCCATCCTGTCTTCATATTTGATGTTTTGTTCTCTTCCTTTCATAATACTGTCATTTATTTGTAAATGTATAAATTGGTATATGAGAAATAAAACTGTGATATCATAATCCTTATCTGTTGTCTTATTATAGATTCAGATTAGATATGCTTTTACTCGGGCTATAAGGACAGTGAAATAAAATGATTACACAGATAATAAAGTTTGTTATACGCTACATCATGCTATTTATTGATATCAGCAAAATATTCTTATTTAAGGATATGATTTTATTAAAACAGTTCTTACATTAAAAGCAGTTTTTGCCTATCTTGTTATCATCAACCTCTTACTGGCCTTTAGGAGATTGAATTGTGTTTCTAATGTGAGTGAAAAGGGACAAAATACTTGTTTGTATGTCATGTAACAACATATTCCAACACAATCCTAAAGTAGATCAGTATTCTGATCTAGACAAATGAAATTAAATTCTCCAAAGTTAGTTTTCCTCTACAACATTCTGTGTTGTGTGTTTTTCTGGCTCTTTCCTTGCTAATCAGTGGTTCAGGGATGTTAATGAAATAAAACATTTCAAAAACATTGTGCACTAAGATGACAGTAAGTCAAACTCATTTCAGTATTCATTTCTGCTCCTGGCTTTTCTTATTGCCTGCTTCCAGGTGAACTCAGTGTCTGAATTGGACTTAAAAAGTTGCAGTTGAATGACTTCATCATCGCTTTCTATTTTACATTACATTTCTTGGTAATGTATCCCACTTCAAATGTAGTTTTTAATGCATTTTATTAAATGCATTCATTTTCACAGTTTTCACCTAAGTGTATATTCATTATGTAGATGATAAATGAACTGTACTATAGTGTAGTGCCTTTCTAGTCTGACCACTCAAAGCACAGTCCAGGCTAGCCTCCACCCTTTCTCACACACATTCATGCAGTAGTGGTGACATTAGGAGAGATTCACACTAACAATCACACACCAATGGAACAACCATCGGGAGAAATTTAGGCTCAGTGTCTTTGCCCAAGGAGGACACTGTAGGCTGCAGTAAAACGTCTGAACTTTGAGTAAGTGGAAAACCTCCAGAGCCACAGCCCCTGTTGCCCTATTGCCCTATAGCTGCTGCCCTCTGCAAACCCATGACAGCACCCAGCCATCCCCCACACCTCTCAGCCCATCTCATGGCCTGGGTGGCTCAGGAGACAGACCCATGGGTGGTTTTGACCATGTCACTGGGCTACTGGCTTCAGTTCGCTTGAACCCTCATGGCAGGTGACGGGGTTATTGATGAAATGATAATAAAGATTGAGCTTAAGATTGAGTTTAAGATTGAGCCCATCATCCCCAAACCCCGGTATGAGGAGCCTTGTTCAGTTTTCCAGGCCCTGAAGACGTTGGTTCACGGGGGGATATGTTCATAGGTGAGAGATTAGTCTCATAGACTTAAAGGATGTCTTCCTTCAGCTTCCAGACTTGGTAGGTCACAGACTCTTCCTAAGGTCCACCTGCGAGGACAACATTTCTTCTTTCGGCCTCCTTGGCTGTCCCTCTACATCACATAGGTGATTCAGCATGCATATAAAGCAGCAGGTGCACCCATGCTACCTGACATATAAGTGAACCCCACCCTCATAGGCCCGGTGGAGAAGGTCATCTCTGACCGACATCTACGCAGCTGCTACTTCGGCTGAATCTACATTTACCTGGTTCTACTGTCTGAACGTGGCAGCATCTGCTGCCTTTGCGGAGCTACTTTTAAGAGCTTTCCAGAGGTAGGCGTCCATCCTGCCCTAACTGGCCCAGTGACCCAGGTCAGGGTGCTATCTATACCTGTAGGCCAGCCTTACATCTGTTTTTGGTGTCTTGTGATGTGACTGTTCTACTTCTTCAGGAGGTGTCTCACAGGAATCCCTGAACATATGGATGTAACTGGGTGGAGAGATAGTCTCATCACTCAGAGAACACAGATTACAGTGTAACCTAAAGTTCCAGATTGATCCTACTTGATCTCAGGTGTTTAGAGGTGTGTTGTTAGACACAGCAGGAGGTGGAGGAATACATCAAGAAGCAAGGGTAACTTGTGTGCACAAAAATCAGAAAATCCATTTCAGGCACTGTGTAAACTGTATGAACCATTCAATGTCATCTATTGATGGCGTGTTTATAATGGTATTCACTTCAGACAGTGTGTTTCTGTTGGTACCTGCAGGTTGACAGAAAACATTGACATCCCTGCAGCACACATTTCACTGGCCTCAGCCTCCATTTGCCTGTCTACACCTGCTACATTAGCATACCTTGCTACCGCCGACATCTCTCACACTTTTGTGTTTTGCTGCCTGCTGCCCACAGTTCTCTGTTGATGCAGTGACCAGCAGCGTTTTTCCCAGGCTTTCGCTTGACAGGTTCTGGTCTGGGCTGGGCTTGAGGTTTGGTCAAGATGATGAAGGGGGCAGGAACCAGAGCTGACCCACAACGGCGCCTTCAATCCGGGCCAACCGAAGACCTTTTCTTGCCCGCTGCAGCCCAGGGACCGTAAACACACTGGACAAGCAGAGAGAGATAGACGGGGGCCAACCACAAAATCTGCTTGGCATCTGCTTACATGTAGACAGAAACAAGCTGTGAGTCGTCTCCACTACAGAAGAACACGAGTTGCCGATGTGTTGTGAAAACCTCACATCTTAAACCTTGATAATTTCAGCTTTTAACCTCAGCTTTAGCATTATGTGTTCCACACTAAGGATAGAAAAAAATCCCCAACCACTCAGATTTTCATATCCTGTTGGAAAAACTCCTGGTGCTCAAACTGAAAATGGTTTAATTTTTAGTTCCATAAAGAGTTCATGAATACAAATACAGAATAGTAATTCAAACTAATCTAACATGGAAAATAAAGGATCAGACAATAATACACCAATGTGTTCAAAGTCCTAAACCGACGGTTCCTTAACCTTTTCATGTCCCTTAAACTGAGATACATACATTCTGTCACTGTGTTACTCTAATCAATACATCATAAACAACAATCAGTGATTTTATCTGGCAGAATTTCCTCCTCTGAAAAAGACAACATAATTGTTTAAAAGACAAAGGATTAAAAGGCAGTTCTCTGGCTGGTATTTAAAAACCAATAAAATACCAATAAAAGTTATCAGCTCAGATTTTCAGTACAGTGAGCAGGACAAACCTGAAATGTCTCAGCATGACTTCAGTTCACAGATCCCTGTTAGCTGCTGTCAGAGATCAGTTTAATCAGTTGTCAGCAGGATTATTAAACGTTATAAACTAAATTTCATATTTGTTGAAAGGTTGGACTGGGGCCAGGTAAGAGTCCATTAAATGTTGGTGTGGATCTGGATCCTGGTCTACACAGGACTATACACTACAAAATAGGGCATTTTTTGTAATTTGTGTAAATATTTTGAAAAGTAGCTCCTCCTCTTATGGAATATAACCATGTGCAATGTAATGTGGCTCCAGATCATGATGGGAATATGGTGAAGTGAATATTAGCTCATGCTATTACATTAAATGCATTGTAAGTAATAGTCCTAGAAAAGTGTAACAACCGCTATTGTGTAGCTGAGATGATTCAGAATGATTCAAACTAAGCATAAAGTCATTTTATTCTAAAACATTAAAGGTGTTTCATGCTTGTATTTGTTTGAACTACTCTTGTTTTCATTTCCACGCTAAGCAAAAATCAATTGTGAGATTTTCTCACATGAATTGGCAGATACTTTGTTCAGTGACACAGAGAATAGAATTCTATATTCAATTTTTATTGTAATTTGCCTTTCTGGAGATCTGTACTATGTGCCCTTCTAATTTATGAATACTCATAAATAACTAGTCCAAAAACATTTCTGCTCTGCATCTGCTTAATTCTTATGTAAATTATTTTGTTGTATTTTTAATCTTGTATTAATTTTGATGCAACAAATATTGATAACAAACTTTGGTCCACTTCTAAACTCCTTTAAATGAAGGCGTCTTTCATTCATGCAAACTTGACTTTTACACCCGATGCAAAGCGCCTTGCTTCATGTTTACAAAGCATTTATGAATCTTTAACAATTAAACTCAATTTTTGTCCAAAGGAGACATTTAAACTAACAGAGATCAAATGTTTAAATCACTGAAAAAGTGTCTATAAAGGGAAATAATATTAGGTTTTCATGCTGCCTTTATCTTTATTTGGAGATGTTATTTGCTGCCTGTTCTGGAGCCTAGAGACCCTAGTAATAAAAAAAACCCCAGCTAATGATAGACATTCATAATCATCTATTGGTTTACTACATTTTAAATGTATATGAATTAAATAATATTGATTAATCCATTCCCTTTGAATCTGACTTTTGATCGTTGATGCTTGTCATTAATTAATGCAGGTTCTGAGTCACTTACAGTTATTTAAATACTGTATTAACTTTATAAAATATACATCCAAGCATTAATAGAAGCATTAGAGGTTCCTTCATTCCTTTTGAAATCACTCACACACTTGAGTTATTGACATGAGCCTCTCTCTCTGGTATAACACCAAAAATCAACATTAAACTTGGTGCCTGTAAAACAGGCGGTGCAGGTTTACGTGCTGCTCATATTCAGATCAAACAGATGTGTGACTTTTTATCAAACCCTAGACATCCTCCTCTTTGTGTTTGATTGGTGGATTTGTGTGTGCTTTCTGTGGGATTTTCATAAATAATAAATATTTGATTTGGAAAAAAGATTGTTGTTCTGTTTATTTTTCATTTGCACACCCCCCATGAAGCTTCATATGCAGTATGACATAATACAATTTTATTCATTTTTTTATTTACCTGCTATTTTGTTCAATATTTTACTTCTTCTGTAAACCTAACACTTTGTCAAACACATTTCCTGCACCAAACAATTCATCCACACGAGTAATGGTATATTTTCACAAGAGATCTGGAGAGAATATTAATTAACAAATATATTGATTAAGATGACAACAGTTTAGAGTTTGTAATGCCCCAGAGCCCCAGGTCATATCAGGTCTGGAGATAGCGTGAGAATCAGTTCCTTTATTATATCTATAACCACCAGATTCTCCATAAAGACGACCCCCATAAAATACCCATAAAATACCTCTTCATCTGTATCATTACCCGGTGCTGAAAACAATAATGCTGTAAAAGACTTTTATTTTTACTGGAGTTATAAAAAAGTACCTGCTGTACTGCTGAACATGTGTTTCATTTAATGGAGATGCTGCTTTATAGAGGGTGGTCATATGAGAGCCATCAATAGCACAAGATGAGAGTTCACAGGGAATGGATGTGCAAACACACACACACACACACACACACACACACACACACACACACACACACACACACACACACACATCATTGAGGATTGATGTGGACCCGTTCACACAGAACAGGCCTGTGTTTCAAACATGACCCAATAGATCCGTATTGCCTTGCTTGCTACTTAACCTGCTGCAATTAGCAGACAGGAAGAGGTCTGGTCACTGAAAATGTAATCATGAAATTAGCAGTGTGATACATCAACTGAACATAGGTCTATTAGGTCCAGGTTATGGATGCAGCATTTGTTCATATCAGCGTTGAGGATGGCAGATAATTGGGCACACTAATCCGGTAAAGCTTACAAATGGTCAAATTACATTGAGCCACGTTGATTAAGGCGCATTAAGGGCACACATGCACAGCAATGCATGTTGGTCATTCATGCTCACATACGAGCGCTGACATTTGTGTCACGCCATCAGGGGTCAAAGTGTGGTTAGTTACACATCGCATTGACAAGTGACACCACTCATAAAACAAAGCTGTCATTAACTGCGTCATTTACCAATACATCACACTGAGCTGTCATAAAAGCTCAGAAAACACATCACCGCTGTAGTTAGGATGCCCTATAAACCTTGACCAGCCTGTAAACATGGATGAAATTACAAGAGGAGTATCAGCCTGATCATTTTTTTATGAGATTTTTTTTCTCTTTTGCTGTCCTCCACTAATAAAATAGACTATCAATCCTCTGTTAACCACAGAGTGAAGTCAATGACACAATCGTACTAACACTTCCAGATCTTACTGGTGGACTATAAAGATATGAGAGCAGGGCGGTGACTAACAATTATTACCTCCGTCAAGCAGGTAATGTTTTTGATTTGTCTGTTTGTTTGTTTGTCTTTTAGAAGGATTACACAAAACATTATGACAGATGTTGATGATTCTGTTTGGAGAGGTTTTGACCCAGATCATCATCACCTGGTTTCATTAAGGTTTCTGCATTATGGGATAAGGAAAATCACAAGATTTTTGCTTCTATTCAATTCAATTCAATCTTATTTATATAACATAGAGACCCATCAATCCCCCAATGATACCACCTTTTAACAGGCAGAAACCTCCGGCAGATCCAAGACTCAAGGTGGGTGGAGAGAGAGAGAGAGACAGAGAGCGAGAGAGAGAGAGAGAGAGAGAGCGCGAGAGAGAGAGAGAGAGAGAGCAAGAGAGAGAGAGAGAGAGAGAGAGATGGGGGGGGATTGAGGAACAATATTATTATATTATTACTACTGCGACAACAACAACAACAACAACAATAATAATAATAATATCCGTAATAATAATCATAATTATCATAATCATAATAATAATTATAATAATCCACAGAGACCTGAGGGATGAGAAAGCACAAAGACTGAGGGGAAAAAGTCAAGTTAGTAACATGAATTAATGAGACATGAAAGTGTAGACAAGGAGAGGGAGAGGAGGAGAGAGGAGCTCAGTGCATCATGGGAAGTCCCCCAGCAGTCTAAGCCTATAGCAGCATAGCTAAGGGCTAGCATAAGCCAGCCTTAATTATAAACTTCTTAAATGTAGAGAGGGTGTCGGCCTTCCGGACCGAGACTGGATAAAAATACGATGACAACACAATAAGACCTATCATACATCAGAGTCTGATCTGGATCCAAGAACTCCTCCAGACCTGGTGATCCAGAATGCCACCACTGTCTGAATGTGTGTGTGAATGGCTGAATGCTGGCTCATGTATTAATACACAGCCAGTCCATCCACATCTAAATGCTTCCAAACTGATCACCTGTTGCAGCTTTTCTATTGTTTTTGTCATTACTGTTTTTATCAGGTGTTTTCAGGTTGTGTTGTTTCGCCCCTGTTGAATTGTTTTATAGAATGTTTTGTGGTTTGTGTTAAGAAAAGTGTTTCATATTTAATATATTAAATATATTACACCAAGGACAAAACGATAAAAACAGAAAGTCTATATCCAAGTTCATTATTGTAAAAAAGCCTCTCTGCATCAGCCACACAGTTTTAATAAGAATCCCACACAGCCACTGCAACACACCAATCTAATGAAACATGGCATACCAATTTATGACTGAATACAAAACGTCTCAACACATGACCTTATGGCTGCCTATTTAACCTAATATAACTAATATGAGCTCCATATATCACTTATTACTGATATGGAATCAATACTGGATTCAATTAGGTAATGATGCTGAGAGGTACTTCCTGGATCCATTTGGATTACAGGGTTTTGTTGGTGGACATACCTTCATGAAGGTTTATTCTTGTTTACTTCACTACCATTGTAATCAGGACTGTTTGGTGTTATCACGCTGAAAGCTTTCCTCCAGTCACTACAATAATATTTCTCTACCCATGTATCAGTAATAATGCTCAGCAGAGTCCCACTGGAGGAAAACAATGGAGGAGATGTTGGATGACATCATGATCTTTGTTCTGCAGCGATCTGATTCAGAGCTGTGTTTAAACCTCAGGCTTCTCACTGTCGATTTTTACATCTCTTCTTAAATTCACCTAGTTAAGGTTCTTACATACAACATAATATCCACTCATTTAATATCAAACATATGAGCACAATATAGCTTTCTGCACGATGAGGCGTCCATTCATGTTAGAGCAGTGTATAAAGAGATCATCTGAACATTTAGATTCAGATGTGATGTGGAGAAACTGGTTTATAACCAAAGTCTCAGCTTCACAGAGGCAGTGGAACATGTGAATGAAATAGATAAATAACAGTCTGAAATAAATAATAAATAAATAATGATAAATGTCTGTCATTCTACTTTCACCACATGTCAGAGTGACAGAAAAAACTGGCCTGAATTATGACATCATACTTCAAATCAAATATTCAATACATCCACACGTTTTCACCTGTGTCTGTTTGTTAGTCCGTTAGTTTGTTTGTTTGTTTGTTTCCACAGGTAAACAGGTTGATTGGAAACAGGTGACAGTATCACCACTTTGTAAAACACGTGACTGTATAAAGGACATTTCTACCAACACTTTGTATAAAGAGAAACACATTTTGATTACAAATTATTGCATTTTTAAAAATCTACGTTTAAAACAGCCTCACGGCTGTTTTGAAATCTGTGGGTCTGTGTATGTGATTCCATCCCACAGAACAGGAACCCTGAGCAGGACAGCATTTCTGCTCTAAGTGCACAGAACTGCTGCTGTGAGCAGGAGGCTGTGCTCAGCTCAGACTCACTACAGACTCAATACTCAACCTCATCAAGTAGAATGTTTTAAAAGGGCCAGAGTCACAGTCAGGTGATGCTACACCTGTTAGTGACACACAGTCATAGAGTCAACCACTGAGTATCAGACAGCAGTGAGTGAGTGAACCAGAGGTGAAGGTGGATTATACTGGAGTATTCCACAAGTGATGGAAGTAGACTTTTGATACATGGAGTCGGGGATGGAAAAGACAACTGATGTGATGTATCAGTAGAAAAAGAGTAACGAGGCATTACATGATAAGAAATCAATGAGTCATCATTAGTTAATCCCAGTTAATCTGCAGAGACTCATGAAGAAAGAGGTCAGTTTATCGTTTCACAGACATTCATGAAGTAAAGGGTCTCCCTCTGTGTTCTCATCATTATTAACATCATTCTCATTCATTCCTGACATGTTACTCAACAACTAATCTTTTTTTTCTTCCATATTTCATAAAGGCAAATGAATGGAATTTGAAACACATTATTATTCTCATATTATGGCCACTTGCCAACAAAATGTTTTATATTTAAAAATGTCAGGCTTTTATTGACTGAGATAAATTGTTTTGTTTTTGCTTGCCTGTTTTAAATAAACAATAGTTCCAGTGCCTCTGAATTCTTGTTGCTTGTGTTGTTACTATAGGCAACAGCAGTAGCCTATCAGGAAAGAGCAGCACTTAGACACGTAGAAGCATTAAACTCTTCCTAGACATTTTATTTAGGTTGGATTACACACACTCAGAGATGAACACTCAAACATTCTGCTGTGCTGACATGCTGACATGTCTTCTCTCTGTCTCGGAGTGTTTAGACAGAGAGCACAGCCTCATTCATGCAGGGCGGTGGTGGTGAGGGGCCTAACATAGCAGGAGGATTCTGGGTTCAGCTCCAGACCAGGCCTTTGTTTGTGGTGTTTGTATGTTCTCCCCGTGTCTGAGTGGCTTCCTCCCACAGTCCAAAAACATGCAACATGAGGCATGTCATAACATAATAACCATGAACATTAAATAACAGATGCTCTGATCTGGAAACAAAACGTACCCCCTTTTGAGGCCACACCAAACACCAAATTATTGGCTTGGAAACACAAACGCTAAAAATTATACTAATTCATATTAGCAAAGGATGCATTTTGCATCATTCCTGGTATACATGTACCGTTTGTCAAGTTTACAAAATGTGCTTCAAAAATGAACCTCACTCTTCTTAGGTTTAAGTTGTTGCCATGGAAATGTAAAATATAAAGATTGTAAAAATGTCTGAATACCAAAGGACTCCAGCATGTGGTTGATGTGACGGCAGGTTTCATGAACACATCTTGAACGGTTTTTGAGTTATGCTGAAAATATTATGACATTTACTATGTTAAGTAATACATTTACACCCAAGCTCATTGTCAGGGGTTGTTGACGTCGTACACATCAAACTATTCCCTACTGAACATCCTAAATATGTGTGGAAAGCTGAATGTTGGAGTGTTTGGGTCAGTCAGACTGTTATGTTCCTGAGGGCTCCAGGCTCTTTGTAATCCAGCCTTGAGCTGAGCTCTTATAGGAGATAATTAATAATAATAATAATAATAATAATAATAATAATAATAACGATAATATTATTAATAATAATAATAATATTAATAAATCCACCGCTGGATGTCTTATTCTGTTATTTTGTTGTTTGCAAGATTGTTTGCGGTCCACTTACAATTCACACCTTCTGATTAGTCTTTTGACTAATTTTAATAATTTAGTTGTGTTTCTGATTGGCAGCCTTCATTATACAATATCACCCACCACTAGCTTTTTAATGAACTGCAATAAAACTGCTGTCAGGGGCAAGAAGGGATTATCCTTAAGTGTGATTGGCAGTCAGAGGGAGAGGCGGGACCTTAGTTTGAACCAACCGTTGACGACTCTTTTCAAATGTTTATTTTTTTCTTTGTATACATCCTACTTTTGGATATATGATTTTCCTTTCTGAGAATTAGAGGAATAAAGTAAAGAAGCTTAATAATATATTTGTATGTTGTTATTAGTAGGATTATTTATCTTTTACATAATTTAAATGCACTAAATGTGCTTTGGATAAAAGCAGCAGTAAAATTAATGTAATGTTAACAACTAAAAACGGTAAATATAGGAATGAAATTAATGTTGGAAATTAAAGTCAATATGTGAAATGGCAAAAGAATGCTATTCCAACATGTGTGTGTGAACACAGGCATGAACTCCAGTCCACTCCACCAGTTGAATCGTCTCAAGCCTGACTCCCTCCTGATATTTGGTGCAGATTATGTGTTAGATTGAGGCTTTTACAGATCAAGTCCATATGCAGGAGTTAAAATCTGGTTGATTACATCTGTACTTTCTGAGTGAGATCGCCAGAGCCAATGAGAGGAGAGAGGAGGAGCTGAAGGTGTTTTCAAACAACAGTAAACACTGTGATGCCCCGTTATTTTCAAATATCAAGCATGCTTTTTCTCCTCACATCAAAATAACGTGAGGAGATCCTCAGTGTAAATGTGATGAAGCTTGATGTTAAACTCAGGTAGGATTTTAAATCTCCTGTGGTGTGAGATCTGGGAAGGCTCTGAGCTTCTGCTCTGATTTCATAACAGTACTAACATATGCAGTGTAATCAGTAACACGCTGTTCTACACGGACTGTAATCGAGTAAAGTAACATTAAAGTAACTAATCATATGTAAAACTTACATTTTTTATGAATAATTTTGAAGTTCCAGCCAATAATAGTTAAGACTTGTCAGTGACGATGCTAGTTTGAGAGTCTGTTCTATATGCCTGACATGAAACCACAACGTCAAGGCTGTCATACATTATAGTCTGTTTAATACTCTGGTCCTACAAAGTGGAGTATTATCCACTGGAACACAGCATGGTGCCCTGAAACAGCCCAGTCTCTGGGCTGAAGCAGCTCAGACACCAGCATTAAGAGCAGTTGGTGGAAAGTTTTTATTCCATCGTGGCCAAAAGTCTGGATATCATCAGCCTGCTACATGCTCTGTAAACAGAGTAGGCATTGAATACATTAGTCGCTGCATCGATTCAAACCTTTCCTTCCAAACACCACTACCCCCCCCCCCCCCCCCCCCCCCCACCTTCACTCCCTAAATTTAATTTCCCCTTTCCTCCTTTTTCATATTCTCCTCTTTGTCTTGTCCTGTCAGTCATTCTGCCTCCTCTTCATGTCTCCTCCTTCAGTTTTAAACAATACTACATGTAGTACTACTGAGTACAGCTGAGGTAAATACTACATGTAGTACTACTGAGTACAGCTGAGGTAAATACTACATGTAGTACTACTGAGTACAGCTGAGGTAAATACTACATGTAGTAATACTGAGTACAGCTGAGGTAAATACTACATGTAGTAATACTGAGTACAGCTGAGGTAAATACTACATGTAGTACTACTGAGTACAGCTGAGGTAAATACTACATGTAGTACTACTGAGTACAGCTGAGGTAAATACTACATGTAGTACTACTGAGTACAGCTGAGTTAAATACTACATGTAGTAATACCGAGTACAGCTGAGGTAAATACTACATGTAGTACTACCGAGTACAGCTGAGGTAAATACTACATGTAGTACTACCGAGTACAGCTGAGGTAAATACTACATGTAGTACTACCGAGTACAGCTGAGGTAAATAGTACATGAGGTACTACTGAGTACAGCTGAGGTAAATACTACATGTAGTACTACTGAGTACAGCTGAGGTAAATACTACATGTAGTAATACTGAGTACAGCTGAGGTAAATACTACATGTAATATTACTGAGTACAGCTGAGGTAAATACTACATGAAGTAATACTGAGTACAGCTGAGGTAAATACTACATGTAATATTACTGAGTACAGCTGAGGTAAATACTACATGTAGTAATACTGAGTACAGCTGAGGTAAATACTATATGTAATATTACTAAGTACAACTGAGGTAAATACTACATGTAGTAATACTGAGTACAGCTGAGGTAAATACTACATGTAGTAATACTGAGTACAGCTGAGGTAATATTACTGAGTACAGCTGAGGGAAATACTACATGTAGTAACACTGAGTACAGCTGAGGTAAATATTACATGTAGTAATACTGAGTACAGCTGAGGTAAATACTACATGTAGTAATACTGAGTACAGCTGAGGTAAATACTACATGTAGTAATACTGAGTACAGCTGAGGTAAATATTACATGTAGTAATACTGAGTACAGCTGAGGTAAATACTACATGTAGTAATACTGAGTACAGCTGAGGTAAATATTACATGTAGTAATACCGAGTACAGCTGAGGTAAATACTACATGTAGTAATACTGAGTACAGCTGAGGTAAATATTACATGTAGTAATACCGAGTACAGCTGAGGGAAATACTACATGTAGTAATACTGAGTACAGCTGAGGTAAATACTACATGTAGTACTACTGAGTACAGCTGAGGTAAATACTACATGTAGTAATACTGAGTACAGCTGAGGTAAATACTACATGTAGTACTACTGAGTACAGCTGAGGTAAAAACTACATGTAGTAATACTGAGTACAGCTGAGGTAAATACTACATGTAGTACTACTGAGTACAGCTGAGGTAAATACTACATGTAGTAATACTGAGTACAGCTGAGGTAAATACTACATGTAGTAATGCTGAGTACAGCTGAGGTAAATACTACATGTAGTACTACTGAGTACAGCTGAGGTAAATACTACATGTAGTAATGCTGAGTACAGCTGAGGTAAATACTACATGTAGTACTACTGAGTACAGCTGAGGTAAATACTACATGTAGTACTACTGAGTACAGCTGAGGTAAATACTACATGTAGTAATACTGAGTACAGCTGAGGTAAATACTACATGTAGTAATACTGAGTACAGCTAAGGTAAATACTACATGTAGTAATACTGAGTACAGCTGAGGTAAATACTACATGTAGTACTACTGAGTACAGCTGAGGTAAATACTACATGTAGTTATACTGAATACAGCTGAGGTAAATACTACATGTAGTACTACTGAGTACAGCTGAGGTAAATACTACATGTAGTACTACTGAGTACAGCTGAGGTAAATACTACATGTAGTACTACTGAGTACAGCTGAGTTAAATACTACATGTAGTAATACCGAGTACAACTGAGGTAAATACTATATGTAGTACTACCGAGTACAGCTGAGGTAAATACTACATGTAGTAATACTGAGTACAGCTGAGGTAAATACTACATGTAGTAATACCAAGTACAGCTGAGGTAAATACTACATGTAGTACTACTGAGTACAGCTGAGGTAAATACTACATGTAGTAATACTGAGTACAGCTGAGGTAAATACTACATGTAATATCACTGAGTACAGCTGACGTAAATACTACATGTAGTAATACTGAGTACAGCTGAGGTAAATACTACATGTAATATTACTGAGTACAGCTGAGGTAAATACTACATGTAATATTACTGAGTACAGCTGAGGTAAATACTACATGTAGTAATACTGAGTACAGCTGAGGTAAATACTACATGTAATATTACTGAGTACAACTGAGGTAAATACTACATGTAGTAATACTGAGTACAGCTGAGGTAAATACTACATGTAGTAATACTGACTACAGCTGAGGTAATATTACTGAGTACAGCTGAGGGAAATACTACATGTAGTAATACTGAGTACAGCTGAGGTAAATATTACATGTAGTAATACTGAGTACAGCTGAGGTAAATACTACATGTAGTAATACTGAGTACAGCTGAGGTAAATACTACATGTAGTAATACTGAGTACAGCTGAGGTAAATACTACATGTAGTAATACTGAGTACAGCTGAGGGAAATACTGCATGTAATATTACTGAGTACAGCTGAGGTAAATACTACATGTAGTAATACTAAGTACAGCTGAGGTAAATACTACAAGTAGTAATACTGAGTACAGCTGAGGTAAATACTACATGTAGTAATACTGAGTACAGCTGAGGTAAATATTACTTGTAGTAATACTGAGTACAGCTGAGGTAAATACTACATGTAGTAATACTGAGTACAGCTGAGGTAAATATTACTTGTAGTAATACTGAGTACAGCTGAGGTAAATACTACATGTAGTAATACTGAGTACAGCTGAGGTAAATATTATATGTAGTAATACTGAGTACAGCTGAGGTAAATACAACATGTAATATTACTGAGTACAGCTGAGGTAAATACTACATGTAGTACTACCGAGTACAGCTGAGGTAAATAGTACATGAGGTACTACTGAGTACAGCTGAGGTAAATACTACATGTAGTACTACTGAGTACAGCTGAGGTAAATACTACATGTAGTAATACTGAGTACAGCTGAGGTAAATACTACATGTAATATTACTGAGTACAGCTGAGGTAAATACTACATGAAGTAATACTGAGTACAGCTGAGGTAAATACTACATGTAATATTACTGAGTACAGCTGAGGTAAATACTACATGTAGTAATACTGAGTACAGCTGAGGTAAATACTATATGTAATATTACTAAGTACAACTGAGGTAAATACTACATGTAGTAATACTGAGTACAGCTGAGGTAAATACTACATGTAGTAATACTGAGTACAGCTGAGGTAATATTACTGAGTACAGCTGAGGGAAATACTACATGTAGTAACACTGAGTACAGCTGAGGTAAATATTACATGTAGTAATACTGAGTACAGCTGAGGTAAATACTACATGTAGTAATAATGAGTACAGCTGAGGTAAATATTACATGTAGTAATACTGAGTACAGCTGAGGTAAATACTATATGTAGTAATACTGAGTACAGCTGAGGTAAATACTACATGTAGTAATACTGAGTACAGCTGAGGTAAATACTACATGTAGTAATACTGAGTACAGCTGAGGGAAATACTACATGTAATATTACTGAGTACAGCTGAGGGAAATACTACATGTAGTAATACTGAGTACAGCTGAGGTAAATATTATAAGTAGTAATACTGAGTACAGCTGAGGTAAATACTACATGTAGTAATACTGAGTACAGCTGAGGTAAATATTACATGTAGTAATACTGAGTACAGCTGAGGTAAATATTACATGTAGTAATACCGAGTACAGCTGAGGTAAATACTACATGTAGTAATACTGAGTACAGCTGAGGTAAATATTACATGTAGTAATACTGAGTACAGTGAGGGAAATACTACATGTAGTAATACTGAGTACAGCTGAGATAAATACTACATGTAGTACTACTGAGTACAGCTGAGGTAAATACTACATGTAGTAATACTGAGTACAGCTGAGGTAAATACTACATGTAGTAATACTGAGTACAGCTGAGGTAAATACTACATGTAGTAATACTGAGTACAGCTGAGGTAAATACTACATGTAGTACTACTGAGTACAGCTGAGGTAAATACTACATGTAGTAATACTGAGTACAGCTGAGGTAAATACTACATGTAGTAATAGTGAGTACAGCTGAGGTAAATACTACATGTAGTAATGCTGAGTACAGCTGAGGTAAATACTACATGTAGTACTACTGAGTACAGCTGAGGTAAATACTACATGTAGTACTACTGAGTACAGCTGAGGTAAATACTACATGTAGTAATACTGAGTACAGCTGAGGTAAATACTACATGTAGTAATACTGAGTACAGCTGAGGTAAATACTACATGTAGTACTACTGAGTACAGCTGAGGTAAATACTACATGTAGTAATACTGAATACAGCTGAGGTAAATACTACATGTAGTACTACTGAGTACAGCTGAGGTAAATACTACATGTAGTACTACTGAGTACAGCTGAGTTAAATACTACATGTAGTAATACCGAGTACAACTGAGGTAAATACTATATGTAGTACTACTGAGTACAGCTGAGGTAAATACTACATGTAGTAATACTGAGTACAGCTGAGGTAAATACTACATGTAGTAATACCAAGTACAGCTGAGGTAAATACTACATGTAGTACTACTGAGTACAGCTGAGGTAAATACTACATGTAGTAATACTGAGTACAGCTGAGGTAAATACTACATGTAATATTACTGAGTACAGCTGACGTAAATACTACATGTAGTAATACTGAGTACAGCTGAGGTAAATACTACATGTAATATTACTGAGTACAGCTGAGGTAAATACTACATGTAATATTACTGAGTACAGCTGAGGTAAATACTACATGTAGTAATACTGAGTACAGCTGAGGTAAATACTACATGTAATATTACTTAGTACAACTGAGGTAAATACTACATGTAGTAATACTGAGTACAGCTGAGGTAAATACTACATGTAGTAATACTGAGTACAGCTGAGGTAATATTACTGAGTACAGCTGAGGGAAATACTACATGTAGTAATACTGAGTACAGCTGAGGTAAATATTACATGTAGTAATACTGAGTACAGCTGAGGTAAATACTACATGTAGTAATACTGAGTACAGCTGAGGTAAATATTACATGTAGTAATACTGAGTACAGCTGAGGTAAATACTATATGTAGTAATACTGAGTACAGCTGAGGTAAATACTACATGAAGTAATACTGAGTACAGCTGGGGGAAATACTACATGTAATATTACTGAGTACAGCTGAGGGAAATACTACATGTAGTAATACTGAGTACAGCTGAGGTAAATATTACAAGTAGTAATACTGAGTACAGCTGAGGTAAATACTACATGTAATATTACTGAGTACAGCTGAGGTAAATACTACATGAAGTAATACTGAGTACAGCTGAGGTAAATACTACATGTAATATTACTGAGTACAGCTGAGGTAAATACTACATGTAGTAATACTGAGTACAGCTGAGGTAAATACTATATGTAATATTACTAAGTACAACTGAGGTAAATACTACATGTAGTAATACTGAGTACAGCTGAGGTAAATACTACATGTAGTAATACTGAGTACAGCTGAGGTAATATTACTGAGTACAGCTGAGGGAAATACTACATGTAGTAACACTGAGTACAGCTGAGGTAAATATTACATGTAGTAATACTGAGTACAGCTGAGGTAAATACTACATGTAGTAATACTGAGTACAGCTGAGGTAAATACTACATGTAGTAATAATGAGTACAGCTGAGGTAAATATTACATGTAGTAATACTGAGTACAGCTGAGGTAAATACTATATGTAGTAATACTGAGTACAGCTGAGGTAAATACTACATGTAGTAATACTGAGTACAGCTGAGGTAAATACTACATGTAGTAATACTGAGTACAGCTGAGGGAAATACTACATGTAATATTACTGAGTACAGCTGAGGGAAATACTACATGTAGTAATACTGAGTACAGCTGAGGTAAATATTATAAGTAGTAATACTGAGTACAGCTGAGGTAAATACTACATGTAGTAATACTGAGTACAGCTGAGGTAAATATTACATGTAGTAATACCGAGTACAGCTGAGGTAAATACTACATGTAGTAATACTGAGTACAGCTGAGGTAAATATTACATGTAGTAATACTGAGTACAGTGAGGGAAATACTACATGTAGTAATACTGAGTACAGCTGAGATAAATACTACATGTAGTACTACTGAGTACAGCTGAGGTAAATACTACATGTAGTAATACTGAGTACAGCTGAGGTAAATACTACATGTAGTAATACTGAGTACAGCTGAGGTAAATACTACATGTAGTAATACTGAGTACAGCTGAGGTAAATACTACATGTAGTACTACTGAGTACAGCTGAGGTAAATACTACATGTAGTAATACTGAGTACAGCTGAGGTAAATACTACATGTAGTACTACTGAGTACAGCTGAGGTAAATACTACATGTAGTAATACTGAGTACAGCTGAGGTAAATACTACATGTAGTAATGCTGAGTACAGCTGAGGTAAATACTACATGTAGTAATGCTGAGTACAGCTGAGGTAAATACTACATGTAGTACTACTGAGTACAGCTGAGGTAAATACTACATGTAGTAATACTGAGTACAGCTGAGGTAAATACTACATGTAGTAATACTGAGTACAGCTGAGGTAAATACTACATGTAGTACTACTGAGTACAGCTGAGGTAAATACTACATGTAGTAATACTGAATACAGCTGAGGTAAATACTACATGTAGTACTACTGAGTACAGCTGAGGTAAATACTACATGTAGTACTACTGAGTACAGCTGAGTTAAATACTACATGTAGTAATACCGAGTACAACTGAGGTAAATACTATATGTAGTACTACCGAGTACAGCTGAGGTAAATACTACATGTAGTAATACTGAGTACAGCTGAGGTAAATACTACATGTAGTAATACCAAGTACAGCTGAGGTAAATACTACATGTAGTACTACTGAGTACAGCTGAGGTAAATACTACATGTAGTAATACTGAGTACAGCTGAGGTAAATACTACATGTAATATTACTGCGTACAGCTGACGTAAATACTACATGTAGTAATACTGAGTACAGCTGAGGTAAATACTACATGTAATATTACTGAGTACAGCTGAGGTAAATACTACATGTAATATTACTGAGTACAGCTTAGGTAAATACTACATGTAGTAATACTGAGTACAGCTGAGGTAAATACTACATGTAATATTACTGAGTACAACTGAGGTAAATACTACATGTAGTAATACTGAGTACAGCTGAGGTAAATACTACATGTAGTAATACTGAGTACAGCTGAGGTAATATTACTGAGTACAGCTGAGGGAAATACTACATGTAGTAATACTGAGTACAGCTGAGGTAAATATTACATGTAGTAATACTGAGTACAGCTGAGGTAAATACTACATGTAGTAATACTGAGTACAGCTGAGGTAAATATTACATGTAGTAATACTGAGTACAGCTGAGGTAAATACTATATGTAGTAATACTGAGTACAGCTGAGGTAAATACTACATGAAGTAATACTGAGTACAGCTGGGGGAAATACTACATGTAATATTACTGAGTACAGCTGAGGGAAATACTACATGTAGTAATACTGAGTACAGCTGAGGTAAATATTACAAGTAGTAATACTGAGTACAGCTGAGGTAAATACTACATGTAGTAATACTGAGTACAGCTGAGGTAAATATTACTTGTAGTAATACTGAGTACAGCTGAGGTAAATACTACATGTAGTAATACTGAGTACAGCTGAGGTAAATATTATATGTAGTAATACTGAGTACAGCTGAGGTAAATACTACATGTAATATTACTGAGTACAGCTGAGGTAAATACTACATGTAGTAATACTGAGTACAGCTGAGGTAAATACTACATGTAGTAATACTGAGTACAGCTGAGGTAAATACTACATGTAGTAATACTGAATACAGCTGAGGTAAATATTACTTGTAGTAATACTGAGTACAGCTGAGGTAAATACTACATGTAGTACTACTGAGTACAGCTGAGGTAAATACTACATGTAGTACTACTGAGTACAGCTGAGGTAAATACTACATGTAGTACTACTGAGTACAGCTGAGTTAAATACTACATGTAGTAATACCGAGTACAACTGAGGTAAATACTATATGTAGTACTACCGAGTACAGCTGAGGTAAATACTACATGTAGTAATACTGAGTACAGCTGAGGTAAATACTACATGTAGTAATACCAAGTACAGCTGAGGTAAATACTACATGTAGTACTACTGAGTACAGCTGAGGTAAATACTACATGTAGTAATACTGAGTACAGCTGAGGTAAATACTACATGTAATATTACTGAGTACAGCTGACGTAAATACTACATGTAGTAATACTGAGTACAGCTGAGGTAAATACTACATGTAATATTACTGAGTACAGCTGAGGTAAATACTACATGTAATATTACTGAGTACAGCTGAGGTAAATACTACATGTAGTAATACTGAGTACAGCTGAGGTAAATACTACATGTAATATTACTGAGTACAACTGAGGTAAATACTACATGTAGTAATACTGAGTACAGCTGAGGTAAATACTACATGTAGTAATACTGAGTACAGCTGAGGTAATATTACTGAGTACAGCTGAGGGAAATACTACATGTAGTAATACTGAGTACAGCTGAGGTAAATATTACATGTAGTAATACTGAGTACAGCTGAGGTAAATACTACATGTAGTAATACTGAGTACAGCTGAGGTAAATATTACATGTAGTAATACTGAGTACAGCTGAGGTAAATACTATATGTAGTAATACTGAGTACAGCTGAGGTAAATACTACATGAAGTAATACTGAGTACAGCTGGGGGAAATACTACATGTAATATTACTGAGTACAGCTGAGGGAAATACTACATGTAGTAATACTGAGTACAGCTGAGGTAAATATTACAAGTAGTAATACTGAGTACAGCTGAGGTAAATACTACATGTAGTAATACTGAGTACAGCTGAGGTAAATACTACATGTAGTAATACTGAGTACAGCTGAGGTAAATATTACTTGTAGTAATACTGAGTACAGCTGAGGTAAATACTACATGTAGTAATACTGAGTACAGCTGAGGTAAATATTATATGTAGTAATACTGAGTACAGCTGAGGTAAATACTACATGTAATATTACTGAGTACAGCTGAGGTAAATACTACATGTAGTAATACTGAGTACAGCTGAGGTAAATACTACATGTAGTAAGAGTGAATACAGCTGAGGTAAATATTACATGTAATATTACTGAGTACAGCTGAGGTAAATACTACATGTAGTACTACTGAGTACAGCTGAGGTAAATACTACATGTAGTAATACTGAGTACAGCTGAGGTAAATATTACTTGTAGTAATACTGAGTACAGCTGAGGTAAATACTACATGTAGTAATGCTGAATACAGCTGAGGTAAATACTACATGTAGTAATACTGAGTACAGCTGAGGTAAATACTACATGTAGTAATACTGAGTACAGCTGAGGTAAATATTACATGTAGTAATAATGAGTACAGCTGAGGTAAATACTACATGTAGTACTACTGAGTACAGCTGAGATAAATACTACATGTAGTAAAACTGAGTACAGTTGAGGTAAATACTACATGTAGTAATACTGAGTACAGCTGAGGTAAATACTACATGTAGTACTACTGAGTACAGCTGAGGTAAATATTACATGTAGTAATACTGAGTACAGCTGAGGTAAATACTACATGTAGTACTACTGAGTACAGCTGAGGTAAATACTACATGTAGTAAAACTGAGTACAGTTCAGGTAAATACTGCATGTAGTAATACTGAGTACAGCTGAGGTAAATACTACATGTAGTAATGCTGAATACAGCTGAGGTAAATACTACATGTAGTAATACTGAGTACAGCTGAGGTAAATACTACATGTAGTAATACTGAGTACAGCTGAGGTAAATATTACATGTAGTAATAATGAGTACAGCTGAGGTAAATACTACATGTAGTACTACTGAGTACAGCTGAGATAAATACTACATGTAGTAAAACTGAGTACAGTTGAGGTAAATACTACATGTAGTAATACTGAGTACAGCTGAGGTAAATACTACATGTAGTACTACTGAGTACAGCTGAGGTAAATATTACATGTAGTAATACTGAGTACAGCTGAGGTAAATACTACATGTAGTACTACTGAGTACAGCTGAGGTAAATACTACATGTAGTAAAACTGAGTACAGTTCAGGTAAATACTGCATGTAGTAATACTGAGTACAGCTGAGGTAAATACTACATGTAGTAATACTGAGTACAGCTGAGGTAAAACTTGGTGGACGTGATGAGCTGACCTTCATGTAAGGAGGCTTTCTCACTAGGGGTCCTAGCTTTATGATGGTGTCCATGCTGATTGCCTGCTTGGCCTAATTGCAGTAATCTTTGTACCATTAGTGCAGATGGACTGAATATTCAACACACACACACTGAGCCCAGCCCTTTAATGGACCTCCAATGGAAACACATCCATCAGTATGAGACGGTCAGAGCA
This sequence comes from Chaunax sp. Z400, assembly GCA_037577475.1. Lineage (NCBI taxonomy): Eukaryota > Metazoa > Chordata > Actinopteri > Lophiiformes > Chaunacidae > Chaunax > Chaunax sp. Z400. The sequence continues at coordinate 25,129,768 of CM075196.1, read as the reverse complement.
GCAGCACAACACAACGTATGTCAGGAAGTCAGACAGTCCCTGAAGGGGTCGGTGTTGATTGGTGGGACACACACACCATTTTTCACCCAGGAGAAGTTTTTGTGTTGCATGAAAGCAAACAGAATACACAGATCACAGATCTTTTCCTAAACCTACCCATGTAGTTTTTACCTACTGTTTCATGTTAAGCCTGTTAGAAAGGCAGTGAGTCACTACCTGCTACTGAGTACCTCTGGTTTTTGGACACATGAGGACCCTTACTTCTTACCGCTACCCCCTGGTGAGTCTAGACGCCCTAAACACTTTACCAACATGTAACGTCTTTGTGAGGCAGCTGGATTTGTAAGAAGCATCTGTTGCATCAGATTACTTTATAATACACACTGTAAATACACAACTGGTTAAAGTTAAAATAAAAACAAAGAAACAAAAGACTAAACAGAGGATTACAAAGAGACTTTCATAACTGCCGAGGGTTCCTCTCTGATGTACCTGCACAGTTAGCAGTTAGCTGGAGCCTAAATGACTCAGAGGACATCTGTATTATTTGCAACCTCACCAGCAGCCTTCCTCATCAGCTCCTAACTCCTGAGGTGAACCTGACCCTGAGCCTCAGGGACACCTGACTGCAGGACCAATGATAAAAGAATACATGGCAGATGTACACTGAAACTATTGATTATAGGGTGAGTGTGTGGTGACGCATTTCAGCCACGATAAGTACAAACAACTTAGCCTCAGAGAAAAGAAGAATGAATGCAATGAATACCTTATAGATAAACAGACACATATTTAGAACTGTGGAAATGACTGCTGTGTGTATGTAATGACATGCATACAGAAATACATGTGAAGTCGAATACGTTACCAAAACTGTTCCCTAATGTCAGTCACGCAGCAGATACGTAGGGCTGCCCTGGTCCAGATTCTAAGAATCTAATCCAGATTCTAAGAATCTAATCCAGATTCTAAGAATCTAATCCAGATTCTAACAATCTAATCCAGATTCTAAAAATCTAATCCAGACCATCATAGATGGAGGACCTCACAGATTGAGGAGCTGATTGTTGGCCCCCTTCCCATCCCCCACCTTTACCTCAATTTACACCTTAACCCCAACCAGGAGCTAAGACATTATGTCTGGCCTCATTAGAATCTCCCCTGTACCTCATTAGAACCACTGGTCCTCACAAGTCTGGTGTTTCTATCACATGTCAACAAAAGGTAACGTCTCCTCTCCTCTCCTCTTTCCACCTCTCCTCTCCTCTTCTCCTCACCTCTTCCCACCTCTTCTCTATTCCTTTCCTATGACTAAATAGCTTAATTAGCCAACATGCTAAATGGAAATAAACAACACTGCATTTTAAATGTAAGACATTCAGTCTGCAGTGATTTCTGATTCAGCCTCATGTTGTTTATAGACTAACCTTTGATGCCACATTATTTGGTCCTCATGAATTGTGTGAGTCTTTGTTCTGAGTTTATTGGAGAAAATGCTCTCTCGTCTCCACCCAACTATTATCTTCAGACGTGGAGCCAGCAGCTTGAGAGGAGTCGAGTAACTAGAAACACACCAGAGAGGAGATCTGTTCATTTATTCATGTATGACTGTAAGGCTGTGTTGATTAGAACTCAGCCTGTGTGTTTATGTGTCTGTGTTTCATATTAGTACATATCTGAGGGCCTGTCAGCTGATGTGACAATCTAAGTGCTAAGTGTGTGTGTGTGTGTGTGTGTGTGTGTGTGTGTGTGTGTGTGTGTGTGTGTGTGTGTGTGTGTGTGTGTGTGTGTGTGTGTGTGTGTGTGAGTGTGTGAGTGGCCGGGGGCTGGGCAGGGCCCGGCCGGTGCTTGTTGTTTGGCAGGCTGTCCTGTCTCTTCAGCTCTGCTCTGATCAGGACCAACAGACCCGGTTAGCGCTGAGCTCAGAGTGCAAAAGCATGTCAAGCAACACACAGCTGTTTACACATCAGGCCACAAACACTCCGCACCGACACGCCTCGCTCCTGATGAATAATACACACAGCACCAGACGGCCACTGCTGCATGCACCTCGAGTGTGTGTGTGTGTGTGTGTGTGTGTGTGTGTGTGTGTGTGTGTGTGTGTGTGTGTGTGTTATTGTAGTTGTAAATCTGAATTACTGTGAAGCATTAAGTGGGAGACAGACTTTAATCGTGGCCTACATCCATGGTTCCTGATCTGATCCTGTTCCTGATCAACTCATGAGATGTAAAAGGAGGTGCAAGATGAAAATATATATTTCAGCTACACAACTTAATATTACTGCTTTGTAAGAGCTTTAATTACTGAACCATGTTTGCAATATTTTGAATAGTTTTTGTCCTTTAAAATGGATTCATATAAAAATATCAGAAAAGTCAAAGCTTGGTTCATCTCTTGAGACACGTTGGATGAAGAGATGCTTTAAAGCAATATTTATCTCCGCAAAAGAGATTATGTGATGGGTTCGGTTTATTTGTCTGTTTGTTTGTCTGTTTATTTGTTTGTTAGCAGGATTATGCAAAAACTAATTGACAGATTTGCATGAAACTTTCACCAAAGATGGACCCTAGCATATCCTAGAGGTGATTACATTCTGGTGATGATCCGGTGACAGATGGAACTAGTACTGTGAAAATGAATTTCCTTCTCTGCGACCCCTTCAGTGCGTTCAAACTGGACCAGCCCAAGGCCACCTCGGTGTGCCTTCACAATGTGTGGCTGCAGTGTTAAGATGTGTGACGTACAACACAGCAGCGAACATAGAAGCTGATATATTTCACTACCTCCCCAGTTTAGCATCATCTTCTCTTCTGTGCTCGTTCTTGTCCTTCATTGTGTTCAGACAGACGTCAGGGTGGAATAAAGACGCAACAGGCCCAGAATGAAAACGCTGTCTGATGGTCGTGTTCTTTATTGGTACATGAAAAAGACTGATACCTCCATCCTTGGTTATCTGTTGTCTTACTCTAGATTCAGATCAGGTATGTTTTTACTTGGATTATAAAGTGAAACAGGATTATGCAGATATACATGCAGGTTATAAAGCTTACTGTGTCAGCACCTTAGACCCTTTTGTGTTAAGTGGGCACGAGGAGGAGGAGGAGGAGGAGGTGGAGGAGGAGGAATACACTCTCCCAGTCACCTTCTAGTTAGTTTATTTTTGTCTGTTTGCAGGATTATGTAAAAACTAATGAAGTGATTTCCAACCCATTAGATTTAAGTGTAGATCAGGATAGAGGGGCGGAGCCAGGACTGGCCTTACTTTGTCAGGTTTCTTCAAAATAATTTATTTATATTTATATAGACTTTATTTATCTGTTTTGTATTAAGTTTGTGTTTCTCTATGACTTTATCCTTGATTATAATTTAATTGATATGATATGTTGCTAAGTGTAAAAAGCATGTTTCATTGTCTTTCTAGTTGAAATCATGGATCTTCTCATCTAAGACTTGGACAGAGAGTGAATTTACATTGTTTACATGGTCTAGTCTAACAGTACTCGCATCATGTTACACATATGCCCTTTAAACAGTGCTGTGTAGTCTGGTCGGCTGCTCGCACAAAGTTATTGTTCCCTGTTGTTGGTTTTATTTGCACTGTCTTGCACATGTTGTCCTAAATCGTGCACTTTATGTCGTCCCATGGCAACATGTAGCAGCATGGTCCTGGAGAAACATCTCATGTGTACTTACATGGTCGAAATGACAATAAAGCTCTGTTGACTTGACTTGAATTTTTAGTCTATGATTTTTAAAGAGTCATAAGTGATGAAGTAAATGAAGTAAAAGAGTTTCACATTAACATCTTGTTGACCTGAAGTATTTAAAGCATTAAATTGAAGCTGGTCTGTAATAAAAGAAACCGTCTGCTGCATAGAAGGAGTTAAAACGCAGCGAGAGAGGAAAAAGGTCTGCCCAGGAAAAAAAATGCTGTGATCTCTTTCATTGTTGAGTTTAATTAAATTTTCAGCCCTAATTACAATTAAGCCACTTAGTATGTATAATAATGTTTGCATCACAGAGCAGCACAGATGCAGTCCATCAACGCAATTAAATATTAAAATGGCTGTGGCTGTATTAATAGAAACGAAGTGTGCTAGTCACTTTGTGTGTGTGTGTGTGTGTGTGTGTGTGTGTGTGTGTGTGTGTGTGTGTGTGTGTGTCTGTGTGTACACAAGCCAAGCCGTTGCAGAGTGGACTCCCTTGGTACTGGTGCTGTCGCCTGGAGACCTGCAGCGCCATCCTTAGTGCCACCAGTAAGCCCAGTGCTCATGTGACCTATATTCACCACAGCACTCTGAACCAGAAAAGCATCACTGAAGGAGAAAACACAGCATGCTGGGTAGAAAGTCCCACGAGTGCAAGAATACTCCTGCGCTGCAGAATCAGTGTACTGTAAGCCTAATGCAAAATTAGTGTTTTGGTTCAAAATTATTCATGACTGCACATAATGAGCGTGTTTTTAAGTCAAAGTGATGATTTGCTTCGTTCACCTCTGCTCTCAGCCCTCCCTCTTTGACCTCCCATTCCTTCTCACGGCTCAGTTTATATCCTCATAGATGCACATATGCACATAGAAACACGAGGACAAATGAATCCCACACATACACAGAAACTCAGCTTCACACAGATGCAGAGAAATCCGTTCGTTCCTTCACTTTTCTCTTATGCTGCATTATTTAAGGAATCAGTGGCTGCAAACACGGTAAACAGGAGTGTGTTGGGTCGGGTGAGGCAATGAGAGTAACAGGACGTCTTTAGCAACCAAAACTCTGCTGTCAGGATATCAACAAACACCTTCATAGCTCAACACGCCATAGTCAGACAGAGATTCAGGTATTCAGATACTAATATACAGAAGTGAAAGTAGCAAAATATTTCCCTGATATCTAAAGTTGTGGAATAACACAGAGGTATTAGTGACAGTAACTATCAATCAGTTATATCATTGATTATTTGTTTGTTTGTTTATCCACAACAGGTGGATCGTGGGCTAAGGATGAACTGATTACATTTTGAGGTGATCCAGGTACAGATGCGGATTCAGAAATAAAAAAAAAACTTTTTTCAAGATTTTGCAAATATCATGAAAAAATAGGAGTTAGGTGTCGGTATGAGGCCGATCTGAGTAAAGCAACATGTTTATGTATATTCATATGTCAGTGAATCCATCTATTTCCATATGGATGAATATTTGCAGCCCTCTGATAAACCACCTCTCATAAACAATTGTTACAGGATTTTATTTTGTCATATGTTGGAAATTATTTTCTAATTGTTCAGGTTTTAGTGACAATAACATTGGAGGAGGTTTACAGTGTCTGACTGTGTGCTGCAGACGAGATATATTTATTATACTGTAAATTACAGGCAGTATGTTGGTGTAGATTCTCAGTCATCAGGTCATGGTGATGCTTGAAGGTTGGATCTGAAGCAGCTGGACTTCTGTTTAGTGTTTGAAGATGTTTCATCCAGGAGGCGTCTTTAGTTCTAACTGGCTGGACTCTTAGATGAGAGGTGAAACATCTCCAAGCCCTAAACAGAAGTCCAGCTGCCTCAGATTCAACCTTCAAGGATTTCTAAGCAGGTCGCATCCTGTGAGATAAAACAGAAGAAGAAAGGAGTCTGGATGAGAAACACAGTTAACTCAGGTTTTCTTTTCACCATCAATAACTGGAGGTGAGATTCTGTCACCAGTAGTTTAACGCTGACATCTTGTAAACACCGTCGGCCTCTGTCATTGGCTGCTGTGCTCCTGCTCATAGTCATCCACATTTTAAACACGTTTTATATTAATAGGGGCAGCGATTATGATTCTGTGAGCGGATTGGAAGGTTTGTGACTGGATCCGTTAAAGCCTCACAGTGAGACTGTTGAGAAACTCCTGTTGTCTGAACCCACCGTTCCTTAAATAGCCTGACATCTACAGAGGGACTGAGTTCACCATGTTGCAATACCGTGTTTACAGTCGCCCAAAAAGGACAAACCAAATGAAAATCAAGAGAGGACCTTTCATTTGTTAGGGCCTCCATTAGGGATGAGATGGGATGCCACTATATACGTCTTTACATATTATGGGTTAAAGTCCTATACCAGGACTTGTCAGACCTCATTTTATTTTATGTGATTCTGACTGTAATCTTGAAAGTAACTGGTAACTACAGCTGCAGGGAAATGTAGTGCAACAAAAAGTACAATATTAATATCCTGCTAAAAAGTACAAGGCTTCAATAAATATGCACAAGATGGAAATAGTTGAGTATTTCAAACAAGCTACAGTAAAGTTACTTTCCACACTGCCTTGTGGAGTTGGTGGTCATCTCCGGCCGGTTGTAGATGTGTATCGTGACGGCTGTTGGAATGTGTGGGGAGAACGGCAGTAAAGCGACTGGGCCTGCGTCTGGCCCCGGCTAGGCGTACGCTGATAAATATAGATACCGCTGAGGCAGTCTAAATACAAGGCTCTTCTTTGCTGTAATAGATGGGTGTCGCTAACCTATGGTGCAATCACGTTAAATGCCACAGAAATATTTCTGCACAGTGGCAAACAAACAAAGCACAAAACAAAAGCGTGGAGCAGGCAATGCTAATCATGAGGCATGGCTAGGCGTCTGTGGTCAGGGTGGTGGAGGTGGTGTGTGTGTGTGTGTGTGTGTGTGTGTGTGTGTGTGTGTGTGTGTGTGTGTGTGTGTGTGTGTGTGTGTGCATAGATGTGTGTACGTGCAGAGCGTATAGTGATATTTATGACTAGGGATTATCCTGAGGACTCTGCAGAGTCCAAAGGTTGCTCTTCTCTCTGTCTCTATCTGTGTCTCTGGGCGCATCATTAACCAACATTTAACTGCTGGCTTATGAGTACAATTTAACAACCTGGGCTGTCCTCTTGTGTAGAAGTCATACAGCGCACCCATCCAATACTGTCGCTTCCTCCAATATCCGGACTGTTAAACGACTATTTATCAACCAATGAAATGGCAATAATCCTCCGATAAAAATGCACTTGGTCACCTTTGACAAATAAAGCCTGTGTCACATGAAGGTGCCCTCCTTTGTAAAAATGTCAATGAGCTCTTTTCTTGTCTCACACACACACACACACACACACACACACACACACACACAGACACACACACACACACTGTCATCAGCTGCCACAGCCTGTGGTGATTTGCAGGGCAGCTGTTGTGACAGAGTGGGTTGATGTGATGCAGTTTACACACACAATTACAATTAATACTGAAGACACATGCGCCTCGGCTATTTATCCATCCATTTATCCTCACTGTGCCGTCTTTTGGATGCGAAGCGCGACTGATTGGTCGCCCTGTGTGTGTGTGTTCATGTATGTTTGAGGAAGCTAAGAGACAGGAGGCAGTCTAGCGTGAGGGACACACCTGTTAGGGACACACATCAGCAGAGCACAGACACGAACATCACAGGCAGGGTTATCACATAGGAGGGTTTAGTGAGCCTGTAAGCTGAGTGTGAGTGGGCAGTAATGATAAGCATGATTAAAGGCTCAGCTTTGCTTTGGTTTAGTCTCTGTCTCACAGCCTGTTATCACAAAAGTCAAGTCTAGTTAGCATTTTCTACAATTATTGTTCTATATGGAACTTATTTTTATCCTCCATATAATGCAGGAATAAAACTATTGTTCTGTCTGTCTGTCAGCCTGTCTGTCTGTCTGTCTGACTGTCTGTCTGTCTGCCTGTCTGTCTGTCTGACTGTCAGCCTGTCTGTCTGACTGTCTGTCTGACTGTCTGTCAGTCCATTGGTCCTTTGTGTGTTAACATTTTTTGTCTGGTCCACAACTGCTCAGTATGTTTTCATAAAACTAACACATCAACCATTTCCTGGATTTCTGCCATTTTTCAGCAGAACCTTCTCGTCCAAACACATGAACGAAATGTTCAAAACTTAATCACTTATCTTATTATCACTAAACCACTTATTTCCTTTTTCAATGTTTCTCTAAACATTCATACTTTCAGCTAGAAACTTCATTCAGACTTTAAAGTGTTCACAACACCTTCAAGTTACTTAGGATGATTCATTTTGTACATATCATTCACAGTTTTTACTCAATCATATGTTAAACTTCATCAAATGTCCATCATCCATAGAGTTTAGAGGAGCAGGAAAAATATTCTAAAAACCCTCTTAATAAATTGCACTCAGTCCACAATCGTCCCCAGACAGCCATATTCTTTACATAGAAACGTAGGAGAATTAGTGCAGGCTATCTTCATGCTATGGAAGCTCATAGTTTTGGCTTCAGCAGCGCTGTAGCACCAGGAGGACCAAACTGCCCTGAAACATTCTGTTATAAATGAGAGAGAACTCTAGGGGAAAAAGCAGAAAGTTCCAGTTTTTTAACTTGTTGTAAAGTTGACATATCAACTCTAAGTGCAGTTGGAGACACACAGCTGAGTCAGATGATGTAATGAGTCACATGAGCATCTCCTGATGCTACAGCTGGGCTGTGTTTCAGATGATGATTTAACATCCTGCTAAGTGGCTTATGGTTGTAAAAAAATCCTCATTCAATATGAATATATTGGCTGATATTAAAATAGCCTATATTGGCTTCATCAGTATATTTTACTTTATACTATGTGAAATATTTGACTTATATATTTGTATTTTTCAATAGCTGAATGACTGCATAGAATATTTGATGTATTGAACATTATAATAATAGTTTCAGGATGAATACACACCAAAAGTTAGTCGCTGTTAATGGCAATGGTTATTTTATTGTATCACAGATCTTCTGACCCCATTTGCTATTTGTTAGTTGGTAAATTTAACTTCAGTTAAACACATTAAACTTCACTAACTGGATGGACTGAGGCCACAGTTACTCTGATAAAGGACAGGAGAGTCTGTCTGTAGTCCAGAGAGGGTTGTTATAATAGCAGGACTGACAGTGTTTCAGGTCTCCTCTCCACACAGAGGGGCAGAATATAGTGTCGGTGGGATGCTGGGGGGGGGGGGGGGGGGTGAGACAAAAAAGGTTGTCACGTCTCAAACAAACAAACAACAAACAGGAGCCTGTGAAAACATATCCTCCTCAGTGGAGGTAAAATACAACAGTGTATATATTTGAGCCTGTTGAGCTGTCAGCTCCAGTAATCTGTCACTTGCTGCTGATTTGACCACAACTACGTGTTTCTACAGTAAACTAATAGTTCGTTCTTATCACCCTAATCCTCTCCTCCTCCCCCTCCTCTCGCTGATGGATCTCCTCTCTTCCTTTCTATTCCATTCTTCCCTAGATGACAGATTGGGCCAGATGCCAGTTCAGGTGACCCTGAAATCCCTCCATTGCTCCAGACAGTCACACACGCACACATACACTGTAACATATTGGTTCATAATTAATGAAATTAGCTGCTTTATCTGCTATGAAGAGGCCTGCGTCAGTCTCTGGCTGACTGGAGGGAGACAGAGAGGGTGGGGAGACGATGGTGGGAGGAGGTGGGTGAAAGGAGAGAGAGATTGATGGGAAAGACACAACTGATTAACAGGAGTGACAGTAATGAGTAGAGAAAGTTGAGGGGAAGTGCGTGATGAGTCACGGAGAAAACGACTGATGAAAATAGAAAATGGAACAAGGTGACAACCGAGAAACTGTGTCTTAAACATACATTTCAATTAGCTGTCAGCTTTACAGTTGTGTTAGCGCTCAGCTAAGTACGAGTATGGAAAAGAGCAGATTAATGACAAACAGCCTGAGCGGCTGTTGGTGAGTGCAGGGTTGCCAGATATTTGATTAACCCCCATTAGCTCGGATGATGTTTGTCCCCAGAGGAGCCTTTGTGGTGGCGGTGAGTGCCTGATGGGTGTCCATCACTGAGGAACCAATCAGCTGTCTTTACTCTGACACGGTTCTAACAGTCTGAACACGAGGTCAGCAGAGATCTGCTACTTCAGCTCTGTAATAATAGTGAGTTGTATTAATCTCTATCTTCAGCTCATCACTGAATATTTACACCATAAAGGCTCTGCTACCATTCCTCTGGGTGTCTTTAGTCATCCTGCATGGTTCCTGTCCCACCCAGCCCCACACACACACACACACACACACACACACACACACACAAACACACACACAAACACACACACACACACACACAAACACACACACACACACACACACACACACACACACACACACACACACACACACACACACACACAAACACACACACACACAAACACACACACACACACACACACACACACACACACAAACACACACACACACACAAACACACACACACACACACACACACACACACACACACACACACACACACACACACACAGTTTAGACTAGGTGAGCAAATTGTTCTTTATTCTTGAAGTATTTATCAAGCTGAGCGTTGGACCAATGACTTCCGTAATGGATCTGATTAATGGGGCTTATTAACAAAAGCTCTGTTGTTCAGGCCCTGAGGGCTCGGTGTAATTCTAGAGCTCATATAATGGCCCATTTTAGGAGCTCTGTGATTAAGCGCCATTAAGCGGCAAGCAAAGCCAGGCTTTTGACAACTTCAATGGCAGCAAACGTAAACTCAGCCGTGTCCCCAGAGCTCCTCCATCCCTCTCAGTCTGTCTCACCCCTCTGTCTGTCTGCCTCTGTTATTCAAGCAGAGCGCTCTATTTATATTGAGTGTGGAGTCCAATTCTCAGGAGGGCAACATTGATCTAAATTTTGGTCCAACAGTAACAGACATGTCCGATCACTAACAATGGAAACATGGGAAATTCAGGTTGGGGTTCCGTGAATGAATCTGTCCGTGTGTCTTTGTGTCTTTGATATGTACATCATTACAATACATGTTAGAATGCCTCACCAAGCGGCATCCCCCGACACAGACTGCAATCATCCTGACAGCAGCATACTAATGGATAGCCTGCTTCCATTTTCTCCTTACCTGCATGCTAATCTGGTTAGCCTACATTCAGTCAACAGTCAGCCACTGACAGTCAATTCCAAAGAGAAAGCCTTTAGTTTTATAAAATCACTGCAAAGCACTTTCAATTTCCATGTTCACTTTTTCCTAAACAACCACTAGAGACCAATGAATGTCTTCTCCCCATCTTCAGTCATTAAAAGTCAGCACTGCTTTATGACCATGTCAACAGCATGGAGTGAAAACACATCTCATCATCGTCATCATGGTCATTCCTGTGTGTCAGCGGCTGATATAAGATAAGCTAAGATAAGATATCCCTTTATTAGTCCCACAGTGGGGAAATTTACATTATGCATATGCAGAGTCCTCCGTTCTAACACTAAACTGTTCTTTTGAAACTGTGTGGTTCATTTCAGGAAATATCAGTGAAGTGTTTGCTTTTACACGGGATGTGAACTCTGCTCTCCTGGGTCAAGTGTGTTGGGTCAAATATGACTTTCAGTGCTGATCTGCTTCAGCTAGTTTCTAATTAGTTTGGTGACTTTGGAGACTGTTCTGCTAATTAACTCAATTTTTATCATGAACGATATTTCCGTCATGGACTATATCCTCCTTTTAGTCAGTTTTGACAGCATTTTACTGCAGAAACTGGATGTATTGTGTGTCAGAATAAATATACAACTCCAGCATCGTCATTAGAGCAAATACAAGGTTTAGCTTTATAACAGAATATAATGTCCATGCAGATCTAACTATGGCGACAGGAGGAGGAGAGTCTCTGAACCACAGGAGTCCACCAGGAGTCAAAGTCCTCGTCTCCAGACGTAAGACCCTGAGAAACATCTAAAACAAACCAAAACGATGCTTTCAGGGATCATTTCTTCAACTGTTGACTTGAGGAATGTGTTTCTAAAGAGTTTGGTGTCGCTGCCCACGATGAAGAGTTAAGATGTTCCCTTCAGAGCAGTGGTGGAAAGTCTTCTGTCTTCTCCAGTGTTGGTGATTGTTCAGAGTTTATGAATTAGACTAATGAAGGAAACATGATCTGAGTGGATCAAATGAGTCAGTTTGTTTCATACTACTGATCTCACAAGAGTGCTCTTGTTGGAAATTCATGAAACTATTATGATTTTAAGTAATCCTAAAGAGTCAATAGTAATGACTGAACCACCATTTACGATTTAGAGGAAGATAATAAGCAGATATGTTCTCTAAACATGTTTTAATGATTCTACTTTACACATGCCTGACGAGAAGTATAAATATAGACCAACCTTAGCTCCATGATGTTGTGTGAAATTGCCTTCTCAGACTGACATCTAAATGTTTAAGACTCATCTAAAATTTAAATCCTGTTAAAGGGTTTTAACTATGTACTTAATATCTATGAAATCCCCAGTTTGTCCTCAGTAATTATATACCTTTTTTAAATTATCAGCTTGTCTGAGGTGCTAAGGGTCTATTTTTGTCCCTGTTTTGTTTTCTATGTATCTCTCATCCAGCTCATCCTGTTTCCCATCACTGTTATGAGGATGATACACAACTTTATGTCCCTCCCAATCTAATGACTCAAGCACTTTAGATAATATAATGTCCTGCCTTAGTGATATTAAATATTGTATAGCCAAACAGGTCTTTTAAAATTAAATGATAATGACAAATAAAAGCAGTACTAGGAGTAATCTTTCATTCAGAACTCTGTTTTGACATTCATATTAAAAGTGTGGCCAAAAATGTACAAAATCAGAAATTCTGCTAAATCTTCATCAAACAAAAAGTCATCATCTTCACCCTTTATTGATCCACGAAGAATGGAAATAAAAAAAAACTCGTGTTCTTTCACTAGAGGGTGTTAATAGTGTGTCATCAGTATGATATGGACATGACAGGATGAGTTCTCCCCCAGGTTTGGTAAATGTAAAGTGTTTTGGGATCACAGGTGTAGATCAGGTTACTTACTTTTCTGGGACTTAATTGTTAGGATGAACTAAAGCAGAAAAACTGCACAGTTTAAGGTGTAACTTCACAAAATAATGACTGTGTTCATTTTGTCTCTTTGAAACTATCACTCACACTAAATTGGTCACTCATGTCCTTAACACTGCCGTGAATGGGAATCTGTCAAAAAGGGACACGAAGCTCAGTCCTTCTGAAGCTGTTTGTCTTCTAGTCCATCTGTCTTTCTCGACAGGAAGACTCTTCACCCTTCCTGCTGTTTTCACTGTCCCTCTCCTCCCTCCCTCCCTCCCCTCCCTCCCTTTCTACCCGCCTTCTATCCCACTTTTCATCTCTCCCCAGATCCTAGAATTCTCTCTGGGGAGGACGGTAATAATTATTATGTAAATAAATACGCCTGTTGTAATCACATTCGTGCCACTGATCCAATTAGAGAGCTGATAGCAGGCGGCTGATTGCGTGGACTGGCGGCTGATGGTCAGGGCCTGTGTGCCTGTCTGACTGGCCAGCCAAGGTAGCAGGGGGAACACAAATTAGCGAGCTAGCAGGCTGACGTAATGAGAGCTGTTTGGTACCACGCTGCATGCAGTCATGTACTCTGAATAATGCTCTTTGACCAGGACCCTGCATGTCTGGCAGCCTCACCGTCTGCTCGCTGGCTTGTCTGTCACTGAAGTGTGCGTTGGGTGTGTGTTGGTCTGGATTTGTGCTATCATGATCCCTGGCTCTGGATCACTTTCACCGTACATCAGCTTATCACCAATTAACTGCCTTGGTCTGATTCTCATCAGCTTACTGATGCTCCTCTGAGACCAGCATTGTCAGGCCTCTGTCAGCCTCACCCTTCACCCTCCATCTATCCTCAGCTCACTGTCTGTTTGGCAGTTTTTGATTTTCTTAGAGGGTTCATGACATGCATTTAAAAGTCATTATGTTCCCAACCCCTATGCTAATGGAAATGGAATGGAGCTTCACATTAAAAAACCATTGCAGTGTTCTTCCAAACAACTGAAGAAGAAATGTATTATAAATAAGACAAAATGAAATGATTCCACACAGCTCATATGATGACCTCATAAACTGATCTGAAAAGATGTTCTTTACAACCTTTTAGGCTAAAATCTTCACATAGCTTCTAAGATAAAAGAGGAAGGTGCATGAGCTTATGAGCTGTATGGAGTCAGTTTATATTTGTTTTCAGCTGGTTTCTCCTGTTTTAAAACCAGTGTCTGTCTTTATGGACCAAGCCACTTCATCTAACTCTCCTATGGGGGTGTTGTGTTTTTTATAAATGTAATGGTTGGCTGTTAAGAACCATTGTTCCTTTGGTTTTAGAGGCTGTGTTTTTCCTTCCCAAAAATATGGAGCTTCATGTTTCAGTGCCTGGTTTCCTCTACACATTATACAGTAGAGCACAGACAACATGATTGGATCTGACAGACCTATATATTCATAATTTTGGATTTACTTCAAGAGAATCATTGCTTCAGTGTTTTTGTTTTTGTGAGAGGCAGGAGCGTTGCATCATTCTGAGAGCAGGAATAATGGATAAGGGGTCTGAATGTGATGAGTCTTCACATTAATGGATAGCACACATCAGGAACGTCTATGTGAAATCATCACGCTGCCAAACGTGGGCCATACTTTCCAAGGGTGTGGGCACAGGCGAGTGGTTAAAGGAGGAGGGCATTAGTTCTAACCTCAACGTTTGCCCAGGGGCCTGACTCCCACCACCATGTGTCGGCTGAGTAGACTACTGTTAATGTTGGGAAGTAATGTATGGGTCCCAGTGCTAAGTCCCTGCCTTTTACATCTCAATCAGGTCACTCTAGTTTATTTATATATTGTCAGGGGGCAGGGAGGAGGGGGGGCAGGGAGGAGGAGGAGGGGGGGGGGGGGCAGAGAGATGAATGTGGCAGCTTTTTTTTTCTTTTCCTCTCTCTGTATTTATTTAGTAAAAAGCTTTTATAATGAATTTGAAAGGCGGCACAGATCCAAGCGTTTGAAATTCCCAGAGCACTGCTGAGTGAAAGATGTGTGTGTCTGTGTGTGTGTGTGTGTGTGTGTGTGTGTGTGTGTGGGTGTGTGTGTGTGTGTGTGTGTGTGTGGGTGTGTGTGTGTGTGTGTGTCTGTGTGTGTGTGGGGGGGGGGGAACAAAATGCTTTAACTCATAAAATGTGGAAGGAATACATAAAGAATCTGAATGAATACCTCTTCATTTTTTCCTGGGCTGCTTTGTGTTCTCGTCTCTTTAGTCATCTCATTAGTAGTTTTGCCCCCCCCCCCCTCTGCTGCTTCCAAATTTTGCTTTTTACCCAGTTGGTCGCACGCTATTAAACAAACAGTCCTAATATTTTGAGATGGCTGGCAGTTTGAATTTCATCTCGCCGACGCATCTTGTTTCTCTCAAGCTCTGACTGTTTTGACATGCGCCCCGATTAAATTATAAACAAGCAGGCCTCCTGATGGTGATGCTGGAGCCACTAATTTCCCTAATTGTTTGCAGTTGTCTGGGAGGCGAAGCTAGGAGGCCCGCGCCTGATCCCTCCGACTGGCATGGTTGAGTTAAAGGAAAGAGAGGGAGAGAGGGAGAGAGGGAGGGGGGTGGGAACAGTAAGGGAGGGAGGAAAGCAGGAAGAGGGAGGGGAGGAGAGGAAATGATGAAGGAGTGAGGAGGCAGGTAAAACAGCGAGGGTTGAGGATAAAGACAAGGTAAGAAATAAAAGTGGAGGTGTAATAATGACCTCCGTGGTGGGTTCAGTGCCCAGCCTCCAAACACAGCTCTTACTCAGCAGACTGGTGACACTGAGCTGGTGGGCAGGAAAGATATAGAGACTGAACTCAGTTCAGCCTGAGTTATTAATAGTTCAGCCAAAAATGAAAATTCAGTCCAGCCAACATTCTGGAGTTTCAAGTGAAAACAGTGTTGCAGCATTTCAACAACTGATGACAAGATGATGCAGATTTCTTTTAAAATGTAAAAAAGAAAACCAGCCATAAAATGACTCCATAAAGCTTTTACATAATCCCAGTCTCTACTTTTACAGCTGAAATCTGAGGAAGGTGCATGAACTTGAAACAGAACTTGTGATCTCTGCACACCTCAGTGTTTACCAGATACACAGAAGTTGGTTGGTGGTTGCTAATGCTAATGCTTTTGGTAACTTCCATCAGCATTCAAACCTCTGAAAGAAGAAATGGATGGATATGCTCATAAACTGGCACGATTTGTACATTCCATTTTGTAGGCCTATCACCATTAGGGGATCGCACATTGTTGTATCATTTATCCAGGGCACAGCACACACTATGGCAGGGGTCAATAATTAGCATAATGTGAGCTTCTGTTCAAAGCCTTTAATATAGAACCTATTTTGAACTTTAATCAACAGGCACAATGCAGCCAGCTCAGTGAGATGCATGGGTCCAAATGGGTCCTAATCCTGCTGGACTGCTACAATAGGCTTCTAATATATATGCTATGTACGCTGTATGTTACGTTCAGCACAGAGACACACAACATGCATGAAGTTTGATTGATTTTAATGTAAAATCTGAAGGTGCAAAATTACTTGTGATTGGAGTAAAAGTGCCATATTTTTTAAATGCACTGGCAAAGTAGCAGAAAAGAGAATATTAAAGTAAAGTACAAGTACCACAAAAGTGTTTTCTTTACTTTTCACACTGCTGGTAAGGCGGTAGAAGAGGTATGTTAGCATGTGAGGAGCCAGGATCGCTCCTCTCACCTTCAGCTCACCTCCAGAGTCACATGAGGTGGAGTTCCAGCAGTCACCATCACTCCAGCCCATGATATCATGTATTCTTCCAGCTGACAGTGCATTCCAGATCTCCTGTGGTGCAGCCCACTAAAGCAAGTCTGTTACTGTTTGGGACACATTGTAACAGATCTGCTCTGTTTGGAAGTGTCTCCTTTTCTTCTGGTATTCCTTCAGGCTTCATTTCTGAGCTGGTGTCGTCCCAGCCTCTAAAAAGAGATGGCACACAAACAAAGTGAGAGGAAATGTGTGTTTTTATGTGTTTGTATGCGTCCTTGTCCAGATGGGAGTGGATGAAAGAGCAGTGAATGTTATCCACACTGGCATCAGCAGACAGGCATCGTTACCTAGCAGACAGGGGTGCAGTCATATCACCGCTGTCATCACCCAATCACGGGCATCACCTGTGTGTGTGTCTGTGTTTATGTGAGTGAGTGGCCAATGAAGGCTAATTTAGCGTGACAGTGGAGATGGCTGGTATTGTGACTGAGCAGGTGAGCTAATACACCTTTATTTAAACCTGAGGTGGAACACGTACACAAAACCAAAGTTCTCCCAGCTTCTACTGTAGATACAGACTGAAGCAGGTTACAGGTCTGACAGAGAAGGTTTCCTGACTGTTCTTTCAGCCATGCCTGCCGCCAGGATCACTGATGTCATCATCATGTGCTATGATCATTAACTGGTGGCCCACAGGTCCCATCGGCCCCCAAAGCTTCTCATCCAGCCCATAGATCATTAATGAATTGTGCATCTAATATTACTCAGCAGTGGAGGACGCCCAGTCCATCCTCTCTGCTCTGTGAACCCACCATCAGAACCAGGTGGTGTGAAGAAGAGGAGGCTTCTGAGCTGAGAAGGTGATGATAAGAGAAAACAGCCTGGAGGAGGAGGAGGAGGATTTGTGTCTAATAATGTATGTCACAGCTGTCAATGGATGGATGGATGGATGGATGGATGGATGGATGGATGGATGGATGGATGATGATGATGATGATGATGATGATGATGATGATGGAAGGATGGATGATTGATGGATGGATTATGGATGGATGATGGATGATGGATGATGGATGATGGATGATGATGATGGATGGATGGATGATAGATGGATGATGGATGATGATGATGATGATGATGATGATGATGATGATGGATGGATGGATGATGGATGGATGATGGATGATGATGATGATGATGATGATGGATGGATGGATGATGGATGGATGATAGATGGATGATGGATGGATGATGGTGGATGGATGGATGGATGATGGATGGATGGATGGATGGATGATGGCTGGATGATGGATGGATTATGGATGGATAATGGATGATGGATGGATGGATGGATGATGGATGGATGATGGATGATGATGGATGGATGATAGATGGATGATGGATGGATGATGGTGGATGGATGGATGGATGATGGATGGATTATGGATGGATGATGGATGGATGATGGATGATGATGGATGGATGATGGATGATGATGGATGGATGATAGATGGATGATGGATGATGGATGATGGATGGATGATGGATGGATGATGGATGGATGATGGATGATGATGGATGGATGATAGATGGATGATGGATGGATGATGGATGGATGGATGATGGATGGATGATGGATGAATGTTGGATGATGATGGATGGATGATGGATGATGATGGATGGATGATAGATGGATGATTGATGGATGATGGATGGATGATGGATGGATGATGGATGGATGATGGATGATGATGGATGGATGATAGATGGATGATGGATGGATGATGGATGGATGATGGATGATGATGGATGGATGATAGATGGATGATGGATGGATGATGGATGGATGGATGATGGTGGATGGATGATGGATGGATGATGATGGATGGATGATGGATGGATGATGGTGGATGGATGGATGGATGATGGATGGATGGATGATGGATGGATGATGGATGGATTATGGATGGATAATGGATGATGCATGGATGGATGGATTGATGATGGATGGATGATAGATGGATGATGGATGGATGATGGTGGATGGATGGATGGATGACGGATGGATTATGGATGGATAATGGATGATGGATGGATGGATGGATGATAGATGGATGATAGATGGATGATGGATGATGGATGGATTATGGAGGGATAATGGATGGATGATGGATGGATGATGGATGATGAATGGATTATGGATGGATGATGGATGATGGATGGATGGATGATGGATGGATGGATGATGGATGGATGATGGTGGATGGATGGATGGATGATGGATGGATGGATGGATGGATGATGGAGGGATGATGGATGGATTATGGATGGATAATGGATGATGGATGGATGGATGGATGGATGATGGATGGATGATAGATGGATGATGGATGGATGATGGTGGATGGATGATGGATGGATTATGGATGGATAATGGATGATGGATGGATGGATGGATGGATGAATGATGGATGGATGATGGATGATGATGGATGGATGATAGATGGATGATAGATGGATGATGGATGATGGATGGATGGATGATGGATGGATGATGGATGGATGATGGATGATGATAGATGGATGATGGATGATGATGGATGGATAATAGATGGATGATAGATGGATGATGGATGATGGATGGATGGATGATGGATGGATGATGGATGGATGATGGATGATGATAGATGGATGATGGATGGATGAAGGTGGATGGATGATGGATGATGGATGGATTATGGATGGATAATGGATGATGGATGGATGGATGGATGGATGATGGATGGATGATGGATGATGATGGATGGATGATAGATGGATGATAGATGGATGATGGATGATGGATGATAGATGGATGATGGATGGATGATGATAGATGGATGGATGGATGATGGATGATAGATGGATGATGGATGGATGATGGATGGATGATGATAGATGGATGGATGGATGATGGATGGATGATGGATGGATAATGGATGATGATGGATGGATGATGGATGGATGATGGATGGATGATGGATGGATGATGGATGGATGATGGTGGATGGATGGATGGATGATGGATGATAGATGGATGATGGATGGATGATGGATGGATGATGATAGATGGATGGATGGATGATGGATGGATGATGGATGGATGGATGGATGGATGGATGATGGATGATGATGATGATGGATGGATGGATGATGGATGGATGATGGATGATGATGATGATGATGATGATGATGGATGGATGGATGATGGATAGATGATAGATGGATGATGGATGGATGATGGATGGATGATGGATGGATGATGGTGGATGGATGGATGGATGATGGATGGATGGATGGATGGATGATGGATGGATGATGGATGGATTATGGATGGATAATGGATGATGGATGGATGGATGGATGGATGATGGATGGATGATGGATGATGATGGATGGATGATAGATGGATGATGGATGGATGATGGTGGATGGATGGATGGATGATGGATGGATTATGGATGGATGATGGATGGATGATGGATGATGATGGATGGATGATGGATGATGATGGATGGATGATAGATGGATGATGGATGGATGGATGGATGGATGGATGATGGATGGATGATGGATGGATGATGGATGATGATGATGATGATGGATGATAGATGGATGATGGATGGATGATGGATGGATGATGGTGGATGGATTGATGGATGATGGATGATGGATGATGGATGATGGATGGATGGATGGATGGATGATGGATGGATGATGGATGGATGATGGATGATGATGATGATGATGGATAGATGGATGATGGATGGATGATAGATGGATGATGGATGGATGATGGATGTATTATGGATGGATGATGGATGGATTATGGATGGATAATGGATGATGGATGGATGGATGATGGATGGATGATGGATGATGATGGATGGATGATAGATGGATGATGGATGGATGATGGTGGATGGATGGATGGATGATGGATGGATTATGGATGGATTATGGATGGATGATGGATGGATGATGGATGATGATGGATGGATGATGGATGATGATGGATGATGATGGATGGATGATGGATGATGATGGATGGATGATAGATGGATGATGGATGATGGATGGATGATGGATGGATGATGGATGATGATGGATGGATGATAGATGGATGATGGATGGATGATGGATGGATGGATGATGGATGGACAATGGATGGATGTTGGATGATGATGGATGGATGATGGATGATGATGGATGGATGATAGATGGATGATAGAAGGATGATGGATGGATGGATGGATGATGGATGGATGATGGATGGATGATGGATGATGATGGATGGATGATAGATGGATGATGGATGGATGATGGTGGATGGATGGATGGATGATGGATGGATGGATGGATGGATGGATGATGGATGGATTATGAATGGATAATGGATGATGGATGGATGGATGGATGGATGATGGATGGAGTATGGATGGATGATGATGGATGGATGATGGATGGATGGATGGTGGATGGATGGATGGATGATGGATGGATGGATGATGGATGGATTATGGATGGATAATGGATGATGGATGGATGGATGGATGGATGATGGATGGATGATGGACGGATGATGGTGGATGGATGGATGGATGATGGATGGATTATGGATGGATAATGGATGATGGATGGATGGATGATGGATGAATGATGGATGATGATGGATGGATGATAGATGGATGATAGATGGATGATGGATGATGGATGGATGGATGGATGGATGGATGATGGATGATGATGGATGGATGATGGATGGATGATGGATGGATGATGGATGGATGATGGTGGATGGAATGATGGATGATAGATGGATGATGGATGGATTATGGATGGATAATGGATGATGGATGGATGGATGGAATGATGGATGGATGATGGATGATGATGGATGGATGATAGATGGATGATAGATGGATGATGGATGATGGATGATAGATGGATGATGGCTGGATGATGGATGGATGATGATAGATGGATGGATGGATGATGGATGATGGATGGATGATGGATGGATGATGGATGGATGATGGATGATGATGGATGGATGATAGATGGATGATGGATGGATGATGGATGGATGATGGTGGATGGATGGGTGGATGATGAGATGGATGGAGGATGATGGATGGATGGAGGATGGATGGCTGATGGATGGGATGGATGGATGGCTGGATGGATGGATGGGATGGTGGGCGTGGATGGGTGGGGGAGTGGGGGGGGGCCGAGGGGGGGGGGGGGGGATGGGGGCATGATAGATGGATGATGGATGATGGATGGATGGATGGATGGATGATGGATGATGATGGATGGATGATAGATGGATGATGGATGGATGATGGTGGATGGATGGATGGATGATGGATGATAGATGGATGATGGATGGATTATGGATGGATAATGGATGATGGATGGATGGATGGATGATGGATGGATGATGGATGATGATGGATGGATGATAGATGGATGATAGATGGATGATGGATGATGGATGATAGATGGCTGATGGATGGATGATGGATGGATGATGATAGATGGATGGATGGATGATGGATGATGGATGGATGGATGATGGATGGATGATGGATGGATGATGGATGATGATGGATGGATGATAGATGGATG
The DNA here is from genome assembly GCA_037577475.1 of Chaunax sp. Z400. Lineage (NCBI taxonomy): Eukaryota > Metazoa > Chordata > Actinopteri > Lophiiformes > Chaunacidae > Chaunax > Chaunax sp. Z400. The sequence continues at coordinate 25,107,440 of CM075196.1, read as the reverse complement.
ATGGATGGATGCGGGATGGATGATGGTGGATGGATGGATGGATGATGGATGATAGATGGATGATGGATGGATGATGGATGGATGATGATAGATCGATGGATGGATGATGGATGATGGATGGATGGATGGATGATGGATGGATGGATGATGGATGATGATGATGATGATGGATGGATGGATGATGGATGGATGATTGATGGATGATGGCTGGATGATGGATGGATGATGGATGGATGATGGTGGATGGATGGATGGATGATGGATGATGGATGGATGGATGGATGGATGATGGATGATGATGGATGGATGATAGATGGATGATGGATGGATGATGGATGGATGATGGTGGATGGAATGATGGATGATAGATGGATGATGGATGGATTATGGATGGATAATGGATGATGGATGGATGGATGGATGATGGATGGATGATGGATGATGATGGATGGATGATAGATGGATGATAGATGGATGATGGATGATGGATGATGGATGATGGATGATAGATGGATGATGGATGGATGATGGATGGATGATGATAGATGGATGGATGGATGATGGATGATGGATGGATGATGGATGGATGATGGATGGATGATGGATGATGATGGATGGATGATAGATGGATGATGGATGGATGATGGATGGATGATGGTGGATGGATGGATGGATGATGATAGATGGATGGACGGATGATGGATGATGGATGATGGATGGATGGATGATGGATGGATCATGGATGGATGATGGATGGATGATGGATGATGGATGATGGATGATGGATGGATGGATGGATGGATGATGGATGATGATGATGATGATGGATGATAGATGGATGATGGATGGATGATGGATGGATGATGGTGGATGGATTGATGGATGATGGATGATGGATGATGGATGATGGATGGATGATGGATGGATGATAGATGTATGATGGATGGATGATGGTGGATGGATGGATGGATGATGGATGGATGGATGATGGATGGATGATAGATGGATGATGGATGGATGATGGATGGATGATGGTGGATGGATGGATGGATGATGGATGGATGATGGATGGATTATGGATGGATGATGGATGGATTATGGATGGATAATGGATGATGGATGGATGATGGATGGATTATGGATGGATGATGGATGGATGATGGATGGATGATGGATTTATGATGGTGGATGGATGGATGGATGATGGATGATGGATGGATGGATGGATGGATTATGGATGGATGGATGATGGATGGATGATGGATGGATGATGGATGGATGATGGATGATGATGATGGATGATAGATGGATGATGGATGGATGATGGATGGATGATGGTGGATGGATTGATGGATGATGGATGATGGATGATGGATGGATGGATGGATGGATGATGGATGGATGATGGATGGATGATGGATGATGATGATGATGATGGATGGATGGATGATGGATGGACGATAGATGGATGATGGATGGATGATGGATGGATGATGGTGGATGGATGGATGGATGATGGATGGATGATGGATGGATTATGGATGGATGATGGATGGATTATGGATGGATAATGGATGATGGATGGATGGATGGATGGATGATGGATGGATGATGGATGATGATGGATGGATGATAGATGGATGATGGATGGATGATGGTGGATGGATGGATGGATGATGGATGGATTATGGATGGATGATGGATGGATGATGGATGATGATGGATGGATGATGGATGATGATGGATGATGATGATGGATGATGGATGATGATGGATGGATGATAGATGGATGATGGATGATGGATGAATGATGGATGGATGATGGATGGATGATGATGGATGGATGATAGATAAATGATGGATGGATGAGGATGGATGATGATGGAGGACAATGGATGGATGTTGGATGATGATGGATGGATGATGGATGATGATGGATGGATGATAGATGGATGATAGAAGGATGATGGGATGATCGATGATGATGGATGGATGATAGATGGATGATGGATGGATGATGGTGGATGGATGGATGGATGATGGATGGATGGATGGATGGATGGATGGATGGATGATGGATGGATTATGGATGGATAATGGATGATGGATGGATGGATGGATGGATGATGGATGGAGTATGGATGGATGATGATGGATGGATGATGGATGGATGATGGTGGATGGATGGATGGATGATGGATGGAGTATGGATGGAAAATGGATGATGGATGGATGGATGATAGATGAATGATGGATGATGATGGATGGATGATAGAATGATGGAGATGGATGGATGGATGATGGATGATGATGGATGGATGATAGATGGATGAGGGATGGATGATGGTGGATGGATGATGGATGATAGATGGTACCCTGATGGATGG
>CM075196.1:25022574-25104953 GCA_037577475.1 Chaunax sp. Z400 | reverse complement strand
ATCAGCAGACAGGCATCGTTACCTAGCAGACAGGGGTGCAGTCATATCACCGCTGTCATCACCCAATCACGGGCATCACCTGTGTGTGTGTCTGTGTTTATGTGAGTGAGTGGCCAATGAAGGCTAATTTAGCGTGACAGTGGAGATGGCTGGTATTGTTACTGAGCAGGTGAGCTAATACACCTTTATTTAAACCTGAGGTGGAACACGTACACAAAACCAAAGTTCTCCCAGCTTCTACTGTAGATACAGACTGAAGCAGGTTACAGGTCTGACAGAGAAGGTTTCCTGACTGTTCTTTCAGCCATGCCTGCCGCCAGGATCACTGATGTCATCATCATGTGCTATGATCATTAACTGGTGGCCCACAGGTCCCATCGGCCCCCAAAGCTTCTCATCCAGCCCACAGATCATTAATGAATTGTGCATCTAATATTACTCAGCAGTGGAGGACGCCCAGTCCATCCTCTCTGCTCTGTGAACCCACCATCAGAACCAGGTGGTGTGAAGAAGAGGAGGCTTCTGAGCTGAGAAGGTGATGATAAGAGAAAACAGCCTGGAGGAGGAGGAGGAGGATTTGTGTCTAATAATGTATGTCACAGCTGTCAATGGATGGATGGATGGATGGATGGATGGATGGATGGATGGATGGATGGATGATGATGATGATGATGATGATTGATGGATGGATGGATGATTGATGGATGGATTATGGATGGATGATGGATGGATGATGGATGATGGATGATGGATGATGGATGATGATGATGGATGGATGGATGATAGATGGATGATGGATGATGATGATGATGATGATGATGATGGATGGATGGATGATGGATGGATGATGGATGACGATGATGATGATGATGATGGATGGATGGATGATGGATGGATGATAGATGGATGATGGATGGATGATGGTGGATGGGTGGATGGATGATGGATGATGGATGGATGGATGGATGATGGATGGATTATGGATGGATAATGGATGATGGATGGATGGATGGATGATGGATGGATGGATGGATGGATGATGGATGGATGATAGATGGATGATGGATGGATGATGGTGGATGGATGGATGGATGATGGATGGATTATGGATGGATGATGGATGGATGATGGATGGATGATGGATGATGATGGATGGATGATGGATGATGAATGGATGGATGATAGATGGATGATGGATGATGGATGGATGATGGATGGATGATGGATGATGATGGATGGATGATAGATGGATGTGGATGGTGGATGATGGATGGATGATGGATGAATGTTGGATGATGATGGATGGATGATGGATGATGATGATGGATGATAGATGGATGATTGATGGATGATGGATGGATGATGGACGGATGATGTGGATGATGGATGATGATGGATGGATGAATGATGGATGATGGATGGATGATGAATGGATGATGGTGGATGGATGGTGGATGGATGATGATGGATGGATGATGGATGGATGATGGTTGGATGGATGGATGATGGATGGATGGATGATGGATGGATGATGGATGGATATGGATGGATAATGGATGATGGATAGATGGATGGATTGATGATGGATGGATGATAGATGGATGATGGAATGGATGGATGATGGATGAAATATGGATGGATAATGGATGATGGATGGATGGATGGATGATGGATGGATGATGGATGGATGATGGATGATGATGGATGGATGATAGATGGATGATAGATGGATGATGGATGATGGATGGATTATGGAGGGATAATGGATGGATGATGGATGGATGATGGATGATGATGGATGGATGATAGATGGATGATGGATGGATGATGGATGATGGATGGATGATGGTGGATGGATGATGGATGATGGATGGATTATGGATGGATAATGGATGATGGATGGATGATGGATGGATGGATGATGGATGGATGATGGTGATGGATGGATGGATGATGGATGGATGGATGGATGGATGATGGATGGATGATGGATGGATTATGGATGGATAATGGATGATGGATGGATGGATGGATGGATGATGGATGGATAGATGGATGATGGATGGATGGATGGATGGATGGATGGATGGATGATGGATGGATTATGGATGGATAATGGTGATGGATGGATGGATGGATGGATGATGATGGATGGATGATGGATGGATGATGGATGATGATGGATGGATGATAGATGGATGATAGATGGATGATGGATGATGGATGGATGGATGATGATGGATGATGGATGGATGATGGATGATGATGGATGGATGATGGATGGATGATGGATGGATGATGGATGGATGGATGATGGATGATGGATGGATTATGGATGGATAATGGATGATGGATGGATGGATGGATGGATGATGGATGGATGATGGATGGATGATGGATGATGATGGATGGATGATAGATGGATGATAGATGGATGATGGATGATGGATGATAGATGGATGATGGATGGATGATGGATGGATGATGATAGATGGATGGATGGATGATGGATGATAGATGGATGATGGATGGATGATGGATGGATGATGATAGATGGATGGATGGATGATGGATGGATAATGGATGATGATGGATGGATGATGGATGGATGATAGATGGATGATGGATGGATGATGGATGGATGATGGATGGATGATGGATGGATGGATGGATGGATGATGGATGATAGATGGATGATGGATGGATGATGGATGGATGATGATAGATGGATGGATGGATGGATGATGGATGGATGATGGATGGATGGATGGATGAATGGATGATGGATGATGGATGATGATGATGATGGATGGATGGATGATGGATGGATGAAGATGGATGGATGAGATGGATGATGGATGATGGATGGATGATGGTGGATGGATGGATGGATGATGGATGATGGGATGGATGGATGGATGATGATGATGGATGATGGATGGATGATGGATGATGATGATGATGATGATGATGATGGATGATGGATGGATGATGGATGGATGATAGATGGATGATGGATGGATGATGGATGGATGATGGTGGATGGATGGATGGATGATGGATGGATGGATGGATGGATGATGGATGGATGATGGATGGATTATGGATGGATAATGGATGATGGATGGATGGATGGATGGATGATGGATGGATGATGGATGATGATGGATGGATGATAGATGGATGGATGGATGGATGATGGTGATGGATGGATGGATGATGGATGGATGGATTATGGATGGATGATGGATGGTGAGGATGGATGATGGATGGATGATGGATGATGATGGATGGATGATAGATGGATGATGGATGATGGATGGATGGATGGATGGATGATGGATGGATGGATGATGGATGGATGATGGATGATGATGGATGGATGATAGATGGATGATGGATGGATGATGGATGGATGGGTTGGATTGATGATGGATGGATGATGGATGATGATGGATGGATGATAGATGGATGATGGATGGATGATGGATGGATGATGGTGGATGGATGGATGGATGATGGATGGATGGATGATGGATGGATGATGGATGGATTATGGCTGGATAATGGATGATGATGGATGGATGATGGATGGATGGATGGATGATGGTGGATGGATGGATGGATGATGGAAGTGATTATGGATGGATGATGATGGATGGATGGATGGATGATGGGTGGATGATGGATGGATGATGGATGGATGGATGGATGGATGATGATGGATTATGGATGGATAATGGATGGATGGATGGATGGATGGATGGATGATGGATGGATGATGTATGGATGATGGTGGATGGATGGATGGATGATGGATGGATTATGGATGGATAATGGATGATGGATGGATGGATGATGGATGGATGATAGATGGATGATGGATGGATGGATGGATGGATGATGGATGATGATGGATGGATGATAGATGGATGATGGATGGATGATGGTGGATGGATGGATGGATGATGGATGATAGATGGATGATGGATGGATTATGCATGGATAATGGATGATGGATGGATGGATGATGATGGATGGATGATGGATGATGATGGATGGTTGATAGATGGATGATGGATGATGGATGATGGATGATAGATGGATGATGGATGGATAATGGATGGATGATGATAGATGGATGGATGGATGATGGATGATGGATGGATGGATGATGGATGGATGATGGATGGATGATGGATGGATGATAGATGGATGATGGATGGATGATGGATGGATGATGGTGGATGGATGGATGGATGATGGATGATAGATGGATGATGGATGGATGATGGATGGATGATGATAGATGGATGGATGGATGGATGGATGATGGATGATGGATGGATGGATGGATGATGGATGGATGGATGATGGATGATGGATGATGATGATGATGATGGATGGATGGATGATGGATGGATGATAGATGGATGATGGACTGGATGATGGATGGATGATGGATGGATGATGATGGATGGATGGATGGATGATGGATGATGGATGGATGGATGGATGGATGATGGATGGATGATGGATGGATGATGGATGATGATGGATGGATGATAGATGGATGATGGATGGATGATGGATGGATGATGGTGGATGGATGGATGGATGATGGATGATGGATGATGGATGGATGGATGATGGATGGATGATGGATGGATGATGGATGATGATGATGATGATGATGATGATGGATGGATGGATGATGGATGGATGATAGATGGATGATGGATGGATGATGGATGGATGGTGGTGGATGGATGGATGGATGATGGATGGATGGATGGATGGATGATGGATGGATGATGGATGGATTATGGATGGATAATGGATGATGGATGGATGGATGGATGGATGATGGATGGATGATGGATGATGATGGATGGATGATAGATGGATGATGGATGGATGATGGTGGATGGATGGATGGATGATGATGGATATGGATGGGTGATGGATGGATGATGGATGGATGATGGATGATGATGGATGGATGATAGATGGATGATGGATGATGGATGGATGGATGGATGGATGATGGATGGATGGATGATGGATGGATGATGGATGATGATGGATGGATGATAGATGGATGATGGATGGATGATGGATGGATGGATGATGGATGGATGTTGGATGATGATGGATGGATGATGGATGATGATGGATGATGATAGGATGATGGATGGATGATGGATGGATGATGGTGGATGGATGGATGGATGATGGATGGACGGATGATGGATGGATGATGGATGGATTATGGCTGGATAATGGATGATGGATGGATGGATGATGGATGGATGATGGATGGATGATGGTGGATGGATGGATGGATGATGGATGGATTATGGATGGATGATGATGGATGGATGATGGATGGATGATGGTGGATGGATGGATGGATGATGGATGGATGGATGGATGGATGATGGATGGATTATGGATGGATAATGGATGATGGATGTATGGATGGATGGATGATGGATGGATGATGGATGGATGATGGTGGATGGATGGATGGATGATGGATGGATTATGGATGGATAATGGATGATGGATGGATGGATGATGGATGAATGATGGATGATGATGGATGGATGATAGATGGATGATAGATGGATGATGGATGATGGATGGATGGATGATGGATGATGATGGATGGATGATAGATGGATGATGGATGGATGATGGATGGATGATGGTGGATGGAATGATGGATGATGGATGATAGATGGATGATGGATGGATTATGAATGGATAATGGATGATGGATGGATGGATGGATGATGGATGGATGATGGATGATGATGGATGGATGATAGATGGATGATAGATGGATGATGGATGATGGATGATGGATGATAGATGGATGATGGATGGATGATGGATGGATGATGATAGATGGATGGATGGATGATGGATGATGGATGGATGATGGATGGATGATGGATGGATGATGGATGATGATGGATGGATGATAGATGGATGATGGATGGATGATGGATGGATGATGGTGGATGGATGGATGGATGATGATAGATGGATGGATGGATGATGGATGATGGATGGATGGATGATGGATGGATGATGGATGGATGATGGAAGGATGATGGCTGATGGATGGATGAATGGATGGATGATGGATGGATGAAAGATGGATGATGGATGGATGATGGATGGATGATGGTGGATGGAATGATGGATGATGCATGATAGATGGATGATGGATGGATTATGAATGGATAATGGATGATGGATGGATGGATGGATGATGGATGGATGATGGATGATGATGGATGGATGATAGATGGATGATAGATGGATGATGGATGATGGATGATGGATGATAGATGGATGATGGATGGATGATGGATGGATGATGGATGGATGATGATAGATGGATGGATGGATGATGGATGATGGATGGATGATGGATGGATGATGGATGGATGATGGATGATGATGGATGGATGATAGATGGATGATGGATGGATGATGGATGGATGATGGTGGATGGATGGATGGATGATGATAGATGGATGGATGGATGATGGATGATGGATGGATGGATGATGGATGGATGATGGATGGATGATGGATGGATGATGGCTGATGGATGGATGAATGGATGGATGATGGATGGATGATGGATGGATGATGGTGGATGGATGGATGGATGATGGATGGATGATAGATGGATGATGGATGATGGATGGATGGATGGATGGATGATGGATGATGATGGATGGATGATAGATGGATGATGGATGGATGATGGATGGATAATGGTGGATGGATGGATGGATGATGGATGATAGATGGATGATGGATGGATTATGGATGGATAATGGATGATGGATGGATGGATGGATGATGGATGGATGATGAATGATAGATGGCTGATGGATGGATTATGGATGGATAATGGATGATGGATGGATGGATGATGGATGATGGATGGATGGATGATGGATGGATGATGGATGGATGATGGATGATGATGGATGGATGATAGATGGATGATGGGTGGATGATGGATGGATGATGGTGGATGGATGGATGGATGATGGATGATAGATGGATGATGGAAGGATGATGGATGGATGATGATAGATGGATGGATGGATGATGGATGATGGATGGATGGATGGATGATGGATGGATGGATGATGGATGATGATGATGATGATGGATGGATGGATGATGGATGGATGATGGATGGATGATGGATGGATGATGGTGGATGGATGGATGGATGATGGATGGATGGATGGATGGATGATGGATGGATGATGGATGGATGATGGATGATGATGGATGGATGATAGATGGATGATAGATGGATGATGGGTGGATGATAGATGTATGATGGATGGATGATGGTGGATGGATGGATGGATGATGGATGGATGGATGGATGGATGATGGATGGATTATGGATGGATAATGGATGATGGATGGATGGATGGATGGATGATGGATGGATTATGGATGGATGATGATGGATGGATGATGGATGGATAATGGTGGATGGATGGATGGATGGATGGAAGGATGATGGATGGATTATGGATGGATAATGGATGATGGATGGATGGATGGATGGATGATGGATGGATGATGGATGGATGATGGTGGATGGATGGATGGATGATTGATGGATTATGGATGGATAATGGATGATGGATGGATGGATGATGGATGAATGATGGATGATGATGGATGGATGATAGATGGATGATAGATGGATGATGGATGATGGATGGATGGATGGATGGATGATGGATGATGATGGATGGATGATAGATGGATGATGAATGGATGATGGATGGATGATGGTGGATGGAATGATGGATGATGGATGATAGATGGATGATGGATGGATTATGGATGGATAATGGATGATGGATGGATGGATGGATGATGGATGGATGATGGATGATGATGGATGGATGATAGATGGATGATAGATGGATGATGGATGATGGATGATAGATGGATGATGGATGGATGATGGATGGATGATGATAGATGGATGGATGGATGATGGATGATGGATGGATGATGGATGGATGATGGATGGATGATGGATGATGATGGATGGATGATAGATGGATGATGGATGGATGATGGATGGATGATGGTGGATGGATGGATGGATGATGATAGATGGATGGATGGATGATGGATGATGGATGGATGGATGATGGATGGATGATGGATGGATGATGGACGGATGATGGATCATGGATGGATGGATGAATGGATGATTGATGGATGATGGATGGATGATGGTGGATGGATGGATGGATGATGGATGGATGATAGATGGATGATGGATGATGGATGGATGGATGGATGGATGATGGATGATGATGGATGGATGATAGATGGATGATGGATGGATGATGGATGGATGATGGTTGATCGATGGATAGATGATAGATGGATGATGGATGGATTATGGATGGATAATGGATGATGGATGGATGGATGGATGATTGATGGATGATGGATGATGATGGATTGATGATAGATGGATGATAGATGGATGATGGATGATGGATGATGGATGATAGATGGCTGATGGATGGATGATGGATGGATGATGATAGATGGATGGATGGATGATGGATGATGGATGGATGGATGATGGATGGATGATGGATTGATGATGGATGGATGATGGATGGATGATGGATGATGATGGATGGATGATAGATGGATGATGGATGGATGATGGATGGATGATGGTGGATGGATGGATGGATGATCGATGATAGATGGATGATGGATGGATGATGGATGGATGATGATAGATGGATGGATGGATGATGGATGATGGATGGATGGATGGATGATGGATGGATGGATGATGGATGATGATGATGGATGATGGATGATAGATGGCTGATGGATGGATGATGGATGGATGATGATAGATGGATGGATGGATGATGGATGATGGATGGATGGATGATGGATGGATGATGGATGGATGATGGATGATGATGGATGGATGATAGATGGATGATGGATGGATGATGGATGGATGATGGTGGATGGATGGATGGATGATGGATGATAGATGGATGATGGATGGATGATGGATGGATGATGGATGGATGATGATAGATGGATGGATGGATGATGGATGGATGATTGATGGATGATGGATGGATGATGGATGGATGATGGTGGATGGATGGATGGATGATGGATGATGGATGATGGATGATGGATGGATGGATGGATGGATGATGGATGGATGATGGATGGATGATGGATGATGATGGATGGATGATAGATGGATGATAGATGGATGATGGATGGATGATGGATGGATGATGGTGGATGGACGGATGGATGATGGATGATAGATGGATGATGGATGGATTATGGATGGATAATGGATGATGGATGGATGGATGATGGATGGATTGATGGATGATGGATGATGGATGATGATGATGATGGATGGATGGATGATGGATGGATGATAGATGGATGATGGATGGATGATGGATGGATGATGGATAGATGATGGTGGATGGATGGATGGATGATGGATGATAGATGGATGATGGATGGATTATGGATGGATGATGGATGGATGGATGGATGGATGGATGGATGGATGGATGGATGGATGGATGGATGATGGATGGATGGATGGATGATGGATGGATTATGGATGGATAATGGATGATGGATGGATGGATGGATGGATGATGGATGGATGATGGATGGATGATGGTGGATGGATGGATGGATGATGGATGATAGATGGATGACGGATGGATGATGGATGGATTATGGATGGATAATGGATAATGGATGATGGATGGATGGATGATGGATGGATGATGGATGGATGATGGTGGATGGCTGGATGGATGATGGATGATAGATGGATGATGGATGGATTATGGATGGATGATAGATGGATGATAGATGGATGATGATGATGGTGGATACAGTCTGTCTATACAGATTATTTTCTACCATTAACTTTGTAAGAAGGTGAAAGAAAAAGGCTGATTTGGGATAAATATTGTGTTGTTGTTGTTTTTTGAAGGCTCCTATCAGCTGATTGTTTTGGTATTTACTGAAATAAAGACTCAACAGAGTCTCAGTCTTATCAGGACACGCTTCTGCTTCCCTGTTTTATTCTGTTCTCTTGATTTTTGGTCTCTTCTCATTTTGTCATTTAGCCCATTGCAGAGGAACAGTGGGTGTATGTGTGTGTGTGTGTGTGTGTGTGTGTATGTGTGTGTGTGTGTGTGTTTATGTGTGTGTGTGTGTGTGTATGTGTGTGTGTGTGTGTGTATGTGTGTGTGTGTGTGTGTGTGTGTGTGTGTGTGTGTGTGTGTGTTTTGCTCTGTCAGCTGTTTAACTATTTCAACTGAAGGAGCCCATTATGTGACAGCTTGTGGTGATGAATATTGAATACACTCTGTGCCCATGTTAATGTCTGCAGGTTTGTGTGTGTGTGTGTGTGTGTGTTTGTGTGTGTGTGTTTGTGTGTGTGTGTGTTGCTTCTTTAACGTATAAAATCCAAAGATAATTTCTTGGGGTTTAAAATGAATACAAAGCAGAGGCTACATGCTCATTTTGATTTTCACACACACACAAACACACTTGTTTAGCACACACCCAACAAACACACACCCAACAAACACACACAAACAAACACACACATATACAGCGACATCAGTGCACACACTGCGCTCATTACTTATTTTCAGCGTAGTAAATATTTGAATGATTCCTGTTTATCTTGGTTCTGAATGAATAGCTGGACTCCAGAGGTGGAGGACACGCTGCTCTGATCTACAGACTGATCGTTTGGATGGATTAAGGTCAACAGACAGAGAGAATAAGTGACAGAAGTCCATTCAACCAGGACGTGCTGCTCAATAAGCTACTGATGTAGTTAATGAATGAGAATTCACCACCTATGGTCTCAAACAGTGAAACAAACAGTGACTGACTGACAGCATGCTGCTGCCTGTTCAATGTAAAGACATGAAAGATAAGATCAGGTATGAGATGAGGATTAAAACATCTGCTGCATTAAGGCCCCTAAAAGTTACATTTTACAATAATTGTTTGTGATAAAATATTTATTTCAGCTGCTATCACACCTCTTCTTAATCCCAGACCTTTGACCTTCGCCTTGGAGACTCCTCCAGTTTAATACGACAACATTTTCTCTCTAGTTTTTGGGTTGTTTGCTTTAGATTACGGGTTTCAGGGTTTTGAGGGTTTTGAGGGTTACACCATGGAGCTGTCACCTTGTTGAATTTTTGCATTGATTTCTAGTGTATAAATTATATTCTAGTGGTGTGTGGTCCAGTTATACAGATTCAAAAGTTGTTAATGATGGACTGATAGAAGAGGAGGATCGTATTTATGCATTCAAGAGGAAGTTAAGAACTGTGGAGGAGGGGCAAGATTTTTAAAACAAATAACTGAATTTGATGACCAATGAATTATTTTTTATAAACAAAATACTGCTGAATGAAATAATGTCAACTCAAAACTTAAAGCTGCATTGTTTGGTTATTTGGCTGTAAAGGGCAGCAGGAACCAGCTGAAAACATAAGGTTGATATTCTGTCATCTTTCAAGCTGAATCACAGAATTCTTCTTTAAACATGCAGCATTATTGAAAAATCCAATTTCACTTTGTTCTCTTTAACTCTCAACCAACTCCAAGGAGTTTTTTCAATGTCTAAATGCTTCTCTATGTTCCTCACCTAGCTGCCATCTTTGTTTGTGTTATGTTTGTTTCTGAAAACTGTTGCTGTGTTTGAAGACAACATTGATTAGAATTATCTTTCACAGAGAGCAACACCTTCACCATCATCTTTAACAATTAACTGTTGTATCATTGCACCCAGACCATAGCACACACTATGGTGATGCCTTGATGGAGTTGCTTTACTCAGATTTGACTCAAATTTACTAATTTACTAATACTATATGATTCCTTGACCCTGGAAACCTCCTCCTAGCATGTGGAATCATTTCATTATCATCAGTAGTTTATTTGTTATCAACAGAAAAGGTATTTTCCATTATGGTGGCTCCAGATCTGTGTTTGTCTCAGTATAAGTTCTCATCTTTCACAGATGAAATCCATGAATGACTCTGAGTCTGCATTATCTCAGCTGCCAGCTCAGTCCCACAATGCATCTCAAATTTGTTACCTGCGAACTGATATACATACATGTTTGTGCTTAATGGAGACAAGCCGGTATGTCACCTTTGCTACAAAGCAGTGGCAGTGCCCATGGAATACAATTTACTTCACTTCAACAGCAAACACGGAGCCAAGTATGCTAACCTTAGCCACAAAGAAAAGCAACCGAAAGTCCAAGAATTAAAAGGCAGCCTGCATTAACAACAGAATATGTTCTGAAAAGTTACAGCCAAAAATGATGCAGCTTTATTGTGGCTGAAGAAATCGCCTGATATTCAAAGCGTTTTTCAGAAGCTGCATTTTTAAAGCAGAGTCTGCTGAAGGTATGAGAGCAGGTGTGACCAGAAACAGGCTTTTAACAAGAAACACTATTACAGACTGAGTCAGGGAGCTAGCAGGAAACCTGACGACACAGCTGGCTGAAGAAGGACGAAATTATCTGGTTTTTCATTAGCTGGTGATGAAAGCACTGATAATACTGATACGACGCAGACAGACACTTTATAAGAGACGTGAAGACGGACTCTGTCAGTGACGAGCTCCTGGATGTGACCGCCATGGCCAGGACCACGACATGGAGGTACGTCTTCAATGTGGTGGAGAAGTCTATGACTAAAATCAAATGACCCTGGTAAAAGTGGGTGGGGCTTACTGTCGAGTCGATGGCTCACCTGTAATGTGTTGGAGAGAGAACTGGTTTGGTTGGACTGGTGAAGGAGAAAATGCTAAAAAGTAACAGCCACACCCCTGACTGCTTATCATTGATTATCCACCAAGAAGCTCTGTGTGGAAGATTCTGGAACTGGATAACGTGACGACCACAGCCATGAAAACGGGCGGGGCCTTAAGCACCATCAGTTCTACTGTTTTTGAGGGAGGTGGGCTCTAACATGGAAATGTGCAGGACCATATAGAAGTATGGTGGCTGAGAAGGAGCGCCATCCTCAAACCATCTTTTGATCTTCGAGAAGAAATGTCTCTTTTCATGCAAAGTAAAGAAAACCCTTGACTGAACTGTCAGATCCAAACTAGCTGTATGATTTAGACATGTTGTCTGGCATAACAGAGCAGAGTGAAGTTCTTACTAAAACCAATAGTAATCTAATGCAGAGGCAATGATGTAATATGATAAAGAGTAGATACATTTATATAGTCTTACAGTAACAACCGGCCCTTTGAGGGGAACCATAATCCTGATGTGGCCCGGGATGAAGCTGAGTTTGACACCCCTGGTCTAGAACCACAGCCACCCGGAGTCAGGTGATAATAACAGCTTTAACCTTTGTAACCACATGCTAACAGTAGAGGTAGACATTATACTCTACTACTACAACTACTTTATGTGATTCTTCATTTAGACACAACTTTACAGTTTTTCTTTAAGACCACAGTATAGTCACCACAACAACGGGCTGTTCAACCAATCACTGTACACTTACATCTGGACCAGCTACCTACATCACAGCAGGCTCATCAGCAGCAGCATTCAGAGAGGAACCCTTGTTCACTGCTGACGGTTCTTCTTGTTTTGTTTTTTTTGGCTGATTTGTTCTCATTTTAAGAAGGTTTCTTCATGGCTCTTTTCTTAGCTTAGCTCTCCACACATTCAATGTTCTTTTTTGCCCAAGTCAGGCACTGGTTTGGATAAACCCTCATATACTTATGGATCCTCTTGTGCTGGAAGTGCACCTACTCTGAAGTATCCCTCAAACTAACTTCTAGCAGCTACAGTTATTTCTTTACATACGTACAGTAAAATATAGAAAACAGGGCCTCTCAGGACTAAGTAAGGTTCCTCCAGTCAGAAAATATTTGTTGTGGTTGCTTCTCTATTAAAGTAGTAAATAAAATAGCCTCAACTTTGACGGAGGACTGAGGTTTGTTCATTAGCAGCAGTGTCAGGTGTGCTATGCTCTTCTCATGGCTGCTCCTATCCAGCAGTTGTTCCAGCATCTCTGTCAGGAAACATCAGTGCAGGACAGGATGGAGGCCGGCACCCAGGGACGGCCCCAGGCTGTCCTGCACACACCTGCCTCTGTTCACAGGCCCAGCCATGATTACAGCCTGAAAGAGATCATCATATGGACCCAAACTATCAGATGTGTTCTCTGCTGCTGTGTGAAACCAGTCAACAGGATGTGTTGTAGGTCAGACAAGTAGGAAGGTTCTTATGACTTTTAATGGTACTGTAGATTTTATTATCCTCATTAGGCAGGATGTGATGCTCAGGACCTCCACAAAGCAGTTCTAGAGAGGAGCAGCCCACCGGGGAGAACTAAACACCATCAATGACATTTTTCTGTTTGCATTTGTCAACCAACAAACTCAAATAAGAAATAAATATGGAAATAAATATGGAGTTTAGCTGCCTCTATAATCATCCACTGATCCACTGAGAATGGTTCGTACATCTTTTCCTGTTTAGGACAAACACTGTGTGACTTCTTCCCCTGACGACTCCTTAAATTAATATTGTCCTCATCATGGGTTCGATGCTGCTCTGGCGGAACAATCCTCCCTCAGTCTGCATTCAAGACTTTGGTTTAAAGTGTTTGAATAAATCCTTTGATGGATGAAATCATTACATTTGCCCTCATGTATATTTCATGTCCCGGTCCAGATTAGTTATTCCAGGGTTTCGAGAAATGCTGAGTGTGATTTATTTTTAATCACAGCAGCTGTTTGCCTTCTCATATTGAAGATTTTACCCAGATTTGATAAGACAAATCTGACCCCCTGTGACTCATGTCTTTTCGAATTCACACAGCATTCAACATTTTACAGATGACACGTCCATGCTTCAGTTTTCAGTAGACTGTGCTTCATACCAAAAGAATTTACCCTCTCAAACACACATGTCCAATCAGATAAACACAACTGTGGTTTCCAGTCGTGCTCGCTCAGTCGCCCAAACAACATCTGAAAGTATTCTGACCAACTTGAAATGTCATGAGCCATACTGGGAGAGGATCCGATGAAAGGCTCGGTTCTGACAAGCAGTTGTTAATCTTGCTTTAACATTCGGCTAATTGAATGTCTGCTGTTGTTTACTGTATGTTTCCATGTTGCCCCTCGAGTGACTAACACTGCTTCCTTCTGTTTCTTTGGTACATTAGGGTTGACGTACAGCGTTGCCATGCCACAAGCCCACCAGCTGCCCTGCCACTCTGCGGCTACATGGCGAAGCTCCCATGGGAGATGGCTTCATGAAAAGTCACGTCTCTCCCCTCCACTACTGTCACATCTGCATCTCTTCCATCCATCACTTCTTCCAGCTAAAGGCACATTATTGGATTGCATGCTGAGAACATTTGCAGGGGATAATGTGCAGTAATAACTGTAGAAATCTTTGCCTGTGATTGTGTGGTCTGTCATAAAATTTGCCTCATTCATGCTTGAATAGCAGGTAAAACGCACAGACTGTCTGAGAGTATCCACACCTCCAGAACACAGCAGGGGGCCACAGGTGTGTGAGCCCAGTGCACAGAGAGCCTCCCCTCTGATGCAACACTGTAGGTAGGCCTAATAATAGTGAGCAGCACCAGCTGTGTCCTGCTCCCCCCATCACCTCTAATGTTCTCTCATCATCCCTCTATCAGGCCTAATACCCTGCAGTGATGCCCTCACAGCTGTCTGAGGGGCCTGGGGTATGGGGACACCTGTCAATCTCTCTCTCCCTCTCACACACACACACACACACACACACACACACACACACACACACACACACACACACACACACACACACACACACACACACACACACAAGCAGAAGCACAGCACACCCCAATTTCTGAAAAACAGGAGGTTGTCCCAAAAATAAATGATTTCAAAATAAGTCCTGTAATTGAAAATGTGTTGAACAGAAGCAGACTCCACTTTTGAAGTAATTCCCACACAAACACTTCAACAAGTGTGTTGATTGTTTTACTTCTCCAAAGAGCCAACGACAGTAAAAGAAAAGATCTGTGGAGTCAGGCCGTCTACAGAGAGGATGGAAACAGTAAACTGACCTGGATAAGTCTGTGACAAACCCCTCATCACAGGTGAGTTCATGATGTTACTGAGTAAATGAAATGTGGGCTGATTGATCCTGTAGATCAGTCTTAGAGATGATGGAATCAAAGTTTTTTACCATGAATAGAATGGAGTTTGGTTCAACAGGACGTCGACTCTGAAGCAGATGGGATTGTGATGTGACTATTTCACATAAGCTGACATATGAAGGGGAGCTACAGTATGGAACAGAGACAGACGGTAAACGTGCACTAAAACAGAAAAGTAGGCCAGAAAACCAAAACAATGTGCTAAAAGTCACTATAAAACTGTGCAGAGCTGAGGGAATCTGAGTCAGGTGATTTTTCAAGATTAATTCATACACTTTAAACATGACACATACTGTAATCATTGATTCATTGTTTGTATAAAATGCATTAATTATAGATGTTGTAAACATGTCAGTGTCAGATCAGACACTGGGGTGGTGGGTTGCAAAGCAGCATGCAGAGGAAGCAGCAAAGGTAGGCAGGCTAATGCAGGCTAATGCTAATAATTTTGAAAAATGATTAAATTTGCCAATTGGATGTGTAGAAGGGAATCAGCTGAGCTGTCAGCTGATTGTGGGCTGGCTTAGAGATTAGCTCCTGTCAGCTGATGTAGCAGAGATGAGAGCTGGGCTTGCCTTCCATGGCCTGCCTGAACTAACCCTGAGTGTTTTCAGCATAACTTAACCGATCAGGTGTCATCTTGCATTCCCTTTAAAAGCCAGGTGCTGTTTAAACACCCATGCACCAGGCACACTGCTGTTTAAACAGCACCATTCGTCTCACTGTGGGACAAGTATGTGGTCCTTGACTGGTAGACCCTCTGCCTCCACCGGCTTCCAATCCAAAATCCCAGTCAACAACTTCATTTGACTGTCTATGTGTAAATACACCAATATTTACCTGAGGAGGGGAGGAGGAGGGCTGCTACACATACCTTAGTGTGTGATTGGTTAACTGAATTAATAGAAATGTGGGTTTGTAAAATCATACTTCATTTATGAGGAACATAATAATGACATCAGCAGCAGACATTATGAGTGTGTCTCTGCTGTCTGTGTCATTTACAAATGAGACACAACAGCTTAGCTTCAATAATTAATATTCTGTGTTCTACACATCTAAAAGGTCCCACACCAGGTTCATACAGTGAAACTGTATGGGGTAAAGCAGCCGTCCTCCTCATGAATCATGAGGCACCGCTAGAGATCAAGTAAAATGTCCTTAGCTGTGTTTCAATTCCGGGGCCGCATCCTTCGAAGAACCCGGTCTACGACGGTCTGTGGTCAACAAAGACCAGGCAGCATTGAAGGCATGAGACGGTCTGGTCTATGGAGAATCTCACCAGCACTTCCTGTTTTTGCCCTTGCGTCACTCGGCGCTGTACCTCTTGCCGAGCAACATTACTGGATGGAGTTGATTAGTACTCATAGTAAAATTTGTTGTGGTAAAAGACATGTAGTAGAAATGGTACTAATAATAGTAGTTGTAGTAAAACGTGTATTTAGAGTTGAACGAGAAATGGAGCCAGAAATGTTGATTTTATTTTTTGGTTGTTGGCCGTAATCACTGGTGTGCAATGAATCTTGGGATAGGACGCGAAGCATCCATCGAGCGGATCCTTCTTGGCCCGGGAAAAGGAGGCTGCATTTGTGGGCCACATTTGATGGAGTCTCTGAACTGGGACACAGTGCATGTGGGTGCGTGTCATCTGATGCACCCTATAAATAGCAAGAAAAACACTGCTTCAATGACCCTGGACAAGGTTTTTGTTGGTCAGTGGTCCAATGCACCAACAATGTGTCTTACCACACCTCATTTTAAGGCCAACACTCTTGTGGTCGCACAAATGGCCACAAGTATATTTGCTACTTAGACAACATGGATGCTGGGCATAAACCACTTGCACTGCACCGTGTCCACTTTGCACCAGGTGACAGACTGAGCACACAGAGATGAGTGTAAAGTAAGATGGTTTGTATTGTGTTGTGTGTTTTTTGTGATCTAGATGAAGGTGCTGAGGATCACCATCACTTCTGCCAATGCCTGGCCAACAGAAGCCGATAAGCTTAATTTTCCTGCAAAATAAAGAAAACACTTCCTTCTGAGGGGAGTCAGATTAGTTTCCCCAGAGATTTCCCAGAAGCCATCACTCAGACGGATGCTCAGCTCACACCAGCAAAGCGCACACAGGCTGCAGCTAGCATCAATGAGAACCACAGAACTCTGGGTGGTCTTCTAACCAAGCAGACCTGACTCCCATCCAACTTCTGACGGACCCGCTGTTTAATGCTGGGAGGCTGATATGGGTTTAACTTCAGCGATACCCCGCAGGCTGTTCAGGCGCTTTATGACACTGCATATGTGTGTGTGAGAGAGTTTGGGCCCGTACACCCTGCCCCGCTCCGTCACAAATCCTGTCTGCTAATGACTACCAGCTCTATAGGACCCGAGGCAGGAGGGGTTACAGCCCACCAATTGAGCGAATAATAAGTGGAATTAGGAGATTTAGGGATGAGGTGGAAGGAGAAGGGGACGGGTGGTACTGAATGAAAACCAGAGGTGCTTACCGCAAAGCTGCAGAGCAGAGAGGCTGTGTGTTAAACGGTAGTGTAATAGTGCAGAGAGCAGGCTTAACAGTCGCGTGCTGTGATAGAGAACAGTCTGATATTAAAGTGGGAATCACTTTTCTCATCTGAATAAGTTCACTTTGTTATTGTTTAAAGCTAAACAGCAGCAATAATAGATCCACGACAACAGGAAGTGAGTCCATCACCATCTTCATCCCACGCTGATCCAGACTGTCCTCTGCTCAGCAGTAGATTCTGCTGCTTGTACAAAGCTGTGCAATAAGCTCTGTGCATACTCAGTTTATTATTATTATGACTTATGAGTTACTGCAGTATGGTTGTTTCTGTGGTTTTCATGCTTGATTTTTATTGAGAGAACAGTTTGACCAGAGGCTCAGATTTATACCCTCTCATCTGAAATGTGAATGAATGAAATAAAATTAATCTGAAAACCTTATTCTGATAGAGCTGTAATGCTCTCGCAAACATATTGATATTGTAATGGGCCCACAAATATCATTACTGGACCAAATCTCATCACTTTGAGGAAATAACTTCTGATGCAGGTGAGAATAGCATTTCCATTCAGATGAAGCTGTTTAAAAGACTTACTTTGCATATTTGGAGGTGAGTTAAAGGAAACATTTCAGTGTTTTGAGGAGGACAGGAATCAGTTTGATGAAGTGTATTTTTTAATTTCCCAGACCGTCCACACAGGCCTCCTTATTTAGTGTCTGTACTGTTTGCTGGCAGAGGGATTGTGTGGTGTGAATAGTGCTAACAGGGAGAGTTGTTGGTCACTTATTAGTTTTGTCCTGCACAATAATCTCCTTTACTTAGTTTGAGTCTTATTAGTTTTGGCCGTTTCGATGAAAACTCAGCAGATTGATTGTTGTGAATTTGGCCGGGCTTTGTCAGTTTATTTTTTTATTTCCTGACTTTTGTAATAGAGCTTTTAAAAGAGCATTTCTTTACTGTATAAACACATGAAGCTGCTTTGTCATGCACAATTTCCAGTAAGTTCTACCCAAACAGACTCTTGGGAAGTCTTTTTTTCATTCCTGGTTTTCTTTGATTGCATACATGTTCAAATGAAGCAATATTTGGTTCCTGTGGCTACATAGTTGACTCGGCCCGGCCTGCTCCCCCAACAAGCCACGCCATCTTTAAGTTTATACACAATGCACAATATTGTTCAAAAGACAAGACGCTCTGAAATAGTCTGGAGGCCTTTGAACATCATGAAATGAGTCATTCCAAGGTTAACTTGGACGGCTAAACATAAACTCAGAGTAGAATGATTCATGCTGAAGAAAAAAATAGATGAAAGGTTTTTATTTGCTGGATAATGAAAATATCAGCTGCACCAATACGCTGAAAGATTAAGGGAACTAAACAGCTGCTCCACTTCAAGAACCTCAACAATTTAAAAAGAAATTCTTTAATTCTACTTGGCTCAATTCTAGCCAGAGGGACACGGAGCAGGGAGACATGCAGACAGGCTATCCTGAGGGGAGGCATGGAGAGAGCAGGTATAATTATCCCACCGAGGCAGAGTCACAGCGTGAGCTGATTGTCTTCAGTCAGAGATGACAAGCTGAGAGGAAAACGCTTCTGCAGGAAGACCTGGAGCCTCCATCTCATCAGCAACACTTAGGCTCTATTGTTTATTGAAGGAGTACATCTGACTGACACACACACACACACACAGACACACACAGACACACACACACACACACACACAGACACACACAGACACACACACACACAGACACACACACACACACACAGACACACACACACACACAGACACACACACACACACACAGACACACACAGACACACACAGACACACACACACACACAGACACACACACACACACACACACACACACACACACACACACACACACACACACACACACACACACAGACACACAGACACACACACACACAGACACACAGACACACACACACACACACACACACACACACACAGACACACACAGACACACACACACACACACACACACACACACACACACACACACACACACACATACACACACACACACACACACACACACACACACACACACACACACACACACACACACACACACAATACTTGACCCAACCCCTACTGGCAGGTTAAACACCAAGATTGTTCTGTCCTGCTACACCTCATCAGAATTGAAACTATTTAAAGAGGCAATTTAAGTGTCTGTGTATGTGTGTGTGTGTGTGTGTGTGTGTGTGTGTGTGTGTGTGTGTGTTTGTGTGTCTAGCTGATTGTTCTTAGCCTGTCAGATGAGCTGTTTTATTTTACCTGTTATCTGAAGTTGATTTTGATTTGTCATGAAGTGCTGTTGGTCCATCTTGGTAAGATTTGAGATGCTTTGTTTCAGTCGTGTGCAGATAGTTTCTTAAATTCACCAGTTAGATTAAAAACCTTATTTACCAAGCTGCCGTATCCGATAAGACTCAGACACCTCTGGATGTTAGAGCCACATGTCGGTCACATGTCTAATCATCTCATCAGACGCAGAAGATACCCAGGAAGAAGATAGAAGAAGATACCCAGGAAGAAGACAGAAGAAGATACCCAGGAAGAAGACAGAAGAAGATACCCAGGAAGAAGATAGAAGAAGATACCCAGGAAGAAGATAGAAGAAGATACCCAGGAAGAAGATAGAAGATACCTACATCCAATGGAAACACATCTATGTCAGTATAAGACAATCAGAGCAACTCCACAACACATGACTTTCCCCCAGGAAACCAGAACAGTGTATGTCCTGTGCGACAGAAAACAATCTGATCCTAAACCTAATCACATTGTTTTTGTGCCCAAACTTAACCAAATTGCAGTTTCATGTTAAGTGAGTGTTGGAGAGGCTTTGCCCATCGGCCACGGATGCTAAAGGGTAAGGTGAGGTCATCAGTATGTGACGAGTATGTGACATTATAGATATGGATGTGTGCGTATGTATGTCGGCTATTTGATTTTCCAACACAGCACACTGATGGATTGTGTTGCATTGGAGCAAAAGCTACTGTCAGTATGAACATGGCTAGAAACAGGTTTACTCCTGAATATGAGATTGAAAAGTTAGACAACCCTGATTCCAAAAAGGTTGAACTCTCCATAAAACATCATTTAAAAACAAACTCCAGTCATCTGCAAACAAACAGTATTTACTGACATGATGTTTGCAATGAGCCAGTTTACCTGTGGAATGGCCCAAACAGCTGTTTTTGGAGTGTTTGCCTGTTTTTTTGTTGCCCCTGTCCCAACGTGTTTGAACCATGGTGTTCAGAATAAGCATATATTCATACAAAAGAGCAAAAGGTTGGTGAGGTAAAATATTTGACATATGGTTAAGAGGCTGCTCTTTACATCATTGACCCTGAACCAAGTTGTTTGAAATGTGAGTAACAGTGGTGGTGGACTGCATCACAGTACACTGTGAATGCCTCCATTATGCATAGAGATGTATTTAAAGATACAACATTTTCTTTTCTGCAAATTCTTCACAGAATTTCTCTTGTAAATTATAAAACAGTTTAAAGTATTTTTTCGGGTTATCTACTTTAAGTCATTGCTCCTTTGGCCTTGGCTGTTAGTTAAAAGAATGTCCAAATCTAATCAAATGATCCCACTAAGTATTGTCTGCGTATCCATATTTACTCTTTTATGCCTAGAGCTCCATTGTTGTCCAACAAAAGGATAAAACCATCATCACCCGTGTTGATGGAATTAGCTGAAGACCACGGAACATTTCTGGAGCTTCACTGATAAACAGCATTACAGCATTGCCCCAGCTGAACAGCTGAGGAGGATGAGGACTGGTTTAAAAACATGAAAACAAACAAACAAACAAAAATGACTTCATGCAGCTCATTTGGTGAATTGAAATTGAATTGAAAAGACAGTCTTTTAAAACCCACAGTCTTAGTCACACAACAGAGAGAGCTCTGCTGAAGCTGCAGCAACAAGTGCTTCATTAGGTTTTCTGTGGTTTTCAACTGACTGAGAGCAGATTTCTCTCTCGACTTACATACGTTCAAACGTTCACCTTCTTCAGAAGGGGTGTGTGCTAACGCCTTTAGCTTAGAGGCTAGAGTGAAGATTCCAGCTTAAAAAGGGTCAAAGTAGCATTTTTTCCTAATCAGTTTGGGATCGGTGGGTTTTTGGAGACTTGGATTACAGGTTATGTTTTCACAGCGTCTGCTGCATTGTTTGTATCTGTTAGCAGCATGACACTACAACCACCTCATGAAATTTGGTACAAGGAATGTAACACAGGAAATGTGACAGTAAAGAAGCCGTTAAATTATGGAGTGGATTCAGATAAAGGAACTGATTCAGTTATGTTTTTATGTTTATTTTTTTAACATTGCCAGATGAGACTTTTTGGATAGTGTTTGTCAGCTAGACTCGAGGGATTTACCATGAAACTGAATGGAAGGCATGTAGAGGGCGGGACTGGGACAAAAAATCAGCCCTGGTATTTTTGGCCCAACTGGCCCACCACAATCGATCGTATGATACCCACTAGCACACCATCCTTGTGGTCCACTTAAATATTTGTGCGCACTGTACTATTCCCAACACTGAGACCGGAGCACCAGTGCAAGTGGACGAGTGTGTTCATTCGCTCTGAGTAATAGTACAAGAAAAAGCTCTGCTGCCTGTCAAAGTATCATTTCAAATGATTTAATAAAGTGACCATGACATCGGTATACAGTAGATATATAGACATGTATATACAGATTTCCCTGTGGTACACCTGCTCCTCTCCATCACCAGCCACCTCTCCTCCTTCAGGTGCCTGTTGCTGCTGATGATGTTCAACCTACAGCCTCCACTGTGTCAGCAAACATTTCTGTTATTTTGGCAGATTTTGCCGCATCTGCCTGTAGATTTTTAGTCTTTTTCAGCATAACTTCTCTGCACCGTCGTTGATCCGTCCATCCAGGCATTGGATACCCGACCTCATCCATACCCTACCTCATCCATATCCTACCTCATCCATACCCTCCTTCATCCATACCCGACTTCATTCATACCCTGCCTCATCCATACCCTACCTCATCCATACCCTACCTCATCCATACCCTACCTCATCCATACCCGACCTCATCCATACCCTACCTCATCCATACCCTACCTTATTCATACCCTGCCTCATCCATACCCTACCTCATCCATACCCGACCTCATCCATACCCTACCTCATCCATACCCGACCTCATCCATACCCTACCTCATTCATACCCGACCTCATCCATACCCTACCTCATCCACAGACTTTTGGCTTTGAGCAGAGGAGGCAAACGTCAAATTTGAGCACAGATCCAAAGAAGTAGCCATAACTTCTTCTTTTTTTAAAGGCTACATCCTTCAATATATGATAGAGGTTCCTTCAGCATTTTACATCAATCACACATAAACAGATTTTCATGAAACCTGTGAAGTTAAGTAAAAATTGAAATCTGGATTAGGGTTTAATTTAGTTGAAAGGTAATATAAGCTCTACTGAGTACACTTCTAGTTTTGTTTGTTTTCTTTTGTTGTTGTTTTTTATTTATGTCCGTCTTCTCCAGTTGTTTAGGAAAATGCTACAATGTTGTTTTACTGTGAAGTTCCAGAAATGTTTTGTGTTCTAAGAAACTATAATGACTGAATTTTAATTTTTGAGTGAACTGCTCCTTTAATTTGCCCAAACTACACTAGAGTGAGTCACATTTATGCAACCAACAATTAAGAAATCTATTTCAAGTCCCTACACATATGTGCTGTAACTCACTAGGACCATCTACATTACATGTTCATATAGTCTCATTTGAAACCTGCCTCTGGTGTCTTTATACTGACTTACAATTGGTCAGTTTGGAGGTTTGGCCCAGCTACAATATGTATGTCTTTTTGTATGAGTGTACATTTAAGGAGCCATAAAAAGTATGATGTTACTGAAATAAAATCAGACCATTTTTAAATTCACAAATTTTAATTCACTCAACACTGGATGAACTACGATTTCATTGGAACTGCATTTGAGTTCAACCCTGATTCCTGTCATACAGAAAAGAACAATATTATCATGTGGAGGGATTAGCATAATAATTAAAAGGCAGGTCATCTGTTGGTTGAAATGGCTAAACAACACGCTATCCATTCTCAGATATTGTTTTGAACATACTGTTTACTTGTACACAACAGCACCACACATCAAACAGAAAAACAGTTTGAATTAGTTTTAAATATTTATGTGATTGAATTTTTCTGGCACAATGAAACGATTTCACTGAGTTGTCCAAAGGGAAAAGAACAGCACTCTTCATGTGGCTCAAACATCTCTCAGCAAAATGAAAAATAAAAGTTCATCAATGTTATTTACAGACATCAGGAGTGAAGAGTCTGCCACACTCTAATGGCTCAAAAAGTAGATTGTCATCAACTGCAGCGGAATAGCACAGTTTCTTTCTTATTAACTATTCCTCTTTTCCTATCTAATATTTTTGGCAAACAAATCTATAAAAAAGAAAACTGGCGTATAACAGCCCTCAGTAACTGCTTCTTTTTATTTTCGTTCACTCTCCACTCCTTTTCTTCCTATTTTTTTAGGACAGAGCACTCTTTATGTCTCTTGTTCCCCAAACAACCACCCAGTTCTGAAAACCATGGAAATAAAACCTAAAAATATCATGTGAGGACAGCAATTCTAACCATAATAACGACAATAATAACAATAATGATAATAATAATCATGGATAAAGATAGCAATAAATAGGGTTGGTGAAGTTTAAGTGCGGGTAGGTGTGGTGAGACACAAGACTGTGGGCGCCAATTAGAGAGAGGAAAAGGGGGAGATGGGGGAGAGGAGGGGAGGAGTGGAAGGGCTGGTCTACCGCACATAAAGTGACTGATTTTTGGCTGCCGAAGCTCTGCTCTGTCCTTCCTTTCTTCACATTTTTCTCGCCTCCATACACGTGTGGTGCCTGGAAAAGAGTCCCTGCTCGCCACCTCCTCTTGATGTCCTCCTGCCAAACTGTCCACTGCTCCTCTTTAGAGTTATTTTGAAGGAGGAGAGGAGAGACAGAGGGAGGGAGGCAAGAGTACATCACATGTACCAGATATCAGAGTCTTTGTCAGTAAGTGCCAGACGGGACTGATAGTGTTTGTGTGCTGTGACGGTGAGGCGAGGGCAGGATGCAGAGTGGTCATTTTTCCATGATGAAATGAAGCTGGTAGATGAACAGCGAACGCCGTCTGTCCGTGTCCTCAGGCCAGCAGAAGCATGAGAACCGTCAGTGTGTGTCCTGAGGATTTATAGGGTTGTAGAGGCTATAAATGCCCCTCAGTGGGGCAAATCAACCCGGCATGTATGGAGCGTCTCTGATGAGCCTGAGCTCAGACTTTAGAGCTGATTTAATCCCGTCTCCTAGTTGTGTCATCTCTGGCAGTTGGCTGATTAGTTTTGTGATCAATTCTGATTTAGTTTTGTGTTTGTCTCCATGTATCAGCTGGAGGTGTGAACAGTAAAAGTCAAACCATGTTGTGATTTCACTCCACACATCATGTTTTCACAGATCACTACGTGTCTCTACAGAGTCCGTCTGGTTGGTAGACAGTGTTTCAGCCTGATGGTTGTCTTGGTTCATCTGAGCCTGCAGCTCACAGTTTCTGCTTCCATCCTCCATCAGTTCATGACCCAGTTCTTACTTTTGTATCTTGTCTCTCCCTCTCTCTTTCTCTCTGTCTTCTCCTCTATATGTGTCAGCTCTACCTCTGATACTCAGTCTGCTCTTTAGGGCTGGATGAAGAACTTCCGGGGGCCCCGGGGCCACCAGGCCGGCCATGCCCCTTGTCCTTGGCTTCCTCCTGGCCAACGTTGGCCCCTGAGGACAACTGGCTGGGGTTGGAGCTGCAGGGGGCTGGAGGCTGACTCAGCCCCCCTGAGCTCCCACCACTCCCATCTGCAGACTGGAAGATCTCCTCAGCTCCATCCTCGCTCGACTCTGGGTCCTCTGAGCCCGAGAGCAGCTCCTCTTCTCTGTAGTCACTGACGTCCACGCCTCCGCTGGCCGCGGCACCCTCACCCAGCTCCTTGAGGCGGCCGTGGTGCTTGACGTGGTAGCGCTGGTTCTGGAAGAACTTGATGATGGTGTGTTTGGGCAGGTCAAGCTGTGCTGACAAGGTGTGTATGGCCTCCTGATCTGGGTACAGTCCAACATCCTGTATGAAGCTCTGCAGGATACCCATGGCCTCCAGAGAAATCTAGGATACAAAGCCAGGATTCAGGGTGAATGAATAAAATAATAAAAGACTCATATGACAAAATACATTATGATCATTTTGAGGGTCCTGATGATGACCTTGGTGCGTGATCGGGGCTTCTTGTTGCTCCCAGCGCTGCCAACAGCACCAGGTAGACATCCTCCTGCAGCTCCTGCCCCCACACTCTGTGAGCCTTCCTCGTTTACAAGGGCAGATAACGGCTCCTCTCGCATTGGAGACAGCCGGTGTTCCTTCATCGGGGCTGGAAGCGGCCGGTGAATCGCCTGACGAGAAAGACAAAATAACTGATTATTGGGGCACAGTGACCCCTGATCAAGACTGTGGCCAGAAACTTATTTAAGGGAACATTATGACATGAATGCATTCCTGTATTTGATCTGACCTACATCCAGTATAATTACAATATGTGTAAGCGTTTGTGTTGTGTATGCAGACTCACACATACTCTATTAGTTCTTAATTGCAAGAAATGAAATCTAAGTAAGATGTAATGTCTTAAATCACAAATTTATTTACTTGTTTAAATGTTTTACTTGATTCTGAGTAATCTAATGCTTGAATGTAGAAAGAAATACATTTTAGAACCATCTGATGAACACTGACAGGAACAAAACTACTTTATCCAAGTCAGATCAGTCATTTCTCTTTTCAAGCATTGTATTTTGTTCATCTCATGACATATTAAGAACAATGACTGGTCTGATAACCTTTAGTCAGCTTGTCATACATGTTACCTTCTGTCATTATTCTCTGAGATTCATTTCTCTCTCTTTGCAAAACAATTTCTAGCAGAATTACAAGTACATTTATTGTAGTATTACTTAATATATGGCTCAGTTTTTTAGAATCTTGTCCTTTAAATACGTGTATCAAAGGGTGTATATTACTAAGATGATGGCAGTAGCATTGGATGCTAGACTGCGATCATTTTGATTGGTTTGCAGTATTGAACCCCCCTGACAGTTAAGGTCTCTCTGTGTGGGATTCGATCATCTGTCTGTCTCCTACCTCAAAGTTCAGCTGGGTTAACTGGAAATGTAACCGTGTGCTTCATTTTGTGTGTGCATCATTTAAAACAGGAAGAGGATCTCTTGAATTAAGAAGAATCAAATTGTTTAGTAACTCTGGTTTTAAGATCTTTTAACTCAAATTAAGAAAGAAACAAACACTGAAAAGATTTGACAATAAGTTAGTTCTGAGTTTATTTAACCAATAATTGCTTAGAATGATAGTTTGACACTTATTTCAAAAGGTTTCTCACATTTCTAAAGCCTACATTATTTTTCCTTTTTCAGGAAATCTTGTGTTATTAATGTAATTCTGTTCCTGCACTAGCAGATAAATGTACACTCCACAAAAGAGTGGCTAAAATACAAGAAATAAACACTGAAGTTGATGAGAAGAAGGTTTAACATTAGTGAAAATGATCTGTCCATGCAGCAAGAGGATTTTACTTGTCAAGAAATCTTCAAATAATTTGACTAGAAATAAGGCTGATAAAAAACAAAATAACTTTTAAAACAAGTGAATTATCTCATGTTAAATGAGAACACTTAACTTGTTTGCAGTCTTCTCAAACAATTTCTTATATCCAGAGAGTTTCAGTGTTTATTGTACATCAACATTCAGATATAAATCTGTCAGTATGATGCAACACAACCAGGAACCTGTCCCCCATCCAGCACACAGTAGCCAGGGCTGCAGGGTGAAAGGAGGGTGAGAACAAGTGTTTCACAGCTCACTGAGTGTCATGGTCTATTAACCAGCGCCAAGGCTAGCATCCCAACTGTTTGTGTCCAGTAATACCTTTGACCTAATGCATGTAAGATTAGCTCTAGTAAAACGCCAACCAGCTATCAGCCTTAAAGTCTCTTATTGACAAACTCATGACACTTCATCACTCTTTAACTTAAGAAGCCAGTAAAACTGCTGCGGTTTTAGTTTGATAGTAGAAGAAAAAGCTTCCAGAGAGACTGAAACTGTTGATATAAATCTACTGAATTAAAACTGCTGCAGGAATAAAACAGTTTACTGACACCTTTCAAAAAAACAGGGCTATTTGAGAAGTAAGGCAGAAAATGTAAAAAACCCAAAATCTACAACAATGAAAATGACAAATCTACAACAATAAAAATAAGAGTCATAAATGAAGCCTTAATTTAAGATTACAGAGAAGTTTGTTCCAGATATTTGGTGCATTGAAACTAAATGTAATAGTAAAAGGTAAATGGACTGTACTTATAGCACCTTTAGTCTGACTGACCACTCAAAGCCAGCATTCACCCATTCAGACACACACATTCACACAGTGGTGACAGGCTACCATAACCAGTCACATGAACACACCACTGGAACGGATACTGGGAACAAACTGGGCTTCAGTCTGTTGCTCAAAGACACTTCAACACATAGAGCCCAATGCAAAACAGTACAACATCAGAATGGCCCTCATTCAGCACATAAGCTCTCCCAAGGCTGAACACGTTTGGTTAACATGTCTGACACATGCCCCGCCCCTCCACAACGATTGGTGGAAATCAGTTCAGAATTATTTACGTAGTTACAGGAAATGCTGAAAAGGCAGCGTCTCATAATGTTACAGGCCTTTTTCCTGATCAGCACCACAATGTGATGGACTTCAAACAGTAGCTTCTGTTTAATCCTGCTAACAAACAATCAACCAACAAACAAACAAACAAACAAACAGGTGACAACATAACATGTTTGATGGATGTAATAAAATAAATTAATAAAACCAGTGAATAAGTTTGTTCCAGATATTTGGAGCATAGAGATAAAAAAAACAGTACAAAACAGTCCAATCAGAACATTTCAGTGTTTTCTAAACATGTCACAGTCAATCATTTAACACACAACAGGTAGGACACACCCCCAAAAACCACCTTCAGCTTTATATTTTCTAACTATAAATTAGTGATCAATGTGTTTGTTGTGTTATTCTAAAGACCTGTTGTCTTTAGAATAACAAACAATATAAATATAAATATTTGTGTCTGATTTGTGACCCTGGGAGGATGTACAGTTTAACAGAGGAGGCCTAAATGTGTATATTATATATATGTGTAATTGTTTATTAACTGAGTTTGTTACGTTTGTTAATTCTTCTAAAAGAGTTCATAGGTTTGAAGAGATCATTTGTACAAGATGATTTTTTAGAGACACGTTTGTTCACATCCAAATTTGGTGAGAAAAACAAACCATTTAAAACCTAAATGGAACCTGTTATTGACCAACTATACATTCATACTATGCATACTATGAAGAGGTTTTCTTCTTTGTCTTTTACTGACTTACATTAAATATCAAGGTATCATTGATTTGTTTTATTTGTTATTGTACTAATTTATGAATTACTTGCAATAAAAGTATTTTTTTAAAGGTATCATTGATTTTCAGTTCTTATATTATTTTCAGGTGTATTTTATACATTTTCACCTGTAAATACTCACCAGTGGGGCTTTCTGATTGGCTGCCTATGATTGATTTGATCAGTTTTAGCAAAGGATTGATGGTAAGAAATGTTTCCCCTTAAGAATTTGACATAAGTGCACATTAATAAAAGGATGAGCTGCCATGGAGGATTTTTATGAAGTCAGATTTTCCAGTGAACCAGTTCATAATGGTCTGGCACTGGGAGCTCCGGCTGTCAGGACCGGAGTGACGGCTGCCTGACAGCAGTGAGGGGGGCAGGATGAAGTGTTGGGAGGGAGAGTGGGAGGGAGTATGGTTGTTTGGCTGTTGTGAGAGCGCTGCGGTTGTGTCCCGCCCGCTCGCTTTAAGAGCAGGGAGGGGCCTCCCCACTGGAATGCCCAGTTATAAATCTGTGGTGCATTAAAATTAAAGGACCCACATAAAGATAATAGTCATTCGCTTTTCTCTCCCTCTCTTCAATAATAACAGGGTATTACTTAAATAATATCGAGGGCAGGCCAGACCATGAAATTTCTCAGATTTCATTTGCAGGGGCTTCATTTCCAGGGGGAGGTGACGGATTTACTGGAATTCAGTCGTTTTTTTTTTTTTACTTACTCTCCCCTGTTCTTCTGTCTCTTTGACAAAGACCGTTTTAGATATTGAGAGAAGAATGCTGGAAAACCAACAACAAAAAGGAGCGTAGACCAGAAAAAGATATCCATCCCTGCCCTAATGAGGACCACACAGCCACAAACATCCCCCATACAAACGGAGACACTTAATAACTAAATTGAGGGTAAATCATGGAAGGGATTGCGAAACATTCCCCCGTTCACATACCTTCATTATTTCTGGGCTTATTTGGGCTGACAGCAACGACTCTTGGATCAATCAGCACACACACATGCATGCACCAGTGGCCAGGCCTGGTCTGCCTCACGCACTAATGATGATGTTAGAGAGCAGAGCCAAACACACAGGACTGCTTGGTTCTATCTCCACCTTGTCTCTCTTCCCTTCCATCCCGTTTCCTCTGTGCTCACACTCCTCTGTCGTAGCCGTTTTTCTCCCTTTAGCATCTTTTCCTTCTCTTCTACCGTCCTACTATACGTTCTCCCCCCTCCTCCCTCCCTACTCACTTCTAATGCATCAGGACACTAATGAAGTGGGCCTCTGCCAAGCCAACATGACTTCACATCCAAATCAGCCCTGAACTGCTGGATGCCAGGAGCCCCCAGCCCCACCTTCCTATGTCCTCCACGTTCCTCCATCCCATTCCTCCTCCACTGGCCCAACTGACCCATCCTAAATGACCAGAAGAACATATACTTTCTTTACTTTGACTGTAAATGACTAATATAGAGATTTAAACACACAATAAAGATTAAAACAAGCCTATCCTTTTAAAAGCAAAGACAACATTCAGTAGGCTACAATCATGTGTGAAGTCTGGAACAATCACAACAGCTCATTTTCGGTTGGCCCAAGCCCACAGAGGCACGTCACAGTCTGGAGGTGGTTCAGGAGCAGATGCCATCTGAACAAAGGTGCAGCTGCAGTCTCACAGACTACTACACAACACCCCCCCGTCTTCTGGTGCATCATGTACAAAGCATCTCCTGCAGTCTGCAGGGAGACCTGCTGGAGATGATGGACAGCCAGCTCAATTCAAATAATGTTGTGAATCAATGAATAAATAACTTAAAAGATACTCAGTCACCAGTTTCCAGCTGTGTAGAATGTATCAGTGGTTAAAACAGATGAGGTCACTTAATTCCATGGCTACGGATGCATTTCCTGTTGAGACTAAAAGAACCTAGAAAACAATATAAGAAAGAGGAACTAGAGCCTCACTTTTCCATACTGCCCTCTTATGAACTGACAGCACAGTCTCTCTCTCTCTCTCTCTCTCTCTCTCTCTCTCTCTCTCTCTCTCTCTCTCTCTCTTGTTTAAAATCAATGTAGCTCACCCAGAAGTCGATATTTCTCTCTCCCTGAAATCAAGTTAAACAAATAGAATCAACCAGATCTTCCAAAGATGATGTTTCTCCTTAAACAGAATTAAGATGTTGTTTTAAATGGATGGATGTTTTGGTCAACACACATAACAAACAATAAACATGCTAGACAGATACTATGGTTCATTTTCACATGTTTTAAATGTGTGCCATAAATACAAAATATAAAACAATAAAATATCTCTGCACTGAAGATGTTTTAGAATATGATATGACCTGTTTGTCACCTTCCACAGAGAGATATCAGTCATTCTGCAGTGAGACTACTTGGTCAAAGGAAGTTAAACCGTATTAACTTTGTAATTGAAAGGCTTTGGCCCACCCAGAACTGTGTGGTTCACTCCTCCTCACACTTCCTCTGTCTGTCTGCCTTGTGATCTTCGACCTCTCCTGTCTGTTACAGTCTGTAAATCAGTAGACCAAAGACAGTGATAGGTGTTTCTTAAAACTAACCATGATGCTGTGTGTCTGCATGAGAAGAAAAAGTCTGTCAGCTGGAGGAGCTGCTCTGTGTTCAGCAGGCAAACAGTGGATCATAACTATCGTTAGGATGAAAGTGTTTCTACCATGTCCTCTCCTCTCTCTCAACACAGACGCTTCATTTGGTCTTCAGGTTCTTATTCCAGATAAAATAATCATGTATTTGAATGATCCATAAAAATTAAGAGATTTGTTTGTTTGTTTGTTTGATGTCACACAGCTGTCCAATAGTCCAAACTGTCCTGACCAGTTGTCCCAGTTTCTAGATGTTTGCAGAGGAGGAGGTCTTCTTCTATTTGCCCCCCAAGAATAAACCTGATGCCAGACAGTCTGTCTGTCTGACTGTCTGTCTGACTGTCTGTCTCATGATGTCTGTCTGTCTGACTGTCTGTCTGACTGTCTGTCTCATGATGTCTGTCTGTCTGTCTGTTTGTCTGATGTCTGTCTGTCTGTCTGTCTGACTGTCTGCCTGTCTGTCTGTCTGTGTCTCACTGTCTGTCTGTCTGTGTCTATCTGTCTGTCTATCTGTCTGTCTATCTGTCTGTCTGTCTATCTGTCTGTCTGTTTGTCTGATGTCTGTCTGTCTGTTTGTCTGATGTCTGTCTGCCTGTCTGTCTGTCTGTGTCTCACTGTCTGCCTGTCTGTCTGTCTGTGTCTATCTGTCTGTCTGTCTATCTTTCTGTCTCTCTGTCTGTCTGTCTGTCTGTGTCTATCTGTCTGTCTGTCTATCTTTCTGTCTCTCTGTCTGTCTGTATGTCTGTCTGTCGGTCTGTCTGTGTCTATCTGTCTGTCTGTGTCTATCTGTCTGTCTGTGTCTATCTGTCTGTCTGTCTGTCTGTCTGTCTGTCTGTGTCTATCTGTCTGTCTGTCTGTCTGTCTGTGTCTATCTGTCTGTCTGTCTGTCTATCTTTCTGTCTCTCTGCCTGTCTGTGTCTATCTGTCTGTCTGTCTATCTGTCTGTGTCTATCTGTCTGTCTGTCTGTGTCTATCTGTCTGTCTGTCTATCTTTCTATCTCTCTGTCTGTCTGTCTGTCTGTGTCTATCTGTCTGTCTGTCTATCTTTCTGTCTCTCTGTCTGTCTGTGTCTATCTGTCTGTCTGTCTATCTGTCTGTGTCTATCTGTCTGTCTGTCTGTCTGTCTGTCTGTCTGTCTGTGTCTATCTGCCTGTCTGTCTGTCTGTCTGTCTGTCTGTCTGTCTGTGTCTATCTGTCTGTCTGTGTCTATCTGTCTGTCTGTTTGTCTATCTGTCTGACTGTCTATCTTTCTGTGTCTATCTGTCTGTCTGTCTGTCTGTGTGTGTCTGTCTGTGTCTATCTGTCTGTCTGTCTGTGTGTGTCTGTCTGTCTGTCTGTCTGTCTGTCTGTCTGTGTCTATCTGTCTGTCTGTCTGTCTGTGTGTGTCTGTCTGTCTGTCTGTCTGTCTGTGTCTATCTGTCTGTCTGTCTGTCTGTCTGTCTGTGTCTATCTGTCTGTCTGTTTGTCTATCTGTCTGTCTGTCTATCTTTCTGTTTCTCTGTCTGTCTGTAGGGTCTGTGTCTATCTGTCTGTCTGTCTGTGTCTATCTGTCTGTCTGTGTCTATCTGTCTGTCTGTGTCTATCTGTCTGTCTATCTTTCTGTCTCTCTGTCTGTCTGTGTCTATCTGTCTGTCTGTCTGTCTGTCTGTGTCTGTGTCTGTGTCTGTCTGTCTGTCTGTCTGTCTGTGTCTATCTGTCTCTCTGTCTGTCTGTCTGTCTGTCTGTCTATCTTTCTGTCTCTCTGTCTGTCTATCTGTCTGTGTCTGTCTGTCTGTCTGTCTGTGTCTATCTGTCTGTCCATCTATCTTTCTGTCTCTCTGTCTGTCGGTCTGTGTCTATCTGTCTGTCTGTCTGTCTGTCTGTCTGTGTCTATCTGTCTGTCTATCTTTCTGTCTCTCTGTCTGTCTGTCTGTCTGTCTGTCTGTCTGTGTCTGTCTGTCTGTCTGTGTCTATCTCTCTGTCCATCTATCTTTCTGTCTCTCTGTCTGTCGGTCTGTCTGTCTGTGTCTATCTGTCTGTCTGTCTATCTGTCTGTCTCTCTGCCTGTCTATATCTGTCTGCCTGTCTGCCTATCTGTGTCTATCTGTCTGTCTGTCTGTCTATCTGACTGTCTGCCTGCCTGTCTGTCTGTCTATCTGTCTGCCTGTCTGTCTGCCTGTCTGTCTGTCTGTCTGTGACTGGAGAAGATGAGTAATTGCATATTTGCCCCTTGTGTAAAATAATGTTTCTTGTGATGAAAAACTGCACACATGATGTTACTGGGAGACTGCAGCTGAATGTGTTTGTGTGTGTTTGTTGGTTTGCATGGTCATATATGTGTATATACATGCACACACTTGTGCATATTTTTGTCATTTAAACTGTGTGTGGTATTCATTCCATTTATCAGCAATTAAACAATTAACTTAATTGTGGTTTTCCAAAAAGTCCCAGCTCCACCCTACAACAGTGAAAAAGAGGCCACCAGGATACACTGGAGACAGAGACAGAGACAGAGTGGCCGCTACTCCCTCTTTGTCTGAGTGCATGAAGAACAAACAAACTGTTGTGGCTTTGACAATCATACCTCAAATGTACAAAGAAAAAATGACACACACTGGGAGAAACAGAAGAAAATCTTTTTGTCAGAGTGAAGGAGAAGGAAGACTCATTTAAAAAAAGGTGACTTCCTGTGGTATGACCTCAGGGCCGAAGGCCAAAGTCTCCTACTGAAGATGTTTGAAAATGTTTCACAAAGATAACGTCTCCATTTGTAAAAGCATTCAGAGTTTCCTAAAGCAGCAGGACACTGTACCTTTAAATGTTATTCACACGGGAAGACAGAGCTCATCTGTTCTGGACCATCTTTACTGCACACTTGACACATTTGGTTGTACTAAAGGACCATCTTCTTCAGGTGTTTAGGAGAATGCTACATCGCTGTTAAAGGTCTTTATTATCATGAGGTTGAGACAATGACGTGAATGTAAACCATTACACTACATCATTCTATGGACACAGACGTCCTCATACAGAACACTGGGTGTAAATTCAGGGTTCAGTGCATTTCTCAGAACACGTTGACATGAGGCCCCGAGGGTTGAACCACCAAATTACAATAAATTTACAAACTGCACAATAAAGTGTAATGAACTCGTTAAAGCTAAGTGTTCCATTAAGCCGTGACGGTGAGGCAGTGATCCAGCAGTGAACCTGAAGCAGAGACATGGAAACCAGCCTTCGTTCAGTTCATCACTTTCACCTGTGCTTTTCTTACTGAGACATAACCAAATGTCTTCAATGAGTAAAAGTTTAAAATCACTCACTGGGCCTTTTAAAGGTCCGACCTTTAGAAACTCATGTGGTTGCTTGAAGGGGCACACCACTGATTTTACACACCCAGGTTTGTTTACCCATCATAGGAGGCACTAGTCCAGTGGTGAGCACAGTTGTATAACAGACTAGTGAGAACGCTCTGAGAAAGCCGTGCAGAATGATGTCATCAGCGTTTTCTTGGCTTGGGCTTCACATTTTTAACAGAATGTTAAAAACTCGGGGTGTGAAGTGTAAAGACATGGGGATCTAATAGACGGCTCTTGTTTTTCACAGTTTTTCACCGTTCTGACAGAACTGATTGGTTGCAGCTTTAGAAATATGCATCTCTGTGTATGAAGAGAAGACGAAGGGGGCAGCGGCTGCTTCCTGTTCTAGTTCATCACTCCTGGGGTCTCAGACACAGTCAGCGGTCACACACACACACACACACACACACACACACACACACACACACACTGATGCACTTTAACATCGGTAGACTCGCAACAGAAATCAATTTAGCAAAAACAATAAAGAAATTATTTATAAGGGCAGACTCTGCCAAATTAACTGTGGGACTCACTCAACTACTAAAGCCATATGAATAAGAGCTGTGGAGCACCAGGATGGTGGTACTTATGAAGTAATGCAATGCTGCTGAGACACACACACACACACACACACACACACACACACACACACACACACACACACACACACACACACACACACACACACACACACACACACACGCAGCACCTGCAGACTTGAGACACACTGTGACACAGCCTGAGATCTCCCAGAGCCCCAAACATGCAGAAATGGCTCACACCACTGTACAGTACAGTCCATCCAAACACACACACACACACACACACCACTTGTGTGTGGACTGACTGCACAGCTCCGCCTCAGCATCACATTCATTTTTCATGTGTATTGTGTGGCTGCTTGTTGGAGTTTTAGAGACCATCTTATTGTCCACAACACAACAGAGTGTGTCTACTATCTGTCAGTGTGAGATCTGGTTTGTGTGCATGTGTGGCAGATGGGACACACGTGTGGTCTGTGGTGGTAGGCTGGCTGGAGCCTGAGGTTGGTGGGGGCTTCATCTGGGACAGAGGGGGGTCTGAAGACAACATCACGAACATACACATATTTACGCACGCACACACCTTGTTTCCCATTAATAAATCACCAGCGCTTCACCACAGCTCATCTCCCTGTGTCTCTGGAGGTGGGTGGGTGGTGGTGGTGGTGGGTTTACAAAATGGGTGTTATGAGGGTAAGCTTTACTTTTAGTATAGCTGAGAGTGGGAGCAGGAATGGAGGAGGAGCAGAGGAATGTGTTAATGGTGCCACCACAGCTTCCTGCCCGATTCCCCATCAGCCTTTAATACACAGCTCTGAATGGGAAGAGAGAAAAATGACTTGGTGGTGGAGTGGAGGTGGGTGGAGCCGCCAAACAACTCATAGGAGTCATGTCATGATGCCAAATGGGAAGTTTAAGAAGTTGTCATATGGTATATAATGCTGAGAACAGGGTGGGCTGGTGGTGAGACAGGCTGTGAACCGAGGCCTGACCCGCTCAGCTGTATCTGAGCAGCAGGTTGTGTAGCTGACCATGACCTTTGACCTCTGGAAAGTGCAGTCAGCTAGTAGCACGACAGTAACACATTTTCTGTTGTTGTTGTAGTGATGCTTAGCCTTAGCTAACCTTTATTGTGCCTCACAGTCCTGGATAAACGTAACAAACGTCTGTTCTTGCTGTTCTTTCAGTACTATGTGGCAGGACAGGACAGGGGTGTGACATATTTAGGATGTGGTATGTGTGCGACTCACAACCCAGAGATTTACAAAGCAGCTAGGAAGAGTTAGCAGCTATTGCAAAGAAGAAAGTCAACCATAAATGTCTGTAAATTGTGTGTCTGGAGCTCCTTCGTCTCTGAGCACAAGATAAGATCAGTCACTGCATAACATAATGATTGTTGTTGTCATGTTGTTCCATTGTTTGCATGTATCTAAATTGTTATAGAGGCCAGTGTTGCTGCGTTACACTTCACGGCTCTTCAGCTTCCAGAATGCTAACGGGTTAATGTCACTGTCGTATTGTTCAGTGTAAATAAACTAAGACGCTGTAGAGATAGTCTTTGTGTATCTGTGTAAAAGGTGTTTAAGTCACAAGCTGTTTCCTGTTATCACTAAGCTACTAGATCAGGGTTCTTCATCCAATCACAACCTGTTCTCCTTCAGCCAATCACGTGTGAGCTGTCAAACCTCAAATGTGTTCTCTCTCTCTGTAATTCATCTGCCATTTAAGCTCTGGGAAGACTTTTCAACACGCCTCCACGCCTCAACCACAGACACCTGGCATCCATCTTCAAGCCTCAAATCAGCTTCATCCCAGTCATTCCAGCTCTGAGCTCCAGTCTAGGCTGTGGGGGAAAGTCTCCTTCCTTGTGGAAGCACCTGATGCACTTCATTGTTCATCTACTTCCTGCCAACGTTTATTCCTTTTGTTCAAAATGAGTTTGATCTACTTCAGACTCTCTCATGCTGTTTGTTCCTCCTGTTCGCCTCTCCTGGTTGAAACTCATTCACCTGTTCACCTCTTTGTGGCCTGGAACCTTCACTCATTTTACTTTTTCTTTCCATTTTTTGTGTGAGTTCTCACTGATCTTGTCTAGCAGCACATGTACACACATTCAAGCTTGTGCTAACACTTTTATGAGTGACTACAGTGAAGATTTCAGCCTAAAAAAAAGAGTGGGAAAAAAGAGTAATGTCTTTTTAAATCTATTTGCGATCTCAGGGCTCCTGAAGATTAGGACGACCATCATCTTCAAACATGTCCCCATCTTCTTCAGGAGAACACTGCAATACTGTTCTGCTGTGAATCAGCAAAAATGTGGACTGAGAAACTTCATCAGACCTTCCATCAGGATAGGGCCGAGTCAAGAATGACTGCATTTTCATTTTTGGGTGAATTGTTTCTTTAAACATAAAGTTTATTCTATTTTGTCAAACTTAATTCGATCCCTAAAAATCTGTAACTTCTCATTTGGAATTCTGACACTGCAAACATCCTCACATGAAAGCTGAACATCAGCGTTTTGACATCAGAGTTCCCACTAAACCAGGGTTAAAAAAGGGTTTTTTGTATTCTTATACTTATGTATTTCATAATACAGCTCACAGGCAGACAGGCAGATAAAGAACGTGTGTGTGTGTGTGTGTGTGTGTGTGTGTGTGTGTGTGTGTGTGTGTGTGTGTGTGTGTGTGTGTGTGTGTGTGTGTGTGTGGTGGGGGGGGTCTCAAAGTAATGACAGAAACTAAAGCATCAGTGTGTCGCCTGCATCAATCTTCTCAGCCCTCCTTCAGCCCCTGCCTCCCTCCTCCAGAACTAATGGGGCATTTCCTGCAGAGCCACACCACCCAGCAACAAGGGGGCACCCACAGACACACAAACACATCTGCACACACAACTAGATCAAACAGTACAGTACACAATTACACCAAATTAATATAATAAGAATTAAAGATTACAGCTGTGATCTCTAAGGGTGGGGAATGTAGTTTGATCTTTTCTTGATTGGTTGTGTTGACTTAGTTTAAGAAGTATCTCTGTGATGTGGTGAACAATGCTATTATTATTATGACAGAGATGTTTAACATATATCCAACCTAAAATATGTCCTTCATGGGATCATGTTCAAAAAGAGCAGATATGTTTAAAGGAATTATTGTCTTTCTGAGGTAAATGTAGATGACGAGATAGAAACCACTGTCATGTTTATTGTTCAGTTTAAAGGAACAGTTCACCTAAAAATGAAAGGCCAGTCATTATGCGCTCACCTCCTGCTGATGGAAGGTCAGGAAAACACACAAAACATTTCTAAAACTTCACAGCAAAACAATGTTGGAGTATTCTCCTACAGAAAAAGACGGGGACTTGTTTTTAAATGCTTAAAAACAAGTCCCCGTCTTCTTCAGCTGTTTAGCAGAATGCTGCAATGCAATGCAGCAACCTCCAGAAACCATCAGCATCAGGGTGAATAAATAATGACTGAATTTTCTTATTTTTGTAAACTTTTCCTTTAAAGCTATGTACAATAGATTATA
The DNA here is from genome assembly GCA_037577475.1 of Chaunax sp. Z400. Taxonomy (NCBI): domain Eukaryota; kingdom Metazoa; phylum Chordata; class Actinopteri; order Lophiiformes; family Chaunacidae; genus Chaunax; species Chaunax sp. Z400. Next base: position 25,064,452 of record CM075196.1, on the reverse strand, counting down.
AGCTTAGGTTAGCACAAAGACTGGAAATAGGTAAAAAAAAAAAAAAAAAGCTAGCATGTCCCGTGTGGACATGGAAATAGGAGGTGCATGTTAAAGCAGGTGTAAACACCATGATGTCTGCTTCCTACCTGTGTGTCCTGTGGCAGGTGGAGGACGGTGTGCAGCCTCTCGGTGTGATGATGCCTGGACTCCTCCTCATACGCCAAGTCTCTGTCGGCCTGTGGCAGGGTCAGAAACCTCCGGATGGTGCACAGGTTCTCCCACAGAGTGCGGTTCTCTGGGCTGGGGTTCTCCTTCCACCGAAGCAGCTCACACAGCCAACCCTAGAGAAGAGACAGAGCTTTAAGTTAGGAATACTTCCATTTCCAAAAATGTGCCTTTTCATGTTCTTACTAAGAGGTAGATGAGAACATTGATACCGCTTTCATTTCTGTATAGTGAAGATAAGGCCCATGCTGCAGCCAGTCAGATTAGATAAGACTGGAAACAGGAGGAGTCTGTATCTTTGTTTTCTCTGTACCAGGGGTGGACTCAGGCTGTCTGAGGGCCAGGGGCACCAGTGGGGCTCCAGTTGTGATGCATTTATGGTGAAACAATTACAAACCCTATAGATTAAAACTGCTTTATTATGTTATTGAGATGTTGTAACTATTACACCTCTGTAATAAAAATACACAAAACCTATTCACTGTTGAACCATTATAACACATTTCCCAGCATGCCTGGCAACCTGTGTGGTCCTGTGTCACATTCTGTCACTAAAGGGGCATCTTGGAGGGGATTTTATGGCATTGCATCTACTGACACGGCCCCTAGTTGACTCTTATTTTGTTTTTTTAAACCATTTCTTTTGAAATGCTTTTTCAAACATGACAGAACCAGGGGGTGTGATTTGATGAATGGTGGTAACCCATGCCAACAATGAATTAATGGGAAATATATATTTACACCTGAACTGAAACCTTAGACCTCTATTTATTGTCTCTGACAGAACTGCCTGGGTTCATATCTACTATTGTCTGTCATGTTGTTGGTGTCACTACTGCACTGAATTGTGGGATACATGTCCAGTGCTAGCACAGTGAAATATTTCCCCAGAAATATGATGTATTTGACATACTACTGGCTTCATGCTAAGGTTTGGACAAATAGCATGTTAGCATGTCTATGTCATTAATTGTGATTTGTTCTCTTCTCGCTGTTAGGTTACCAGGCAACCAGCAGTATCTCCAGCCAGGCTAGCTGTGTCCCCCTGTTCCCAGTGTTTCTGCTAAAGGTGAGGCTGCTGCTGGATGTAGCTTCATATTTAGCATCTTCCCAACTAACTAACTGCAGCAAAGCCCATATAAATATGCTCTCTATATATCAGACCATTTTAATAAAGCTGTCATGGACCAAATGTTCTAAGGAAGGTGATTCTTCCCCCTAAACGACTGCAGATAAATTTCAATCCTTGTTTTTATTAATCGTTTAATGTCTAGTCACCTGCTTATTGATGCTGGCTGAAAAAATGAATAAAAGGCAACAGACAAAGTGACAAAGTGATTAAATTTAGACAAAAAAGTTAGAAATGAGCAGCGTGTGTGTGTGTGTGTGTGTGTGTGTGTGTGTGTGTGTGTGTGTGTGTGTGTGTGTGTGTGTGTGTATGTGTGTGTGTGTGAGGTAAATGTAAGAAAATGGGGACGGAGAGATGGAGATGATTCAATTTGATCTGCTAGACTGGTTTAGTTTGTGACACCAGCTGTTGTGTTCAACCAGCCACCTCAGGCAGCGAGAGCCACTAATAGCCTGATCATCTCTCTCTTCCTGTCTCTCTGTCCTTGTGACCAGCTGCAGCAGATGGGTGCACTGAGCCGTGACCCTCAGCCACCCCCAGACCCCCCAAACTGGGAGAACCTGGCTGATTGCACACACACACACACACACACACGTGTGCATGCACATGCTGTATACATGATGCATATCTACAGTACATATCACCTCTCTCATGCTCACACCTGGCAGTTCATAGCAACATGTGGCTATGTTGGAATGAATCCAAGCTATATCCATAGATGAAGGGATTTATCTCCTCCTCAGTGTTCTGTCTTTTAAAGCTGTCTGTATTTATGATGGAAGGCTTCTTTTGTTTAATGCTACCTGTCTCTGCAAACATCTCCTTTGGCCTAAGTGGGGACACATGCATTTCATCTCAAGATAAACAGGTAAAGTTTTAAAATCATAGTCGATTTTTTCATCTCAGGAAAAACCACAGATTTTCTTAATCAAAAACACAAACGATTTGAAAATAATGACACATCGCACACGACAGGACATCATTAATATTATGATGTCAGAGGGAGTGGTTTATGACACACACACATACAGTACACACACAGCAAATCAAATATGACTATTTAAACAGCTGACTAATAAAAGGAGAACCTGAACCTGGTGTAAAATATGAGGACATGAAGGAGATTTACACAAACAACTTGGCAGGCAATTAATTGTGCAACGCTTCAGAGCAATCAACCTCAGCTCAGTGCATGTGTGCCTCTATGTGCTCCTGTATGTCAAAAAGTTTATCTCAAGGGATAATAGCATTATTGTGGTTAAATTTAATTGCGGTTAAATTGTGGTTAAATAATTAAAAAATGAACAAATCTAAATGTATTTGAGTACTTTAGTGCGGACTGCATCAGTAATAAGAGCTCTGAGAGAATGAACACTACAGGTGATACAGGCGACTGTGTAAACTGTGCTGTCTGGTGTTTTGTGGTTTTCTAAGCTTTTTGCAGTTGTTTGATCGACATGTTAATGAATCAGTGAATATCTTTTGTCTTGATTCAAAATGATAAAAATACTCCTTCCTTCCTGAGATAAATCCCCCGTTGTGTGTTAGATTTGTGTGTTGGATTTGTGTGTTAGATTTCTTTAATGGGTTCCCTCACCTGGCTCTTGTTGGCAGCGACCTTTGCGAACAGAGCTTGGGACACCTTGGCTCTCTTCATCTCCTGCTGAATTTCATCATAGATGCCTGACGTGATGTTAACCAGCGACTCCAGTTTTAAAGGGATGTCAGGGGCGGGGCCGGACGGCTTCGGCTGGGAGAGATTGATATGAGACACAGTGAGGACAGATGGTGAAATGTTTCACAAGGAGACACTACAAATATGAAGGAATCATAAATGCATACCATCTCATTTGGAGAAGGTTGGGAAGCTGTGCAAAATATAAAGTTCTTTTGCATATAGTTGCATGTAGATGTTTTTATTTACATTTACTGTGGAATCAGGTTTGTGCTTAAAGGATCAGTTCACCCAAAAATGAAAAAAACAGTCATTACATCATTGCAATGCAAAGTCAGTGAAGTTTCTTAGTCCACAAAACATTTGTGGAACTTGAGACCAAACCAGCCTTCATTCTCCTAAACACCTGAAGAAGATGGGGACTAGTTTTAATATGTAAAATAACAACAGAAAACAAACATGAAATGTCTCCGTGCAGCTCGTACAGTTTGATCCACGTCTACAGAAGCCCTGAGATCCCAAAATAACTTTTTGAGCTGACGTCTTCACTGTAGCCTCTGTGCTACAAGCACTAGCGCCCATCTCACCTGAGGGAGGTGTACAAGCTTGTATGCATGAACAATGTGCTGCTAGATGAGATGGACGAGAACCCATGATGTCTGCACCACAGTGTTAACCTGCTACCCTTCGTCACACACAACACAGAGAGCTCTGCTGGAGTTGCAGCAATTACTGCCTCTGTTGGATCTAATGCTCCATTTTCAGCTGAGGTATGCAGAGATCATGGGTTGGATCTCATCTAGCGGTACATGTACACAGGTTCAAGCTCGTGCACCTTCCCCAGACAACGTGCATTCTAATGCTTCTAGCTGAGATGCTCCAGTGAAGAGTTCATCTTAAAAACAATATAAATAACATCTTTTCAAATCAGTTTGGGATCCCAGGGCTTCTGGAGACTTGGATTCACAATACGAACCATATGGAGTCATTCTATCTTTGTGTTTTAATGTTTTAAAAGAAGTCCCCATCTTCTCCAGCTGTTCAGGAGAATGCTGCTCCGGCGTTTTGCTGTGAAGCTCCACAAATGTTGGATGGACGAAGAAACTTCAAGCAACTTTCCATCAGCCTGGGAATGAGGAGATATTTTAATTGAAATTTTGTTTGAAGCATTCGGCTGCAGTTATAAAGGGGCTTTTATATATTCTTAAAACTACAAAGAGACTTATCCACAAAAGCAGATCTTGTGTATACATGTGAGGAAAGGTTATCAGCTGGTGATCAGGCCGGGCTGCTCTGAGAACAGACATGCAGTGTTCCATGTATGAGCATCAGCTGCACATCTGCAGCGCACATCTCCATATGAATTTTGTTTACAGATCGAAGTCATTAAGTCCTCCTCTTTTGTCTTTCTGTGTTGTTTCTGTTTGAATGAACATGTATTGGCTCTCAGAGAGCTTGTATACACAGTGTTTGAAGTCATCCACCAGACATGTACAGACCAGCTAGCTTACATTCCCTCAGTGTAAACGATGCTCAGATAATTTTACATAGACAAAATAAGAATAGCACACAAATTCACCCAGAGCCATGAATGGCCATTTGCCCTGACATCAGAGAGAACGTCTTATCACTGATGCTGCTGCCTCGTAATGTGCAGATGGAAAGAAATGTCCAAATACTGTATAATGCCTTTTATGTTTATAATATGCATCTGTCGTATCTTCAAAGCTGGGGTTTTTTTCATTATAAATGGACTTTATTTCAGATAAAACTCTCATATCCCTGCAAAGGTTTGAAGACACAATAATGACATCTGCAGTCTGCAGAGGTAAAGGCTGGAGGTAACACACCGAGTTGGAGATCTTGGTCTTGTTCTTCCAGATGGAGGCCCAGGTATCAGGAGTTATCTGGTCATCCAAACTCCTCTCCCACACTTTCTATGCACACACACACACACAGGACACAGGCCATGTTAAAGTCATCATCATCATCACCATGACAACACATGCAGCCATCAAGCAGATCTGTTTTCTATTCTTCCAATACAAGCTGCCACTTCGAGGATATTTGTTCATACCCGGCAGTTTTTATATTTGATCATTTCACTTGTTTCAGCCTTTTTATAATCTTAATGAGGCTGAAAAACATCCTGGTTCTGACCTGAGGACTGAGACTAGAATGGCTGTTTATTTATTTATTTCAACATTAATAAGTACAAAGATACTTTGTTGAGACAAGAATTTATTTTATTCAAGAATTTAATAATTTTCATCTATTCATATATTCAGAACAAGAATGAGTTTGTTCATATAACCTTTAATAAGCCGGCAGGTTAGTTCTTTATTATAAGAAAATTTAAAGCACATTTTCCATCTTCATCTTATACTTAGATTAATTTGTTTCTTTTATCAAGTCGCTCTATTTCTAGTACATTCATCTTAATCAGAATGACTTATTTAAGCACAGTGTGCTGTTTTCTAATTAAACATTGAGCCTAAAATAAGTGTGTTCCATGTAAACAGCCTTAAGATGATGGCTCTAAGAACTGGATACCAGATTGTGAGGATTTTAACATGAGGTATAACATATGGTGGTCCACTGGTTGCCAGTATCACCTCACAGTCAGAAGGTTGTGGGTTTGAACCCGTCTGTGTGGAAACGTCGACCTGTCTAAGCTGCATCCTGACCCTCTGCAGCTGGGAGAGGTATAACTGTGTGCTTGATTTCATCACTTGGAAACAGAAAGGTTACTGATGACAACTAGAACTTAAATGAATCATCATGTTTTCTGGTTTCATATTCTTTTCATTCAGATTAACAAAGAAACCAACAGATTAGACATTTCTCACTTTTCTAAAGCCTTACATCATTTTTCTTGTTTCAACAAATCTGATCAAGTGCAGATGTGGTAAATCCACTCGTTTGTCCGGCCCTTTTCAAATCAACTATTTATTGGAAATGAGATGATTCTTTGTGGTGTAATGCTGAGTGTGAAAACACGCTGCTTGCTACACTAACCTGTGAGAGGCGTGGAGGACCAGGGTTGGTGGAGTTGGAGGCAGGAAGGCCAACCGAAGGGTTCATGGTGCGCTCTCTCTCCTCCTGGTAGATCCTGTCTCTTTCGCTCTCAGGCAGGTTGAGGAAGTTCTGCATCGCTTTCAGGTTCACCAGCAGCGACTGTGACGCCGTACGAGGGTCCTCCTCCTTCCTCAAGATCTCTGACAGTAAGCCCTGGATCACCAACACACATTTCAATATGAACTATTCTTTAAAATGTCTCCATAATCACCAGCTTCCAACCTCTAGTCCTAATAAATACTCATGTTCATTGAAGTGCATATTTCCCTGTGTGTTTTTTTGTTTTATTCTAAATAATCTGCTGTCACTTGTCCTGGAGTTCAGTTTTCAGTGTGATTATTCAAAATGCTTAAACCTTTGATAAAAGCACCATAAGGGACTAAAACCATTTTTTAAATTCACTTAAAACCATTGTTTCATTATTTACTCATAGCTTTCTCATCATTTCCCATCATTACAGCGATCAATGCTGGAAAAGCTCCTCTTTTACCTCCAATAAAGTAATCTGGTCTTTTACTACAGTAAAAGTATTAAACCCACAGTGTAAAAATGTAATATATTACTTAAAGAATCCCTCTTGTAAATTTCCCCACTGTGGGACTAATAAAGGGATATCTTATCTTATCTCCACACATTTATTAAGGAACACAAAAATCTCTAATGTGTGTCTGGAGACAGTTTTGGAGAAAAACTATATAATGAACCACATTGAAATCTTTAAAGCAGCAGCTATTCCTTCCCCCTCATTAAATATTCCAACATTTGTATGAATATACAAATCTATAATATTTTAATATCATTCTTATATTGTCTAATTTCACAAGTTTAACTGCTGGACATTAGACAGCTCCTATCTCAGCACATCCACATCACACCTGTGTATGGTGAATACTGGGCCACGATTGGCTGTCAAACCATTTGTGATGTCATAAATCACGATAGTTCATGCAACATGGAAGTGAGGACAGCCTTACAGACTCTGCACAGACATCATTCTAAAACATCCAGCTGTAATGTAAAGAAAAGCACATTCTTCACTGGAGGAGGTGTTAGGCACAAGTATGCATGGTGTATATTTTAAAGTATTAAAAGTACATGTACTCGATGTTCTATTAAGTAGTATATCAAAGTTCTAACTTGATATTATTTAAAGCAAAACCTGGGAGGCTGGAACCCTTAAATGTTTTGTAATGTTGCATGAAAATAAGATAATTATTAAAATAACTGCCAATACATTGTCTGTCAATCAGCTAATTAATGGGAGATTATGTTCTCACCTGTGTTTGTTTGGTCCAGGAGAGAAACCAGACCCTGCATTATTTAAAACTTTACTCTGAACACAGGGGAGTTTCCCTAATCTCTCAAAATAACACACATAGTGTATTTATGTTGTTATTAATGAGTGTGTATGTACAGATCCAGATCCAGGTAATAGTCTGGACCAGATGGATTAGTAGGTGGTGATCGTAACTCAGCAGCTGTACAGAAACAGATAAACAGAGGTATGAGCTCTACTGGCAGACTAACAGTTTAAGCTCTTCTATAATTTACTGTTGGGTCATTTAATTTATATCAAATCATGATATTTTATCAACTATTTTATGCAATAGGTTAAAATGTTAAAGCTGTCAATAAATGAAGTAAAAAGCTCAATATGTCGCTCTGAAATGTAGTCGAGTAGTTTAAAGATGCATGAAAAGAAAACATGAATTGAATTTTGTACTTAAGGACACTACTTGAGTAAAAGTACTTATCGACCGTTCACCATTCTATAAAATCCAGGTGCATAAAAACCTGCTTCTTTTTGAACAATTCATTCTAATTTTTGGTAAAAATTGAAAATGATGCATTTTAAATATTCCTTTTGATTCTCATACAAATACATTTGTTTATGTATTTACAAATGAACTCACTACAAACCACCTGCTCTCTACCAGTATAGGTCTATGAGCCGCCTCCCATTACACTGATCTAATGGGGCGTGCAGGCAGCCCTTAGTGCAGCCTGACTGCATCAGGTGTTTGTGCTGCTGCGATGGTTTGGCAACGATACTCAATGACCGGGGAGCTACCCTGTCATGAAACGCCCTGAGGAGGGTGATCACAGAATCAGCCAAGGCCTGTGTGAAAAATTTAAGTCTAACTACATCAGTTTCCATTTATGTCTCTCAGGTCTGTCCATTATCTCCTCTCACCTGAAAATCATGATCTGTTCTACCTGAGAATCTGTACCTCAATAAGATGCTCTACACCACCTGAAGCTGCCCTCTCTTTGACACATTCCTGTGCTCCTCCTCTTCCTCTGATCATTTGCACCACCATGCTCTCCTAACTACATCCTACCCTCTTCAGCACCATCTGTCCTGTTTTCCTACCTGTGTGCGGTTGAAGGCCACTCGAGCGAACACGGCCTGCGAGACGCTGGCCCTCTTCAGCTCATCTCTGACCTGCTGGTAGATTTCAGAGGAGACCTCAGAGACCACGTTGTTGCTCCCAGGATGGTCCCCAGCTTTGGATGAACCCCGGGGGATGGGCGGGTGGTTGAGGAACTGTTGGTTGAGGGCCTGGGGGTGCTGATGGGCCAGCAAACGACTAACAGCTAGCTGCTGGTTGATGAGGTGGGCCATGGCGAGCTGTTGACGTACCAGCTGTGGGGAGAGTTGGTGGGACAGCAGCCCTCCTGGCCCCAGCAGGGGCTGCAGGGCACCCGGCGGAGGTGGGGGTGGAGGAGGAACCTGGCCGGTACGGAGAGGAGGGCTGTGGTGGAGGGGTCCGTGGGGCGAGGGCTGTTGCTGTGGCGGTGGAGGCTGCTGCGGTGGCTGCGGCGGCACCTGTAGATCACCGGATCCCGCTTTGAGGAGGGGATTGCCGGCGCCCAGGTGACTGAGCTGGGCCAGGCCGACCAAGTGAGAAGGAGGTCTTTGGCCCAGGACACAGAAGTCTGCCATGTTGTCTCTCTCTACTGGAAAGGATAGAGGACAGTCAGTGTGGTCAGACAGCCTTCATAGCCCTACATAGAGACGAAAGACTGATCAGAGTCCTTACTTTTAATGTCAGCAGCATCTCGCCCAGACCACATCTTCTCCAGGTAATCTACTGCTCAACAACACAAACACAGAGTCAGAGGGCTGGTCCTGATGCTGTTTATCTCATCTCATGACCTGAACCAGTTTAAAGCAAACTCCACATTCAATGATACTGATATCTGATATGAATACTTGCTTTAAGGTCTACATTCATCCCCGTCAGCTTCTCTGACTCACATATCTATATTACTATTCAATGACCTAATGTTGGGGTGTTTATATGATTAATACACACATCAATATTTTTTTTCAAACAGTTCTTTTTGTCAGTACTTTGCCACACAAACGAATATTTTCGTGGTGAAAAAGCTGAAAAAACGTTTTCTGAGCTTTTGCACCACGAATGAAGGCATCTTAATAACTGGGCCAGGCAGTTCAGATGAACCCAGTGAAGGTCACCTCTCTTGCCTAACTGTGCTGTTGTGTGCTCACCTTTGATTTTCTTAAACTTCTTGTACCAACGACCAAACTCCTGGCATTTGGCAGTGGAGACATTGGCATAGTAGGAACTATTCACTATGGAGGAAATCATACTCTGAAAGAGAAAGAGAGGCGAGGCACAATTAATAACCAACATAAAATCAAATGCTTACACTCACGCAACAACCACATAAACACACACACACACAATAGAAACAGACAAACATTAATCATGACAGGAAGCCACCCACTGCAACTCAAGCTAGTGCAGCACAGGGAGGGAATCCCCAGATATATGCACACATGCTTTCAATTGATGCTGTGATCACACTAGAGATCCATTTAAACACGGAATGCACACACACATACACACAAAGAGTAGATCTACAGCAGGGGTCACCAACTAGCGGGCCATGGGCCAAATCCAGGCCGTGAGAGGCCTCTATTCAGTCCGCGAAGCCTTTTGACATAACAGGAAATAATAGATAGCCTATGTAAATGAGCTTTGTTCCAATCAAAGTTATTCTGAACAGGCACGACACGGCCAGCTCAGCAGAGCTGCAGGGGTCCCATGACTACTACTAATATAAGATAAGATATCCCTTTATTAGTCCCACAGTGGGGAAATTTACATGCTGCTATAACACAACATGCTGCTATCATACAATATGCTGCTATAACACAATATGCTGCTATAATACAATATGCTGCTATAATACAATATGCTGCTATAATACAATATGCTGCTTTAATACAATATGCTGCTATAACACAATATGCTGCTATAACACAATATGCTGCTATCATACAATATGCTGCTATAACACAATATGCTGCTATAACACAATATGCTGCTATAATACAATATGCTGTTATAACACAATATGCTGCTATAATACAATATGCTGCTATAATACAATATGCTGTTATAATACAATATGCTGCTTTAACACAATATGCTGCTAAAATACAATATGCTGCTATAATACAGTATGCTGCTATAATACAATATGCTGCTATAATACAGTATGCTGCTACCATACAGTATGCTGCTATCATACAATATGCTGCTATCATACAGTATGCTGCTATCATACAGTATGCTGCTATCATACAATATGCTGCTAACATACAATATGCTGCTATCATACAATATGCTGCTATCATACAATATGCTGCTTTAATACAATATGCTGCTATCATACAATATGCTGCTACCATACAGTATGCTGCTATCATACAATATGCTGCTATAATACAGTATGCTACTATAATACAATATGCTGCTATAATACAATATGCTGCTATCATACAATATGCTGCTATCATACAGTATGCTGCTATCATACAATATGCTGCTATCATACAATATGCTGCTATCATACAATATGCTGCTATCATACAATATGCTGCTTTAATACAATATGCTGCTATCATACAATATGCTGCTACCATACAGTATGCTGCTATCATACAATATGCTGCTATAATACAGTATGCTACTATAATACAATATGCTGCTATAATACAATATGCTGCTATCATACAATATGCTGCTATCATACAATATGGTGCTATCATACAATATGCTGCTATAATACAGTATGCTGCTATAATACAATATGCTGCTATCATACAATATGCTGCTATCATACAATATGCTGCTATAATACAATATGCTGCTATAATACAATATGCTGCTATAATACAGTATGCTGCTATAATACAATATGCTGCTATAATACAATATGCTGCTATAATACAGTATGCTGCTTTAATACAATATGCTGCTATCATACAGTATGCTGCTATAATACAATATGCTGCTATCATACAATATGCTGCTATCATACAATATGCTGCTATAATACAATATGCTGCTATAATACAATATGCTGCTATAATACAATATGCTGCTATCATACAATATGCTGCTATCATACAATATGGTGCTATCATACAATATGCTGCTATAATACAGTATGCTGCTATCATACAATATGCTGCTATAATACAATATGCTGCTATAATACAATATGCTGCTATCATACAATATGCTGCTATCATACAATATGCTGCTATAATACAATATGCTGCTATGCTGCTATCATACAATATGCTGCTATAATACAATATGCTGCTATAATACAATATGCTGCTATCATACAATATGCTGCTTTAATACAATATGCTGCTATCATACAATAGGCTGCTATCATACAATATGCTGCTATCATACAATATGCTGCTTTAATACAATATGCTGCTATCATACAATATGCTGCTATCATACAATATGCTGCTATAATACAATATGCTGCTATAATACAATATGCTGCTATCATACAATATGCTGCTATCATACAATATGCTGCTATCATACAATATGCTGCTATAATACAGTATGCTGCTTTAATACAATATGCTGCTATCATACAGTATGCTGCTATAATACAATATGCTGCTATAATACAATATGCTGCTATAATACAATATGCTGCTATCATACAGTATGCTGCTATAATACAATATGCTGCTATAATACAATATGCTGCTATAATACAGTATGCTGCTTTAATACAATATGCTGCTATCATACAATATGCTGCTATCATACAATATGCTGCTATAATACAATATGCTGCTATAATACAATATGCTGCTATCATACAATATGCTGCTTTAATACAATATGCTGCTATCATACAATATGCTGCTATCATACAATATGCTGCTATCATACAATATGCTGCTATCATACAGTATGCTGCTATCATACAGTATGCTGCTATCATACAATATGCTGCTATCATACAATATGCTGCTATCATACAGTATTATAGCAGCATATTGTATTATAGTATATTTTTTGACAACTTTTCAAGATATCTTGCAGACAAACAGCCTCTTAGATTAGGATAGAAAATAAACATCACATTTAAAAAAAAACATTTTGATAGATATTTTGTACACAGAACAAGCATAAAGATGACATCATGAAAAACTAGAGACATATGAATTTATTCTTCCTGCAATGAGCTCTATGAGGCCGGTGGGCCTTATTGGTCTATTGTCTGCTGTGGTGGTCAATAGTGGAAATATTAACACCATTATAAAGCGAAACACGGACACTTTGAAGAAACCTATCTGCAGAGGTCCGAGGGAAAACACACAAAAAACCCTGGGGGAATAATGAAGGAGTGTATGGATGATGTGTCTGAAACACTTCTAGGTGGAAAAGAAAGACATGAACTGAGAGAATAAAGTCAAACAAATCCCTGTTTCAGCTGAAACAGCCAGAAGAAGAGCTGAAGTATTAGGTCAGGATGCACAGTCACAGCTCCATGCTGCTATTCAGAGAGCACCTAGCATAGCTTTAGCATGAATCAAATTATATTAGTGGCAATGTCAAGCTTTTGGTGTTCGTCAGATTTGAGAGGAATCAACCTGAGAAATGTTGAGTCCATCACCACTGATGGTTCCCTTCATGTAGGAGAAGAAGAAGGAGCAGTGACTGAAGACAACCTGGACCTCTCCTCATATGATCCATCAGAGGTTATGAATACAGAGATGATCAACTTTCTCAAGTCATCCTCATCTCATCAGCATCATTAGCTTATAAGGCTAAAGCCCATTTTCCCACACAATGTTGTGAAATGTGATTTATTTTGTATTTCCATGTTTAAGTGACTGTTAAACTCAGTTCAGCCAAAATTAGACTTTATTAAGTTTTTCTTTGAGGATTTAATGTTTTCATGGACTGAAAATAATTCATTTACAATAATAATGTAGGGATGCAGTGTTTATTTATTATTTATGACATTTCTTGTTTAATACAGATGTGAATTAAAGTGATTTCCGCAGTCTGGCTAAAAGCCTGTATTTGTAGGTATCAAACTGCTCAGACCTCAGCAGGGGAGGAGGATGACTTACTGGACCTCGTGCAGTTTTAACTGAATCTAAAGGATTTCTTCATTAAGAAGAAGTTCTCTCGTTCAGACCACTGGACACTGATGTAAAGGTGAGGCTGAGGAACATGATGTACAGTGTGTTGTTGTGCAGCAGCAGCCAGTTGTGTTACCTGTGAAAGAGGACACTCTTTGGCCAGAGTACTTTGATTCATTTCCTTGAGCAGCTCCTTGAGAGCGTTCCTGACAGTAGTGTGGTTCCACTGTTCACAGGGCAGGTCCTCCAGCTTTGAGAAACTACCAGAACCACACACAACATGTTAGAGTCGCATCTTTAGAGAGATGAGACACTATAGGACTAACAAAATGATATTAAAACCTGTTTCACAGTAGAAAACAAGATGTCTTGGATAATCATTACACCAATTAAACAGTCAAATAAACATTTTGACATTTTGTTCACTTCCTTCAAGTGTTGCCAGATCTCATGAGAGAAACAAGCAATCAGGTCTATGAAGTCAAAACCAATAAAAGTGACCCTGCTATTCAAAATCGATTAATATGAATTTATTTAGCATTTCATACATAATCATCATAAAATCACTTCAACTTACATTTAACTTTAACTTATTTACATATTCTATCTTTAACTAAGACACTGAACAAAACTGAAGAATGGATGAATGAATGCATGAAAATGAAAACATGACATTGTGTATACGGTATTCAAAGCAGCACAAATAAGGACCTACACGTCACAAACACGGCCAAAAAAACACAATACCAATATTTATAGACAAGGCCAAAGTAGCTCATTAATAAAAGTCTCTGTAACATGGCCCTCTTATGCCTCTATGGTAGATTAAACTTGATAAAGTACCCTGTAGGGTGGCGTTCCAGCACAAAGACACGTATACTGCAGTAACGTAAAGGTAGCGCGACATGCTAGATCATTTTTATGTCCCTAAGGTGGGTCTTGTACCCTCCTCAGACTGGTGCACAGCGTGGCTCAAGGGTCACTGAATGCAGCCGATGCAGTTTTCATTTTTATTTAAGTGAGCTCCTCTTCTTCTTCTGTTGTTGAGGAGAACACTGCAGCGCTGTTGTGAAGCTCCACTGGAAAGAGGGTGAGTTGATCATTTTTGGGTGATCTATTCCTTTACGCCTTAATCAGCCCTTAAACCCACTGGTCATTCAAAAGTCCTGTTTACTTCAACCTCAACCCATTACTTCCTGTATAGACCTACAGTATATTCCCACATTCCTTCTGTTTCTTTCATGTCAACCTCAGCCTCTGAGCACTAAGTGTGCCAAAGCTCTGCCATCGCCATGGATACACACATAAACATGTAAACAAACCTGGCTGGTATGTACCAAGACAATAACAATAGTAACCCTCTCATCTGGAGTTTATCAGTTTTTATCTGTCCATCAAGATTCACGTATTGGAGGGAGCTGGGAGTTCCTGGCAGACAGACTCTCCCAGACAGACAGATAACAGATAAATCCCCACCAGGTTGTTTCACTGCTGCTTTAGTGCTTCACCGCTTTCAATTTTTTTAAATATGGTAAATTCTTGAATCGTCTGCAAAGACATGAGCGACCCAGTGGCCAGTGTGGGCCGTGTGTTTAAATCAGTGCAACCGCACACAGCGTATGATTTAAAGGCCTTACTGTGTCCATAAACTCTGGACATACAGTCTTTCCAGTGAGGTTTTTCATATTCCTATTGGTGAGTGGAAAGCCACTCATTTAGAATGTAAACATTTCCACTTTCTCACTCTGAAATTCCAAAGGCTCTTTCTTGTGGACTCTAATGAATGAATGGCTCTAATGAATTGGATCCAACATATCTGGCAAACTGTAACCTGTGACATCTCACTTCAAACTCTGACCTTTGGAGCTGGATGCGTAGTGTCACCATGTGGTAGACCTCCAACAGCATGTCAGCAACCGTCGCCTCTGGTGCGTCAGTCAGGAAGTGGATGGGCAGAGGGTTCCACCTTCCCACCTTGATGATGCCTTAACAGAGACAGGAAACAATTCTGTTACTTAAATATTAGGTTATTTTTAAAGAAATGTGCTTATTTTAGTTATATTTAGTTGTTGTAGGGAAAAAATGAGAGAGAGAAATAGAATTTCTTCTTTCATTCTGTAATCTGGTACCTGTTACCTCTCAAAGTTCATTCATTCATTCAACCACTTATCCTGTGTAGGGTCGGGGGGGGGGGGGGGGGGGGGGGGTGGAGCCTATCCCAGCCGACTTTGGGCGTGAGGCGGGGTTCATGCATGTCAGGTTTGGTATTATTGGACAGTATTATTTTTTATTTTCTTGAGCTCAGCATCTTTTTAAAATTGTTCCTAATGAGGAGAGAGTGAATGTGGCAGCATGAGGCCACCTATGGAGGAGCACCCAGTGGGTTTTTTTTGTCGCCTCGCGGTGAAAATACACAAACCTTTCAGAGGGGTGCTGGGGTCGTCACCCTGGTAACCAAGAAAACAGAGGATAAGCTTTATTCTGGCCATGTCGTTCAACCCTGAGCTTTATTAGACACAGGGGCAGTCCTAGACTCTGGGGGGCCCCAGGCAAAGAGCCCCATCCCCCACCCTCTGGAAACTGAGGGGCCGTTTACACGACAACGGTTTCACCCAAAAATGTAAACCATTTCATTTTCGCCGTCCGTTTACACGAGAACGTCATTTTTGTGGGCCTAAAAACACCGATTTTTGAAAACACCACCCTACTGTTGTTGTAAATGGTAAATAGACTGTATTTACATAGAACCTTTCTAGTCTGACTGACCAATCAAAGCTTTACAACAGCAGCCAGCATTCACCCATTCACACCAACATTCATACAGTGGTGGCATTCGTACCATGCAAGGCTCCACCTGCTCATTGGGAGCAGTAACCATTCACACAAACACTCACAACCAATGGAACAAACACTCACAACCAATGGAACAAACACTCACAACCAATGGAACAAACACTCACAACCAATGGAACAAACACTCACAACCAATGGAACAAACACTCACAACCAATGGAACAAACACTCACAACCAATGGAACAAACACTCACAACCAATGGAACAAACACTCACAACCAATGGAACAGATACTGGGAGCAAACTGGGGTTCAGTATCTGCCCAAAGACACTTTGACATGTAGACTGCAGGGGCTGGGGATCGAACCACCGACCTTTTGATAAGTGGACGACAGCTCTATTCATGCATATTACAGTTCCTATGCCAGTCATATTTGTGTACGC
Organism: Chaunax sp. Z400; assembly: GCA_037577475.1. NCBI lineage: Eukaryota > Metazoa > Chordata > Actinopteri > Lophiiformes > Chaunacidae > Chaunax > Chaunax sp. Z400. Next base: position 25,047,675 of record CM075196.1, on the reverse strand, counting down.
AAACAGCAGACAGCCTACTATGGCCAGAACAACAACAAAAATACAACGTCACACGGTCCGGTTATGTTTGTGCTGCAGACTCTGTTGAGTTTATTAACGCTCCTCCAGTGAAGATTTGCTGAACCACTACAGTGATCTTATTGTGTGGTGCCTTGGCATACAGACTGCAGCGTTTACAAGGTTTCTGCATATCTGTGTACGTGGATCGTTGTTGTGTAAGCTGGGCCTGAATGTTGTTAGTAAGTGTTGTGTTTACGAGATATAAACTTGCTGTTCTGTGTAGTCAATCCTCTATTTACATATCATTAAGTTAGCTACCCAGCTAATGATGATCAAAACCAACATACAGTGTTTTTTCTATAAGTGAACCAGTACTCCCAGTACTCCCAGTGCCCTGACCTTTCTGCAAGAACTAAATGCTTTGTGGACAGGAGACTGTAAAGAAGCAGTCTCTGTCATGAGCTCAGGCTGCTGTCTTCACTCTGGTCTGTGAGGGTTCTTCTTCTTCTATACCTGCTGGTCTACAGTAAAGCCTGATCACTATACTCCAGTGTCTCAATATGTTCTTGGACCCCTTATGACAGTAAACTACTGAGTACCATTATGTCTTTGTAGAAGAAGAAAACAACCTGGATAGACAGCCTCTTATTATTGGATAATGCTGTTTTACTGAATGGATGCACTAAACATTTTGTTGATGATACATAAAATACCCTAGAGAAGAAAAACAATGCTGTTACTGGATTACAGCTGTGAGAATATATTTCATAGGCTCGCTGCCTAATAATTATCTAATTACCAGTTGTTAGTTTTCTTATTCTGCTGTAAAAAAAAAAGACTAGATGTGTGTTTGTGATGCTGACCACTGGCTGTGCCTCAGACTGACAGTAAGAACAATCTGAACTATTTATTACTGCGTTTTAACAACCAGCAATCTGACATACAAAAGAATTTTTAGTTCAGATTTCAGCTGCTCAAAAAAAAAAAACATTTTATAGTCTAAACAGCATCTTTCATGTTGCTGAAACAAAGCCTGGTTACTCAGAAAAACTGTTGACCTCATTGTTGCTGGTTGGGACTGTCACACGACTGAGGGTCACGCTCAGGAGAACAGAAGAGACGAATGTCACCAACATAACCCTGGACCAGATGCTACCTATGCATTTATTAAAATGTATTTATGTTTTGGTATTTGGGGTATTTGGGGGTCTGTGTCACCAAAAACAGACAGAAGAGATCTTTTTGTGTCTTTTATCTTTGGACATGTGTGTTTATTACTGGCAAGAGCCTTTATTTCTACAGTGCTGCAGGTCCATAAATGTCTCTTTCTTCATATGAACAACTGACTCATATTTGTTTTTGAACACACACTCTTGTGCGACAGACCCAAACATACACACAGTCACACACTCACAGAGGGTTTTCATAGGGACTGGCTGGAGCTGTGAAAACTAAACAAAGCTAATCACATTACTATCCTCCAAATGAGATCCAGACGGGTCCTCTCTCTGTCCCCTCTTTCCTCTCTCTCTCTCTCTCTCCCTCCCACCTCCTCCCCTACGCCCTCATCCTCCTCTCTCTCTCTTTAGATTTCCCTTCTCTCCAGATCCCTCTGATCTCTTTTCCGTCCCTCTTTTTGTTGTTTTTCACTATGTTATATCTTTGATTGTCAAGCTGAGCTGTGTTCTTAATTATCTGATCATACAGAGGAGCATCATTTAATCCACTGTGAACAGAATGGACCGGATCCCCAGAGGATCCTGAACCCCCCATGAGAATGTTTAAGAGCCTAACCTCAGCCAGATAGCTGTATTATAACAGCCCAACAGTCCCCTTTAATTCAATCAAGCCATATCCAAAATAAACTCATAGCCCTGTTACCATAATTTAAGGTTACTGGATTTGTAACAGCAAACCATTTAAGTCTAGTGGGTCCGGGTTTTCATTTGGATTCGCACCAAATTGCACATATTCATAGATACCAACCCCCTAAATATGCCTGATTGTTTTATTCCCTGAGAAATTAAATAAAATGTCAGAAAGTCTCACAATGTTAAAGAAAGTGAAAACAAAATCCTGGATCCGCCCCTTCATCTGGATCCACACCAACATTTAATGGGGTCTATTCTGGCCCATGACCCTTCCTCCCAACAAGTTTCATGGAAATCCGTTAATGCTGCTGACAAATGAGACGAGAAAATGTGCTTTTATCATGGAAGAAGTACTTTGACCTATTATTCATAAGTGGAGTGTGATTTCACAGGCAAATATTATTATATTAATTGCACATTTCATAACTTCACATCATGCAGACAATGATTTCCAAATATTTTGCTAATTAGATAGAAGAAAAACATCAGTTTAACATCTATTATCACATTTCAACTGATATTTTCACACAAATTTGTAGAAAATGTGGTTTTCTCAGTTGTCCACATGAAAATTGCATGTGACAAAGTTAATTTCGCATGTGAAAGAGTTTGTATTTTCACGCAAGGGAAGATGTAATGAAACACATTTTAAAGAGATGGAACAAAACACTCAGATCATTTTATGACAGAGAGGAAAACAGTCAGCCTCTCCTTCTCTCTTATTTATTGTGTCTCTTCCTCAGACAAACACTCCACACACACACACACACACACACACACACACACACACACACACACACACACACACCCTGAGAGAAACTCTTCCTGCTGGCTATCTTCAGCATGCAGCATCCACACATCTCAAACATAACAGTTCTGCTGATGCCAAGTTGGGTGGAAGCAAACGCGTGAATAAGCAGACAAACACAAACTCACAGAGGACACATGACGGCACACAGAGAGGTGGACATGTACATGTACCAGCTCACATGCAAGCACACACCCAGCCACACATACCCACACACACACTCACAGTGTGATGGTAAATGTATTAATAATTGATTCATCATTTTTTAGTGTGCTGTTCAATGTGCTCTGCTTCTTGTCCACATGTAAAAGTAGAAATCATTGTTCCCATTTCCACATTAAAATTCCACCTCCCAGAGACGTACTTTAATGTGGCCGGCTGGTGGTTTGGCTCATGTCTGAGTCTGCCCATCCCACAAACACACACTGCTGTCTCTGACTCCTCTCATCAACACTCACACAGGCCTGCAAGCATGGATGACTATACGCGCGCACACACACACACACACACACACACACACACACACACACACACACACACACACACACGCACACACACACACACACACACACACACACACACGCACACGCACACGCACACGCACACACACACACACACACACACACGCACACACACAGACACACACGCTTACTAATACACACGTTCACACAGTAATCCCATTGTCCCATGCTAGAATAGGTCTTAATGGTTGCAGCAGCCTGCACATGCATGCAAGACTTCCTCCAAACTGGTTCCAGGTTCCACCCCTGGCACACACTGAGGTAAACCCCATACGCCCGATTCACCCTATTGTCATTTCAAAACCCTTGAAATGAACACTAGACACTTGAATCTGTGAAATAATGTGGAAGGAGTCAAGCCCAGGCCGAAGGGACGACAGCTTGAAAAAATGTCAGTAGAGAGTTTCAAGCTTATTATAAATAATAATAGTGCTGTCATGTGCTCTCGGAGTAATGGGAAAAATGAGTTCCCTACTGGGAAATCTCACATGAACACCACCTCAAGTCAGAACAACTTGGAAACTGAGCCACACACACCCTGTGTGTTACATGACAAACTCTGACGTCAGAGGCAGAAACAGGGCGGACATAAGTCAATGTTTGGTTGATGGTTAATAACCTGTTTATTAAATGTCATTTTATTTGCAGCATGTTATTAGATTGTAGTTTCTATCCATGTGGAGCAGCTAGATTAGTTAGAAAAGTTGTTTATTAGCATTAACCATGATAACAAGTCAGGTAAAGCAATATTTAAAAGTCTGGGACAAAACCACTCTGTAATATAACACCTCAAACTTAAAACAGCAGCTAGCATGTTGTTTAAATGCTCTGAATAATAAATAAAACCATTTTCTTTTTAACTTCCATGTTGTTCCCACATTACGACTTAAAAGCTCATGAACACCAGAATCGGAATGAGGGCTTCCAGCTCGAGACCATCTGAGGAGTGAATGCATCATTGATGAGGGATGTTTACAATAAATAGTCTTTGTAATATTTATTGGACTCATTTTTTCTTCCAAATATGATTTTGACTGGCCTGTTTTGTTTTGATCCACTCCACTGATTTTACACAAGGACTTCAGTTGATTCTTCAGGGGCAATACTACTCACTGTTAATAGAGAGCTGAATTACAACGTGCTGTTACAGAGAAGGAGTCTCACAAATGTAGCTTATCAGATGCATTATGGGAATTGTAGGATCCTTTTTGCAGCATCAGTTTTGACCATCAAAGGTCTGGAGTATCCCTGAAAACCTTCATGACCATCTGACAGCTGTTTCTGACCCTGTCTGGGTTCTTTTCAACAAATCACAGCAATGAGTTCAAGGAGAGCACAATGTTGTTGTGTTTTTCTGCTGTGTTTGTTTGTCTGTTTGAGTCTGTCTGTCTGTCTGTCTGTCTGTCTGTGTGTTTGTTTGTTTGTTTGTTTGTTTGTTTGTTTGTTTGTTTGTTTGTTTGTTTGTTTGAGTCTGTCTGTCTGTCTGTCTGTCTGTCTGTTTGTTTGTCTGTTTGAGTCTGTCTGTCTGTTTGTTTGAGTCTGTCTGTCTGTCTGTCTGTTTGTTTGTTTGTTTGTTTGAGTCTGTCTGTCTGTCTGTCTGTCTGTCTGTTCGTTTGTCTGTTTGAGTCTGTCTGTCTGTCTGTCTGTTTGTTTGTTTGTCTGTTTGAGTCTGTCTGTCTGTCTGTCTGTTTGTTTGTTTGTTTGTTTGTTAGTAGGATTACACAAAAACTGCTGGAGAGATTTCCACAAAACTTGTTGAAAGGATTGGACACTGGGGAGAACCTGTTAAATATTGGTTCAGTTCTCGATAAAGAGACAGATCCAGGATTTCTGTGTTAGGACATTATTTGCTGTTTGCACACACTTGGAGGGGGGGGGGAGGGGGGGGGGGTTTAGGAATGGGTCTAAGAAGAAAACATTCAACTTTGGTGCAGGTCCAGGATTTCTTTTACAACTTTCTTTAGTATTGTTAAGACATTTTTTCACATTTTTCAGGAAATAATCAATAAATCATAAAGTAAAAAATTAACACATATTTATGGTGTTAATATCTAGAACCAGATAATAATTCAGATATGCTCAATCACAATGTATTTGTAGGGGTAATCTTTATTTCCCTACTGTATGGTACAGTATATGAGCTGCACAGACAGGATTGAGGTAAACACTTTACAGAGTTATCCTCAGAATAATGACAACTAGGGTTTTACTCTCCATTTGATAAACCAAAATTATTCTTTAAGATCTAATCAAGAGTGACGATTACATTTAGATTATATATGAAGAGGATTATCAAAAGATGTTTAAGAAGGAGATGATTACTGATTCATAAATAAATTAAGTGGTTAATACAGAAGCAAAATATGTCTTGAATAAACAAGAATGTTGTATAAGTAAGGGGTGTTAGTGAAAAACTGTTAGTGCAGCTTAACTCATTTGTCTGCAGCTGTGACCCTTTGTTGCCTGTTAGACGTGGCACTGCAACAATGCTCTCTCTACCACTTCTCTCTCTCTCACTGACCACTGTTAACTGTTCACTGACTAAAGCCATAAAGTACAGGTCTGCCTCCATCCATTCTATAAAAGCCTTTGGACCCTTGTAATTGAAATAAACAATATCTCCCAGTTAATTACTGGGCTAAGCTAATTAAAGAAAAGCCATGGTCCTCGGCAGGGACTTTAAATACACAGCTGGGACACAAGAATGCAGGAGACAATTCAAACAGGGAGAAAATAGCTGGAACTCTGTGTAATTTTGGTTATGGACCGCAGGGGAAAAATGTAGAACTGAAGCCAGAAATTATTCATTTAACATAAATGCTTGTTTTAAAAAACAAAAAGTATCTATTTGAGAGAAGCTGGCAGGAAGTGTGTGTGTGTGTGTGTGTGTGTGTGTGTGTGTGTGTGTGTGTGTGTGTGTGTGTGTGTGTGTGTGTGTGTGTGTGTGTGTGTGTGTGTGTGTGTTACATTGCATGACAAATGCATCCTTGCATGGGTTAAATTGAGTTTTAAAGTATGTGTGTTTTGTGCACAGACAGTTTAGTTGGTGTTGGTTTAGTTGTGATGTCCCGTTTAGCCTGGTGTGGTGCTTTCAGAGGGGAGTGCATTGATCTGGACACAGGACCAATGAGCCTCCTGTTTTCCATACACACTGATGAGCCAGACAAAGAGACCTCCCTGATACTTGGCAAAAACATTGAGGCTAAACGTGCTAATAATAGCATTCATCTGCAAACCACAGTAAGACACTCATCATAGAATTTAGTGGTTATTTTAGGCCATCACTATATTATTATGTGCATTCGTGTGATGCTTATTTTCTAACCTAATCTAAGAGGCTGTTTGTCTGCAAGATATCTTGAAAAGTTGTCAAAAAGATTATGATTAAATGTTGAGTCCGATCTGAGAACAGATCACTTTTTCACATTATTCGACATTGTGAGATCAGGCCTTTTTTTTTAAACATTAAGCCAATATCATGTAAAATAATAATAGACTAATCAAATAAACTAAACAGGCATGGAAAACTCATGATGTTCACTATGCACAATTCAGATGTAGATCATAATCTGGATCTGACAGATTAATATATACAGTATATTTGGAGGGAGGGAGTTGCTTTCCTGAATTGTCTTCCAACTATTCTGTAGTTAGCCTTCACATAAATATTATATTACAGCCCACATCTTACAGGGTAATTACACTGAAGGTAGGATGTAAGTAAGTACTAATACATACAAGTAAATACTAGGGAACAAGATGTGAATTTATGGAATAAGGGGTAACAGGGATCTTACAAATGTCTTATAATGTAATTAGATTTTAACTACTGGCTACCTGTTCTTTTATTAAAAGGTGCATATTCTGTTATTACAGGGTGACCTGCTGGGCAATACTCTGGAAGTTTGTAAGAATTACAGAAAGCTGCAGAAAGCAAAGTCTGCAGGACATCAACCCCCTTGTCCCAGAGGAGGAGCAGAGGTCAAACACAGCAGAGCGACATGAGCCTATTCACCACATCCTGCAAATGAGATGATACAGGGGCAAAAACTAAATAGTAAGTGGCCGAACTCCTGTGAGTGAAAAGAGTGGGGAATGGTCAACACAGACCTCAGCAAACTCCTGGAACAGCTGGGGGGAACTCCAGTGACGAAACTGGAGAAAATGGGAGAGGTGATCTACAACCATAGATGGGTTAGGAAGAGAAAAAGAGGTTCATACATCCCATCCAAGTCCAGGTGGGAGCAGGAAATAGTCCACCTGATCAAGGAGAGAAGGTAGCTCAAGAAGTAGTGGAGGAGAACCTCAGAGGAAGAGAAGAAGGGAACCAACCTGCTGCAGACAGAAATCAGGAACTGATTATCGGCATAGAGCAGAGCAGAGAAGTTGAGGAATAGGTGCAGAAAGAAGGAAGAGGTCAGGTTAAACTCCTCAGAGACCTCTTTCTCTTCGTGAAGCAGAAACGTAGCAAAGTCACAACATCAAAGAAGGATTTTAGAAACCCACCTTAAAGCAAACCACAGTGATGCAGATGGAACCAACTGATCACACCAGACATACCACTGAAACATTCCCCAGAACATCAGCAAGATCTCAGCCCTCATAAGTGGAGTTAAGTAGAAAAAGCCAATACTCAGGCAAGAGGCACATCCTCGCCTGGGCTAAACAGAGTCCCATACGTGCTTTTTTTCACCAGATATTCTATGTTTTCTGAAGATGGATGAAGGTGGTATGGCAGAAAGAAGCAAACCCTTACTAGGACAGGAGTCCTCCTAATCCTAAAAGAAAAGGTGACTATTGATATCAGCCAGTTCTGCCATATCAGCCTCTTGAATGGAGCTGGAAAAATCTTTTCCTGTGTAGTGGCACATAGGCTAAGTATCTATCCAACCTGCCAAAATGGATGGAAGACATCTCCGTGGTATGAAATAGGTCTCATGGCAGGATGCACCATCTTCCTAGCCATTGCCATGGCCATGGAGGTCATCATCCAAGCCTCATGGTGGCTGGTAGGAAGAAAGTGACTCAAACCCTCCCATCAGGGCATACAGGACATGGACGACATAACCACAATCCCCACAACCAAGGCATGCACAAGGCAACTGCTGAGAAAGCTGCAGGAGAAAACAGAATTGGCCCAGATGATGATAAAGCCGAGCAAGAGCAGGAGCATTTCAGTGGGGAAGCTGTCAGATCAACACTTCTACATTTGTGAGGAGCCCATACCAGCAGTTACAGAGAAGCCAGCCAAAAGCCTGGGACGATAGTACGATGCAACCCTCAAGGAAGCAGACAAAGTAGACCAGATCAGACAGGACACTATCAGGGGCCTTGAGAGTATTGATAAGTCCTTCTTCTCAGGCAGGTTGAAACTCTGGTACCTTCAGGTTCGCCTTCTACCCTGCCTCATGTGGCCACTGACCACCTACGAGGCCCAAACCCCAAAGGTTGACAAACTCAAAAGGCTGATCAGCTAATTTACCAAACAGTGGCTTGGTCTTCTTAGGTGCCTTAATAACCTAGGGCTGTATGGAAAAAGCATACTTGAATTTGTATCTCCAATCTTCCAGAGTGCTCCGAGGTAAGGCTGGAGTTGAAGTCATGTGTGACCCATGTGTAGCCCAAGCTGCTCCCACCCAAGTAACTGGAAGGAAGTGGACCCCAGCTGCAGCAACACAGCAAGCAAAGCCAGCCCTCAGAACCTGGGAAACTGTCAGCCATGTGCAACAAGGGAAAGGAGGCCTTGGAGAGAGCAAACCATCCTGGCACAAGTACATCTCAGCACCAAGACCTTGTAGTCGAGGAGGTGCACCAGCAAGAGCAGACGACAAGGTGCACAAAGTTTGTCTCTCAGGCAAAGCAGGGACAGTGAAGGACATAGGAGGATGCTCTCTTAGAAGGAGCTGTGGGACATGGAAGTATTTCATACTAGCTTAATCATATGAGTCACATATGACATCCTGCCATCTGCCAGGAACCTCAGCCAGTGGTATGGTAAAGATCCTACATAGCCCCTCTGTCCAAAACCTGAGGTACATCCTGATTGGCTGCATGTCAAGCCTAACACAAGGCCATTACTGGCAGCACCTCCAGGTGCTGAAGTGAACAGCAGCTTCTCTGGAGGACATCCATCAGTGCTCTGGCAACTGTCCTGATGTCACTGTTTATGTGATAAAACTGAATTCTACGTGTCATCTTATTACTATGTATCATTAAGTTCTAAGTGTACATTAAACTATCCAATATGAGTCCATTGTTGCGATACACTGTTACATTTGTGTTGCCTACAGCTCCAACTATCACAGACATAGTACATTAAATTTCTGGAATTGAACTTGATTTGAAAAGGTCTGTACTAGTAAGTGAATTCAGAGTTCAGGTAATTTTCTATCAACTGTTAATCTTGAATTATATTGAAATATAGGAAAGGAAAGCATTTTCTTCAGTGGGAATCCTGATATATTGACTAAAACTCAATATGTAACAAACCGAAAACGTATGACTGGTTTGACTGGACAGGAAAACAGAGAGGTGGAAGTCGAGAGTACACGGTCTGTTGTAGGTGGGCTGGAGGCCTGATAAGAGTTCTTGGCCTTGAGGCAGTAAAGGGATTACCTGTGGCAGTGTGTTTATAAGATGGGGAGAGCACACACACACACACACACACACACACACACACACACACAGGCGTCTCCCACCAGTCTATTGCCATGTTGCTTACGGTCGCCCTGTGTTACCAGTTTGTATGTTAGGAAACTTCCCCTGATGGAATTTTCTACATACTTGAGAAAAGACAGCAGTAAATGGTACTGTCCTGTTGCAGATGACTACCATGTGTGCAACAATAAATTATAGAGTTTGTCTTTTACTCTGCTTCATAAACATTCTCACACATACTGTACACACACACATGTATTTTTGTCTTGCGGAGACATTCCTGTCCAGCTCTTTGTTGTGTTTTTAATGAATTTTACAGACTCTGTCTGTGTCTTAGTTGTGTTTTTGAGACATTCTTGTGCTTATTACCACGGTAATAATATAGTGTCTGATCTAAATAGACCATCTCACAGCCAGTTTGCTTCTCAAGCCGATGATTAGAGGGAGTCTCCTTTCAAAAATTACTCTTGTGTTTACCTAAAAACTCACTTGTAATTACACAAGAGTTTAACAGTTTGTTCTTTTTTGGGCAAAGATTTAACTGACAAAATCATGTCAGTATAGCAGCAGCCTGTCTTACCATAAAGACTGCTGATGGTTAAAGCGTTAGCCTGGTTCTGCTTTCCAGCTCCTCTAAAGCTCACAAAAATTAACAGATTATATCTTCTCCCCATCAAGAAACAGTCCAACACAAAACACCAATCCTCTGCTTCTGACATATTCATATCATGACGTGAGATAGAACATGTTGAGCTTTAGAGGTCTTCGTAAGCTGACTTTGTTACCATTGGACAGAGTCAGGATAGCTATTTGTCCTGCCTCCAGTCTTCATACCAGGCTAAGCTAATTTACTTCATACTGTATGTTTGGTGTATATTTGTGAGAGTTGTATTAGTCTTCTCATCCAACTCTCAGGAATAAAGCAAATAGTGAACTAACACAGCCTGTCCTCACCTGAAGTAAGTCATCTGTGTAAGCAAATTCCTGCATACATGGAAACATCTCCATAAATATGTTTAAATACTGTATATTGTTAAGCACTGACATATAGTACCTATAGTTATTATAATGGAAGCAAAGGCAGAGGTCAGGTGATGAAAGAGCAACAAAGGCCGCAGATGAAGGAGACTCTGGTGGATGGATGGGTCAAACCCTGCCAGGCTTTCACCCAGGAGACTGGTGTTCGTGTCCCATGAGAACCCAGAGGACACCTGTGACCGATTACCTCTGCCAGCGTTGCTTTGTTTGTCAGTCTGTCTGTTAGCAGGTTTACTCAAATGTTATGAACAGATCTTGATCAAATGTTTTGGAGAGGCAGGGTATGGATGAAGAAACAATCCATATGACTTTGGTGGTGATCCAGATCATCGTCTGGATCCTGAATTATTTTGTTAAAGGATTCTTTACCTTTGTGACATATTTACATTGTATTTACATTGTTTCAAACTTCATGGAAAATGTCTCCAATGATTGGACAAAAATGACACGATGACATCACCATAAGATCTAGCACACACAGAGAAACACACACATCGCCAGAAACATTCTGGATCTGGCGATCCAGAATGTTTAAATCTCTAGGGCTCATGGAAAATTCTCTTCTTTGAGATAATGAATAATAATGATACAGACTGACCTGAGATCAGATTGTAGCTGAAACTGTGTTGATTCATTTTGGTGTCAAACTTGAACTATCTTCAAAATTGCAAACCTGAGCTTCCACAGGTTTGTGCCTGCTGAGAGCTGTGTAGTTACTTATGTGCTCAACGTACTGACCTTTTGCTACATACATAACACAACTTAAAGTTAGGAACATCAGTTCAAGCCATGATCTTTTCCGAGCCCTAACCAAGTACTTCTGGTGAAATCTGAAGGTTCTGGTGTTGAGGGCTTTGCAGCGTCTCTGACTGACCGTGAGCTTGTGCCGCTGAGCTGTGAGAGTAGCCGAGGGTCAGCAGAGCGGTCTCCACCAGCTGAGAGAAGAGAATGTCCTTCTTGACCAGGACGAACTCTGCATGCTCCTCTCTTCCCTCACATCCATCTGTCTGAATGCCTCCATCTGACTGCTCCACCACACAGAAGACTGGGATCATCAGACCTGTGGAGGAGGACAAACAACAAGGCCATTCTTTTACTGTCTGGCTTTTATTGTGTGTGATCATAACAGTTTGTCCCTCATCCATGGCTAACATGTGGATTGTATTTACTGTGGGTCAGGCTTGTAATCTCTGCATCCTTTTGTTTTACACTGTTGAACATTGCAACACCTGAAATTTTCAATAAGCTACAATCAAGCAAGAAAAACAAATAATATGCACTCCTAGATCGACTTCACCAGTCTGAAACTTTTTGCTGTCCACTGGACATGTGTGGGCGTTTAATCTAACGGCCTATGAGATACGTACTCATAAGAACGGCTCCACTAACAGGTATGCAAAGACTATACAAATGTATAAAACACCTACACTGATAACAGCTGCTGCTTTCATTAGAGTATAACAGGTCAAATAAATGACCAACAAAATCACAAATGAGTTTCATTGATGTAAAACATAAATTTTAATGGACCTAATAAATATAAATACACAAACTTCACATGAAGCTGGGAGTCTTCCTTAAAGGTGTAAATTCAAGCCAGGTGAAAGCAGACACACACACACACACACACACACACACACACACACACACACACACACACACACACACAGTCCAGGACAAAACCTGCTGAAAACACACCACAGCTACACACATGGAAGTTTTGAATTTTAATTATTAACAGCAACAAATTGAAGTAAATCCAGACATAAATTTGAACTGGAGGATCTGGACCTGTGGCTCGTCGCTATGCTCCAGCAGGCCAGGACTTTGCCTGTGGGACATGTCAATAGAGCAGTCCTCTAATCTTAAACAGCTCAGATCACTCTCTTCTCATCAGGACATTTTTTTGCCAGTCCCTCCCTGAAATAGTTCAGAAAATTACTAATATACTCATTTGTTAATCTGCCACTACTGTGGTTAAAGTTTGGCTAAGTTTAGGAAAATATCACTAATTGAAAGAAACTGTTTCCAGGCAGTGGAGACAGGATGTAAAGAATGTGAAACTCACATGCTCTGCTCTATGAAGGTTTGGGACACTATGACAAAGTCACGCTGCTGCTGCCTTTTCTCTGGACAGAAGCCACGATTTAAAGATCAGTTTGAAGAGTTAATCTTCAAATCATAATTCAGTTAATGTGGATTAACTAATGATTAATGGTTCTAGTCAAACACCAGATTATTTATAATATAACAGTACTCAGGTACTGAGTGGAGTATCCAGTAAAGACCAGCCCTGAGTTAGCTAACGTTATCTAACTGTGGACACGAGTCAGGGCCTCATCTTTAAAACGCTTCACACTGTATCACCAGTTAACTTACAGGAGAAACTAACTTTACTCTCAACTTTTATATTACTATTTTTACATGACTATTGTTTGGTTGCATTATATGCATGACGACTCATTCTTCACCTCTAGTCTGTTTATCACTATCTTACAATAATAATTGTTCAGCTTCATTCTGCACTGTTTGTGTTGTTGTTTAAAGACCAGATGCAAATGAGCTCGATGCTATAATCTGGTACCTGCATCAAATGGAAACGTATACAAACAAATAAAATAAAATAAATGAATAAAAATATCAAGACACAAGCATTACTGCTTATGTATTTATGTATTTATTGCAGTAGCATCCCCAATATCTCTGCAATGTTAATTAAACAGGTTTATTTATCTAATCAAGCACTTCTTCCTAAATATTGTCTGTATCTGGTTCCACTGAGAATCCAATTCCAACATATTCTCCCAGATTCTGCGTCCTTCTGACTCGTGAGCCTTAATATCAATCCTTCCCCTCCAACATCAGCTTTTTCCCTAAAAGCCTTTTGGTTTTCGGCTTCCATTCAACCAGCAATTAATTAAAGCATTCTAAAGAAATGATGGAGTGAGAGCATTCGGCAGCGTCCCAGAACTAACAATACACTGAATGGCAATGTGTTGGAAACCATGCACTACCAAACACACACACAAACACACACATAGTCTGTTTCCCAGCTCGCACACACATGCTCCTCCATACAAACACATGAAGTGCATGCATGCAGCATCAGCCCCCTCCCCACACAGATCCCTCCCACCCCATTGTTTTAATCAGTCAATTCCTATATTTCTATTTCCTCCTCATTAATCACTCTGCTCCCGTCCTCCAGGCTCTCGTGGAGTGAATTACACACTGGAGCACCACGCCAATTCAAGTAAGTGAATTTCTCCCAACAGGGAAATATAACTGTCAACACAGAGGAGCTCCCTCAGAGCAGCACTCCTCTCTCTCTCCTTCTCTGGCTCTATCTCGCTCTATCGTCTGTCTCCACCTCAGTCTGTCTTCTCTCATATCCAGTGTCCTGTGATTTGCCCGCTGCCTGTAGGATCTGGTTTGGATGAAGTGATACTGCCTCAAACCTCTAATCCCTCTAATATGTATGGGGATGAGTGAACGAGGACATCACAGTGAGATGTGTGTGTTGTGTGTGTAAGTGTGTGTGTGTTTTGGCGATGTTTCATGGGTGTGAATGGCACATCATCTGAGTTTGTGAATGTGGACATATGGCATGTGAGCGTGTAAGTCGTGTAAGTGTGTGCGTGTGTGTGTGTGTGTGTGTGTGTGTGTGTGTGTGTGTGTGTGTGTGTGTGTGTGTGTGTGTGTGTGTCTGTGTGTGTGTGTGTGTGTGTGTGTCTGTGTGTGTGTGTGTGTCTGTGTGTGTGTGTGTGTGTGTGTTTGGTGTGTGTGTGTGTGTGTGTGTGTGTGTGTGTGTGTGTGTGTGTGTGTGTGTGTCTGTGTGTGTGTGTGTGTGTCTGTGTGTGTGTGTGTGTGTGTCTGTGTGTGTGTGTGTGTGTCTGTGTGTGTCTGTGTGTGTGTGTGTGGCCCCCTCCTCGTGGCAGCAGTGTGGTTTGGAAGAGACACGTTGAGTTTCCTGTCCTCAGACAAGCCTTCATTTTTTCAGACCGACCAGTAAACCCCTTCCTCCTTCCTCCTTCCTCTCAGTCCCTCCCACCATCTCTTGTCACTTTTCTAACCCAGAAATGTTTAATTCTCCTTATACTTTACATTAAATCATTTATTTGTTCTCTCACCTCATTGCTTCTAGCTGTGGTAAAACCTGAGCTCCTTGTGGATTTGACTCCAGAACCACAGACGGGTCCATCTTTACAACCTCATTCTGCGCTGCCTGGCACTGTTCAAAGGTTTTTCTTACTCTAAGATCCCAGAGTTTTGCAGAAGTATTCAAGGCTGATTTGTATAAAATAATGCCAATAATATGTAGAATGTTTCTGTTTGAAGAAAAGGTCAATCAATGCTGGTCAATATCCACACTGATGTGAATAAAAGATCTTTGATTGAACAGGACAACTCTTGAGGTCAAAGTCATAAGTATTTAAATAAATCTAGATCATTGAACATCAAAGTAATAAATACCTAATATATACATCTGAACATCAAATTAATAAATACACCTGGAACTGCTCAAAGTTACCATTGAAAAACTAGCTGGAGGTGATTTTGATCTTTTATTATTATTCATATATATAATATATATCTTATATTATTACCATTATTATTATTATCTAATATTATTATTTATTTATATATTTTTATTTATTATTTTCTTTCTGGCAAATATTCAGTGCAAACTGCAAAAATGTTAAAATAATTTCCATCAAACTGTGTATAAATTATTATTATTATTATTACTATTTTTTTTTTTTTTTTTTTTTTTTTTTTTTACAGTTAAGGAAAGTTAAAGGAAAATTAAAAGTTTGAGAGACATCCAGACAGAGGTGTTGGTGCGTAAACACCAGAGGTAGCTGATAGGACATTTTTACAATACATCAGTATAACTCAGCTCTGATGGTGGCCAATGGCTGCAAACCTTCACCAGCCAACATCTCTACTGGGACTATTGGCACAATAATGGCAATAGAGACAGTGGCTAAAAAAAAAAGACTCACACCTAATTTTTCATGGTAACTTTGATCATTTCCATCTTCATTTATTAATTACTTTGAGTTGGATGTTCAGGATCCAGATTCATTTATTTAGGTATTTATTACTTTAACCTAGATGTTCATTTTAACCATTAACTAAATGCTGATGAAGTTGAAGATTGTTCATTTCTGATGTTTAGTTTTGTTGAATGATGGTAATATCAGCCTATTAATAGACTTTCAGTTTTTTCCTGCTCTATCTATCGTTATCATGTTGGACTTTTAGAATCCAGGATCAACCTCTAACACACACATGCTCACATACACACACATAAACAAGAAACAACTTTCACGGTGTGTGCAGGGATCAATAACCTAGAGTGACTTGTATAAATCTTGTTTATATGGACCAATCTCCTTTATTTGGTGAGCTTGTGTTATACACTTCCCCCCAGACTAGATTAACAGCTCGGGTTCTCCCAGCACTGCTGCCACACGACAACACAGAGCCAAGAGCTCAGAAGCCTCTGACACCAGGGTAAAACGGGGAGAGCTGTTAAATCATGTTGTCATCCAGTTTATTCTGTCCGAGCCATGTGCAGCATTCCAAGAATAAGGAATGACATTTGTAAAATAATTATCATCAAGTTTTTAATTTTGTAGGATCTTGTGTTTTTTAATTTAGCCATGAACCACATTTTATGACAAAAGATACTGAGATACGCATTCTGATATACAAGATACTGAACCCCAATCTGCTCCCTGGGCTCCATAAGGGCCGCCTACGGCTCCAGGGATGGGTCAAATACAGAGAACCAGTTTCAATACATTGTACCATGTGTATGTGTATGTGACCAATAAAGCTGATTCTTCTTATTCTTATGAGTAGGTATTGATCTTTCATAAATAAAGTTTTCATTCAAATTAAGGGATTATTTTGACCAAATATACAGAAAACTGGCAACGACAGCCTCCTTTTTATTTACTATTATTCTAGCAAATGTTATGTTTTCATCACCGCTTGAATCTGAATCTGCTTGTTTGTTAGCAGAAGATCTCAAAACGTTCTCAACAGATTTCAGTAATTCTGTATGGACACGTCGCTTGGAATGAAAAAGAGGGGATGAGAGTCTGAGGAGGATCTGGATCAACATGCAGCTAGAACATTGTTTTCACTTTCTTTAACATTTTAGGGCATTTACATGCATCAACATATAATAATAATAATAATGCAAACAGTTTGTTGAATGTTTGATTCATTTAAATTGTGAAATAATATATATATATATATATATTGTTTCTTACTCTAATGTAATAAATTGAGATTACATATGTTTTTACTTGGGTTATGAAACTACGTTGAAATAGAATGATTTCACAGATATACATGCAGATAATAAAGCTTGCAGTTTTAGCGGTTTAGGCCCTTTTGGCTGGGGATAACGGAGCCTTGGTGGAGGGATGTGCTCTCTGAGTGCCTTTCTGCTTTGTTAGGAGATGGTTCAACAGTCGGTGGCTCTTATTCTCCAGTCAGGTGTCATTAAACCATTGCAGAAGAAGGTAACAAGCTGATAAAACTAAAATGAAATGATGTGGAAACAAAAATTAAACAAAAATATGGAGATGTGATATTTGCTAGCTCCATGCATTTTATAAATGCTACAGTCTCGTCATCATAGATTTTTGTCTTCAGTGCATGTTAAAGTCTCATTCTTCATGAAAGTCATGATTTATTCAGAGTTTGTTTCCTCTACACTTTGTAACATTTTGTTTTCATCAATGCATCTTTTCCACTTCAATAAAGCGTGCAAATTAAATGTTTTTAAATTTATGTTTGTATGCACGTAAGTCAATAAATACATTTTCACTCTTTTGATACAGCACATATTTCTATGTTTTCATCAACATTCTGCTTACCTCCTTGGGGTCTCGGCGGAGCTCCATTGTGGCGTAGACGTGGCCCAGTGGGGCTCCCATTGAGCTCTAACCGGCCCTTCTTCCCTGGTGGTGGGAGGCCGCTAAGGTCCGGGCTGCCTCCCCTCCTCTCAGGGCTGTCCTGAGTGATGGGACTCTCCCCTCCTCGCTCCATCCTCCTCCAGACCCCCAGAGGAGCTCCAGCCAGGGAGAACGAGTCTGAAAATATTTCAAGGGATGAAGTGGTGACAGGAAAACAAATTGTCACTATGTGTGGGAAAAGTCAACATGAAAAGAGTCAAACCAACAACTCACCAATCCTACTAAGTCCTACTGCTGATCCTACCAGTGAATCAGACAAATACAAACTGATTTTCTCTTTCTCAGCATCCCAAAGCACAAATAAGCCTGAACAAACGTCCACATGACCCTCCAAGAAGCTGACACATCGCTGGATAATGTGTCAACGCTGGACAGTCAGAAAATAACTACAACATTGAATTTAAAAATTTTAATTGCACGTACATTTTTTATTTAATTTTATTACATAAGTTCAATGGAAAAGGTCACATTTAATGTAACTTTTTTTCTATCATGCTCAGTAAATGTTAAATATATAAATTTTACAACCTCAATTAAAAAGAAAAAGGTTGGGACGCTCTGTCAAACATTTATACAACAGAATGTGACCATTTTCAAATAATTTTTATATTCATTTCAATTGGAAACAGAACAAAGACGATATATCTGAAGTTGTACCTCATCACTTCATTGATTTCTCTAAGTATATACTTATTCTGAATTTTGTGGAGAAAAGTTGGACAGGGGCAACAAAAGACTGTGAAAGTTGTGAAATGCTCAAAAGCATCTGATTGGACCGTTTCACAGGTAAAGAGGTTCATTGGTAACAGGTGATAGGATCACGACTCATCCTCCAAAGCCTCAGTCATTCACAAAGATGAACAGAGGTTCACCACTTTCAGAACGTTTCTCAATGCACAGTAACAACTAGAGGATTTCAGCATCTAGACCATAATATCATCAAAAGATTCAGAACATCTGGACAAACCTCTGCTCATAAGGGGAGAGGATGAAAACCAACAGTGAATGTCTGACCTTTGACCCCCCAGTCAACACTGCATTAAAAGCTGACATGATTCTATGGATCATTTTACTCCATGGACACTTTGAGAACCGTTGTCAGTGAACACATCATCTCTGCAGCTACAGCTCTGGACAAGACCTCATCTGAGACGGACTGACACTAACTTCAACAGCAGCATCTGTGATGGTATTGGGGGGGGGGGTGTTAGTGCCCATGGGTAACCTGTACATCTGTGATGGCTCCATTAAAGCTAAAGGTACATACAGGTTAGGTACTATGGTCTGTCCACACCTGTCCTCCATTGAACAGCTGATCAGCTGAAGTCATATATCAAACCAGAACGGGACAGAATTCACTTTAAAACTTAACAGTTAGTGTCGTCTCTTCTCAAACGTGTACTGAGAGATGTTAAAAGAAAAGGTGATGTAACACACTGTAAACATGAACCTGTACCAACGTTTTAGAAACATGATGCTGACGTCAAATTCAGAATGAGTGTATATTTATAATTATTTTATCAGATTGAACATTAAATATCTTGTTTTTATGTTGTATTCAGTTACATTTAGGTTTAAGGATTTGCAAATCATCTCATTCTGTGTTGACATTTTATTTAATGTCCCTAGTATTTTGGAAAATGGGTATTAATATAAGTATGATTTATTACAGGAGAGAGACAAGAATTTGAAACACATTATTTTGATAATACTGGAATAATAAACTTCCAAATGTCCACAAAGTTCTCCTGAATTTTAGATATAATAAATTAATAAATTAAACGTGATCCTGTACATTAAATTTATGGAATAAAATTAGATGGAAACTAAAAAGTCAACGTGTGTGTGTGTGTGTGTGTGTGTGTGTGTGTGTGTGTGTGTGTGTGTGTGTGTGTGTGTGTGTGTGTGTGTGTGTGTGTGTTGCTCAGTGAGATGGGAGCAGCGATGGAACCTGGTCGCTGCATTTTTATTGTGTCACATCCTTATACCCTGTCTGCTATTATTGGCTGGGGGCTACAGGAGGGCCACAACCCACAGGTTGATGCACAGAAATGTCCTGAACACGGCAAGAAAACACAGGCAGAGGGCAGAAAAAGGGCTCTGCAGATGAACGCACCTCTTCAGTTTGAGTTGATACAATAGGAATCCCTGCATAGTGTACATATAAAAGTGAAACACACTGTTGCACCAAGTGACATCATTCATACAGAACATAAACAATGTTACCTGAAGTTTAAGTGTGGCAGGATTTAATAAAAGAAGTGAAAGAGAGGTGGACAGAGAAGAAGACAGAGACCATCAGTTTTTGTCGATGCTGCAGTAACAATGTATGTAATATGTTTGAGGACATCATAACATGTATGGCCCCAACATGTGCACACATTCATGTGAGTGTGAGACTGTCCCCTGATAAGGGAGCGTCAGCCAAATGTCTAATGTAGGATGATGCCATCAGAGCCGGGGACACACGCCAAAGTATTAAAGAGGAGCAGCCTGGACCAAATGGACTGCTTTTATTTACATACGAGCCCCTGGACGATATCTGGCACCATGTGTGACCCTCAGCAAAGAGAGAGAGATTAAACTATCAGTGGATAAATGGAAGAGGAGCAAACATGGGAGGTGTTTGTATTGGAGTATGGAAATTTAGTTAGAGACCAGATTTGAGAGTGGAAAAAAACACTGACCAGAAATTCACCAGAACAAATGAGGGTGAATCCAGGCTTATTGATTGAGTGTGGCATATTCCACAGTGCTTGATTAGAAACCCCCCCCCCCTTCAATTTTTAATTTTTCTGCAGCTTTTATAGCTCTGAAGACAAAGACGATGTTTGTTGTGGTCTTCTTCCTCCGCTTTTCTTTTTCTCTCTACCTTCTGTACCAACTCTCAGTCTCATACAACAAAAAGCTGAAAAACATCCACCTCAAAAAACTAAAGTCTCAGTCTGACAAGTATTAGACGTTTGGACAAAATTTCACAATGAATAATAAATTAAAAACATTAGCTTTGGAATGATTAAAAAGAGTGGGAGACGAAGAATGAGCGCCAGATTTTAATAAAAGTGGCTTTGAAAAAAAGAAAACAAGTTCAAAGAGTTACACTGAGTGGATTTAAATGTGAGCAGGGTGGTAGCTGTAATTCACAATGTGAGACACGCTGAAAAAACAGGAGGCTCTGCAAATAAATCTAACCACTAACAGTGTTGTAGCTGCAATAAAGAACAAGTGAATATAACAGAACATTGAAAGAAATTCACTGGATGCTGTCAGTTGCAATTTTAAGCCTGCGCTGCTCTTCATATGGATTTTATCTGCTGTGTAAAAGTGTGACTGCCAGAGGAAGACACTTTTTTTTCATTCTTCTTTAAAATAATCCTCCAGGGGATCAGTCTTTCTCACAGACAGATCCTAACCTGTTAGCTCCCCACTCCTGACGATCCCTATCAGAACCGGGCCGTGGCGACATCTCACCATCTAACCTGGAACAGATACTGAGCATCATCTGATCTCTGAACACATCCTGCATCAATTATTTTCCATTTGACCAACGGGATCAAGAATTTTACAGAGCTATTCTTTTTTTTTTCTTTTCGTTTGCCAAACTGATGCCATCCCAGAGATAAGATGTCCTCGACAGCAGGCATCACCACGTCAGATGATTCTTACAGTCAGATGATTCTTACAGTCAGATGAAGCTTTTTGTGTGTGTGAGTTTATTAATGCATTTTTTAAGAACTTCTCCTCCCATAAAACATCTCAAATGTTGCTTTACCTCACTTGTAATCAGGGTAAACACTAATAAATTACTTTTATAACTAATCTATGTCACTAAATTAACAGCTCCAAACTAATACCACATTCCAAAACACATGGGAGCAAAAACATTATATTCAAAATGTGAAATAATGGAAAGTTTCTAACCATCAGCCAACATTTACTTTCATCAGCCATGTTTCTGTGTCTATGATCCTGTACATCAGAAACTGGGAAAAAGTTCCAACTCAGACAAGAGGATTTGAACACATCATCAGGTTGGATTTCTTGGCTCAGAAAATCATTCACTGGCCCAGTTTATGCAGCTTGACGTCACAGTCATGGTGTCCCCATTATGACTGGTAACAGTAATATTACAAACTTTTTAACCGGTCATTTATATTGAATGTGTTGTTTTTTCCAGGTTTTGCGAAGACATCTGTAATAATTGATATTAGCCCACTAGTCTCCTCAAGCTTAAAGGTATACTCCACTCAGTATTTTCCTTCTCAAGGTAAAGTAACCACGATATTTTTTGTCAGTAGGATGAATGTTATTCTACAGCCTGAACGGTCATATTTTTAGCTCAGCGGAATACAGAGAACAATTCTGATTTTAAGCCAGTCAAGTGCGAAAAATATGAAGCAAACAAAGAGCCATTTTGAAATTCAGGAACAGCACGAACGTCTTCCTCAAGACCTTCCCCAGATTTCCAGGCCACACAAGGCCCCGTGCACATCCACGGAAGTTTCAACTCTGCAAGAACATAAAGAGAAAGTGTGGACGACCTAAAATGACAGATAGTGAGGAAAAGGCATCGAGTATCTGAACAAAAGAAACAGAGAGCAAAACTGGTAAATACTGGAGAGCAGAAGGATCGATGGGAGCTACTGAAATCTAAATCTGGACACACGGCTGGTTTGTACTTAAGAGACAGGAAGCTGCAGGGAAACGGCTCCAAGGTAGGAAATCCAAAACAGATCTGCCCACAGAATTCACTTTCATTAGACATGTTTTTGTTTGAATTATGCATTAAAACTTGACCAAATAATAAAATGATAATTATTCATTGATATGCTACATTTTGGGTGGAATGCATTTTGTAGGCCTAGACTGTTAGTTGAGTGGGAGAATACCTTTAATTGATTGGAACATGATTGATACGGTCAGTCATCAGGGTATCTGTATTTTTTTCCGAGTTGATCATGTCAAACATGTTTTTCAGAGGTTGGAAAATCTTAATTGGGATGAACGAGTTTATTTCCGAGTTATTGTTCCCACTTGAGGCGTCACCTGATTTTCTTAGTCTGGAAGTCATCTGTCCGATTATTCTGAAACCACACGAATACATCTTTAAATGAGACAGAGTGAAATTAAGTCCAGCTCAATCGTATTTCGTACGTCCTCTGCATTCATTTCGTACATCTTTGGATACGTTTTCAGAGATCTTAGAGATGCGGACGAGATGGATGAAAGCGAGCAGCACCACCAGAAATGGTTGAGGACAGTGTAGCTACAATTCAAGCAAGACACGACAAATATGTAAACAACGAGGAAGAAAAAAGTGAAGTGACAAAAACTCTCCGTCCTCAAGTCTTGATATACCTGATGACCTCAGAGACCACCACCGACTACATCTTTACCTCCACTTTTACCACTTTGTATTTACTACATTATCACAACCATAGAGCAAAAAAAAACACTAGAGCGGACACACTATTAGCTTTCACTGGCGGAAGATGGCAAATGCTGCCGCCATCTTACGTAGGGAAACATGTGCTGCCTTTACATAAACAAACATTGACAAAGCTTGTATTCAACCCTAAATATTGTATTTATTTGAAGAATAACTCTATCGACAATTGAAAATCAGTCTCAAATAGTAAAAATCTTTTATTTCTGCATATTTACATGAGAATGTTTACTCATAAATAGGTGATATGGCACTAACATTGTGTTATGGATTGGCAGAAACTTATCAGTATTGCTGTGTAGGGCCTATATATATATATATATATATAAAAGCTCCAAGTATTGTATATTATTAACCTGTTTTCATCATGGATTTGTTCATAAGGGGGATTTATGGCAAGCTATTCCCTTTTTTATTCAGAATTATAGATATTTAGTATTTAATAATTCAAGATATAAAGAATTCAATTATAGATATATGTAAATAATTATAGATATCTTTAAGTAATTCAAGATATCT
Source organism: Chaunax sp. Z400 (assembly GCA_037577475.1). Lineage (NCBI taxonomy): Eukaryota > Metazoa > Chordata > Actinopteri > Lophiiformes > Chaunacidae > Chaunax > Chaunax sp. Z400. The sequence goes on along the minus strand of CM075196.1, from coordinate 25,023,817 downwards.
AGAAATAATTCAAGATATCATAAATTATATTTAAGATATTTGAAATTAATTAATCATTAATAATTGTTGATATCTTTAATTGTATTACAGATATTTTTATAACAATTATAGATATGTTAAATATAATTTTTGATCCTATTTCAATGGAGCTTATTTATGATATCTGAAATTGAATGAATATACATATATATATATATATATATATATATATATATATATATATATATATATATATATATATATATATATATAAAGATAAATAAGAAAACAAACAAGAGTACCAGTGTTTGAATAGGAGTAGGTAAAAGTAAAACTCCTTACCCCTTTTCACTTCTCTCTTAACTCAAACATCATTTACATTGTCCAAAATGTATTTACAACCAATTATAAATATACAGACAACTGTTCCAAACTATTCACATCGCAAATTAAATTTACAACAACTAACCCAAAATTATTTGCAACCAATATATCCACCCAGTGTCAATAATAAATAAATAAAATATATAACCCTTAACACCACCCTTCCTCATCCTTATACCTCCCAAAAATGTTGTTTTGTTTTTTTTGTATAGTTTTTTTAATTAAATTAAACTACATTCAACTACATGACCTGTTTTCACACTTGTCCCCCTGGTGCCATCTTTTGAACTGCAGAGACCCGAAAAACCAAATATCTGAGTCTTATCAAGACCCATCCACATGTCAAATGCAAAGTCAATCAGGCACACACTGTCTGAAAGACCGTTCTCTGTACAGTCGTAAGATGGCGGTCGAATTCGCCACGAAAACCGCTAGCGTGTCCGTCTACTGTTTTCTTAGCTCTATGATCACAACCTCCTCCGACTGTCGCCATGTTTGTTGTTGTTGAAACTTTTGAAACTTCACCGCCCTCCTGCGGTTGTATCGATGTAGCCTAAAGAATAATTTGTTGAACTCGTCACACTATCTGATATTGACTCTGCTAGCTTGTAGCTTTTTATAAGAAAACCTTGTGGTGTAACTTGCTAACCAACAGTTAGCTGAATAATATCTTTCTGTGTTTTTGCAGTTTCCAGAGTTTATTGCTACTAAGCTGACTGTAAGAGACCGAGGCTAATATGAATCTGTTGTAATAAAAATAAATGGCAGGTTGAAGCCAGAAAGTGATGTTTGTGTCTGATTCATCATGCAAGGCACAAGAGAGGGAGAGGGGGGGGGTAGAGAGGGAGAGAGAGTACAGAGCTGCTCCAATGGATTTTCT
>CM075196.1:24990074-25017574 GCA_037577475.1 Chaunax sp. Z400 | reverse complement strand
GCATCTAAAGTTATTCATTTGTTAGTCTAAATGAAGTGTGGTGGAATTCATGATTATCAGACTGTAGCAGTTAAGAAGGTTTATTAAATGAGAAATTAAACACTAACGAATTAAAAGATGTTATCAGCTACTGAAAAAAGTACAAAGTCAAGCTAAAAAAATCTTTATTATTTATATTATATATATGCATGACATTGCGGACCATAAATAATGTGCGCATAGCAGCGCCTCTAAGCTTCTGCGCCAAAGAATGAAAACGACTTAAAGACTTAACGCATATTAAACTTGTCCAGCTGAGTGAAAACCAGAGAACGTTTGAGTCCCACATTCACGTTGATGGCCGAACTCTTTAACCCCGACAGAGTCTGCGCGGCCCGTCAACTTTCTAACATGGGAGCAAACTTTAAAGCAGACAGGCAGGCCAGAAACGGAGCAGCTGCACAAAGTCTCCCATCACATCAGCTGGAACGAATTCATTTTTCCTCGCGGTTCCAAAAAAACCCTCTATATTTTATGTTACTTTTCTAGGTCGTGGAGCAGCTTTATGGTGGACGAAGATGTGTGAGAGCAGCGCTTCACGATAACGCGTCATTTATATTTTATTAATTATTAGGACTATTTTTTTAACTAATTAGGCCTATATGAATTCTGTTACAATTATGGATGTGCAAAACGTTTCTGCTCTGGTATAAATATGAACCTAACCCGGATTATCCGAACTCTAACCTGCCCAGGTGAGAAGTCCCCTCTAAAATCATTTTTCTGTCAACTGAAGCTGTGATTCACACGAGAAAAAAATCTGCAACGCTGTTTGTAATCATGAATTAAAAAAACAAAACAAGAGTCAAACAGCTGCGTGGGGCTGAAAAAGTAACGACTCTTTAATGTAGAGGGAAGAAATAAAGAAATAAAACTGGAAAGCGGAAAAAACGGCCTCATCTGTGAGTGACACTTTAATTCTAAAATTACAATTAATTGTAAAATGTGCATGAGGATGTAGGTTGGATGTACTTTATGGGGGACAGACTATTGTTCTTGACGTTTAGCAGGACTGTTTCTCATTTAGCCAAATGCATTTGGCTTCAGTTTCCTTCAGATTACACAGAGCAGAAGTCCTCAAACTTCTGCACGGTCCCCGGTGTGACGTGAGCTTCGTGATCTCCTCATAATATTTTTGCACATTTTCACACATTGTGGGGATAGTCTGCCTCTAGGCTGCTGCTAACTTTGCGGAGTAAATGCTTCATGTGTCGCAGAGGTTAAAGGCCCGTAGCCCCCAAAAACACCTGGCCCGTGTTCTACACCTCTCTGTCCCCTCGGTATGTTTTATTCATCATTTGTCGCGTTTACTGCTGAATATGCAGGCTGAGGTGAGGAACAACCTGCCTTTTAAATCTCTACAGTATGTGTTGAACAGTAACACCAGTAATATCAGTAATAAGTCATTCATTGTTTTCAAAAAGTTAAAAAGTCACAATGTGGGCAGAGTTGCTGAAGCAATGTTGTGACGCATGTAAGACAAACATTTCCTGAAAAAGATTTATTTTAAAGCTCATCTGTGTTTTACACACGCGCGCATGTGATATTTATTTCAGTGACGTTTTGATTTATATTTTTCTCAACGTGGGGGACAAAATAAAAACCGCCTAAGGCACCATAAAGACTGGAAGTGAAACAGCTCAAATAATATTTATACATTAGATTGGTGTGCATCTTTAATAACGTTCATCTCCATGTTGTTGCATTTAAAATCTATTTCAGTTATAAGCAATATATTAAAAAAATAAATAGGCTAATATAAGAAATACAGGACACAAAAGAGTGTCTAGAGGCTAAAATGTATCAGGTATGAGCAAATTCAATAAGTAATACATTTTCCAAAACTTGATCAATTTATACGATGTTATTAAAATGCCTTAAGAAAATCAGAACTATTGTTATTGTAATAATAAAATAACTTATGCTATTATTATATATCATTAGACTAATAACAATATTAATTAAATAACGGTTATTTATTATAAGTATTACATTATTATTATTATTATTATTATTATATATTAATATATGATTATACAATAATAACAATAATAATAATAACAACAATAATAATTCGTTGCTTGATCAATGTCACTAACTTATAATAATTAATATTATTTTACATCATTTACACTTTATTCATTATAATTTTCATTATTTTACAAATTTACAGCCACTTCCAATCAATTCTGTGTGAGTGTTTATGTGTGTGTGTGTGTGTGTGTGTGTGTGTGTGTGTGTGTGTGTGTGTGTGTGTGTGTGTGTGTGTGTGTGTGTGTGTGCGCGCGTCCTTACTGTCTACGGCGTGTCTGAAGCGCTGCTGGCCGCTGAGGAGGCTCTGTCCATTGATCAGGAGTATTGAATCCAGGGCTGAGCTTTGGTTTGGCTCCTGGACACGCGGTGGATCTCGCTGATACACTGAATCTGGACTCGTCGGAGCCGGACCGGAAAGCCACAGAGACAAAAGTTAGTTGCAGGCGGCGGTGTGGCGGGTGAGGGTGGCGCTCAAAGCAGAGAGGAGCGAGCGGAGAGGTGGAGGTGGACAGAGGATGCTCGTCTGTGGGGAAGTTGTGGCGGAGAGAGAGACTTTATGGACACCAGTCCTGCTCTGTCCTGACGCGGTGGAGCTTTTTATCAGACCGGAGCGCAAACACAAAAACTTAACGCAGTCTGCACTTTGTTTCGTCCTCCCTTTGTTTGTCTGGCTTTTAGCTCAAAGCGCGTCTCAGTGGTTGAAGTCTCCCGTCCTCTCAACTCCTGGCTTCATCCTCGCAAGAGAGAGAAAGAGCGCACATAAATAACGCAACACCGCCGGAGAGACGCGAGCTTGTGTGGGAAAAACACAACACAAACCTTACCGAGAAGCAAACAGCGGAGTGTGTCTGAGAGTAATGGTGGGATTGTCGGTGCAAAAGACCGGGTTCTGTGATGAAGTGTCACTTCCAATCTTTGCTGTGCCAACGGGCGCACTGACTGATAGAGGGAGGAGAGAAGGGAGGAGAGACAAAGAGAAAGGGGAAGGGAGGGAGTAGAGGGGGCGTCAAAAATCTATTCTGGCCCATGAAAGCATGATGTGGGCCGGATCTGGTTTATAGGACACATCAGATGATATTAGTGATCATTAAACTTCCCCTGTAGCTGATGGCGACGGGCGCGTCTAACACATCAGGAGGGTTTGGTGGCCCGTCGGACCCCCGGCTGGTCGAGTCTTCTTCATTCTCTAAATAAAGTCTGTTCTGGCTCTACGTTGTGTCCATTCAACATAAACAGTTGCGTAAAAATCCCATGAAACCTCCTCAGGTCATCATATCACAGAGACCTTGACACTGTTGAGTCGATAGAGCGATGGGTTGTTACTTTCTAACGATTACAATATTTCTGCCTCATGCAGCAGGACCTTATCGTGCTGCTATCAGCTCCCCTAATACTTTCACACGTCAGTATCATCCCACAGCTAAATCCGCCCAAGCTGAAGTCCATGCACTGATCCGTGTTAATAAGTAGCCTAATAATAAGCTGAGGAGGAGGCTCGCTCTAATCAATACAACCAGGATGCCTGTCAGCGGGCTGCTGCGTAAAATGGAAACATCTGGAGACAACTCAAGTCTCCAAAGCGCAAAGAAACCTCTGCGTTCTTCCCTCAGTGATCAGAGTAAACCTGACCCAAAGCACACTGGATGAACTCCCGCTGCTTCCTGTTGGTTTACACCTAAACCAGGAACCGTGTACGACAAGTGTGCACGTGACACGTGAGCCAAGGTCATCAGATAGATAGATAGATATTAGTAGATAGATAGATAGATAGATAGATAGATAGATAGATAGATAGATAGATATTAGTAGATAGATAGATAGATAGATAGATAGATAGATAGATAGATAGATAGATATTAGTAGATAGATAGATAGATAGATAGATAGATAGATAGATGGATATATAGATGATAGATAGATAGATAGATAGATAGATAATAGATAGATGATAGATAGATGGATATATAGATGATAGATAGATAGATAGATAGATAGATAGATAGATAGATAGATAATAGATAGATAGATAATAGATAGATAGATAGACAGATAGATAGATAGATAATAGATAGATAGATAGATAGATAGATAATAGATAGATAGATAGACAGATAGATAGATAGATGATAGATGATAGATAGATAGATGATAGACAGATAGATAGATAGATAGATGATAGATGATAGACAGATAGATAGATAGATAGATGATAGATGATAGACAGATAGATAGATAGATAGATGATAGATAGATAGATGATAGATGATAGATAGATAGATGATAGATGATAGATAGATAGACAGATAGACAGATAGATAGATAGATGATAGATGATAGATAGATAGATGATAGATAGATAATAGATAGATAGATAATAGATAGATAGATAATAGATAGATAGATGATAGATAGATAGATAGATGATAGATAGATAGGTAGGTAGATAGATAGATAGTGAATATTAATGAGTCCAGATGTTTAAATTTAACTGAACAGAAATGAGACCATTTTATTTGTTTGAATGACAACACGTGACTTTTTTAAAATACTTTTTGTTGTCCAGATTATTTTAAATCTCTACCTTTATGCAGCCTCGTTCCTGTTTACCCAGACTACCGCTGTATGTATGGCCTGACGGTAAACTGCAACAAGAGACTCTTTCATACACACTTTAATAAGAGTGTGCGTAACCGGATTGGGCAACACAAATGAAGCCGCAGGTTTGCTACATCTGCAACACTGGGAGTGAAATGCTGACTGGAGTGCAGAACCTTATGTTGACATGAGGAACCGCGGCCGGCAGTAGTGAGGAGGGGGACGGCCTGGCCTCTGTGTGCTGCTCAGCATGGATGTGGCGCTGGAGCCGCTCCGCCTTCTGTGCGTCGCAAGGCGCCGTTTCAGGAAAGAGACTCGAGCTGAGATCTAAGCTTGCTCAGGACTGTTCTTTTGTTTTGTTTTTGTTTTTAGGGGGGTTGGGGGATTTTGAGCTCTTGATCAATAACGAGTAGAAAGCAAGATAGAAAGAAAAGATAGCAAATGGAAAACGTCTGAAATCCTCCAAAGTTTTACTGATAGACACTAATCAGGCTGAGTAGACAGGAAGCTGTTGACTCTGGGTTTGGAAGGTCTGAGGCCGACTCATATCTCCAGCCACACGTGCTCCGCAGGGAGCTGTGTGATCAGCATCAACAGGAAAACAGTCACTATCAGATATTTGACTCACCTTTCTACTGAAGCCTGGTTATCAGCGTCCACACCTGCTGCTCTGCTGCTTCCACAGAGGCGAAGGCACAATTAACCAGAAACAGACCAGTAGATGAGAGCCAGTCCGCTTCTCGCTGCTCATTCGTCAATTTTATTAAATATAATAATGACGGGGGCGGAACGGTGGTGCAGTGGCAGTGAGGCAGCGCTCCTCACAGCGAGAAGGTCCTGGGTTCAAATCCAACCTGAGGACCAGGGACTTTCTGTGTGGAGTTTGCATGTTCTGCTGTGGGTTCCCTCCAGGTTCTCCAGCTTCCTCCCACCACTAAAAACATGCAGTAGAGGTGAACTGGTGACTCTAGGTGTGAATGTGAGTGTTGTTGTTGTTTGTCTTTCTATGAACTGGTGTCCAGGATGAACCCTGCCTCTCGCCCAAAGTCAGCTGGGATAGGCTCCAGCCCCTCAGCGACCCTACAGAATAAGCGGTTACAGAAAATGAATGAATGAGTGATAATGACGGGGTGAGACTGCTGGTAACAGAGTGATGTCTGCCTGAGAGGAACACACGGGCCTGCATGTGTGTGTCTGCGCGTGAGAGATAGAAAAGCTTATATCATTAAAAACTAACTATCATTTCTTAAAATGTACATATTAAAATTCTAATTGAATTATTGCAGTTATTTTAATTTCACCGAGAGGCGGACAATCAGAGCGTTTAAACCAATTTACTGATAATCTTTGTTTTTCACTTTGCGGGCTTTGTCTGCGGTTAAGACGCTCCTAACGTTTCCATTTCCACTAATAATTCATTTCTACATTATTTTGAATTATTATAGAAAATGATCTTGAATCAGCTGGACAGTCAGACCGTGTTAACTCACACACACTCCTGGATGTTCTGCCTTTCTTTTTATTCTGGGTTAAATATTCAATCAGATCCAACAACTGAATCCCGTCTTGACAAGTTTAAACGTCACATATAAATCTCAAGCACTAAAATATCATGAAGAAATTAATTAGATCATAAACAGGTCGTCATTTCTGCCTATATTTAAATATTTGAACTATTTGTCCTCGATGAGGAGAAAAGATAACGGAGCCTTATTATGTCGAGTTAAATTCTAGTCTTCCTTAATGAAGCGGGGTCTGAGCTTGTTGTGAACCTCATTGCGCCGCAGACTATTTATTCAAAGAAATGTTCTGTTAACTAACTGCATCGTGCGCGTTTTCAGCTCATCATGTGAAGACATTCGGTCGCAGCGGGCGTTGTGAATTATTGAAGCCCGACAGGGAATCGTTTGCCTGCAGAGTTTCTCCGCTGCATCACTTACAAAGCCCTTCCCTCTTATTTTCCATTTCTTTGGGAACCTGGAATCTAGGAAGGAACCCAAACAAGCGTAAAAAGCTCCACAATGAAATATTGATCCCAGAAATAACCCCGATGGAAAATAAATTCAGATGACTGCTGTGAATAATGGATGTGATTCTGCATCTAAAGCTCCTGTAAAACATGATAGTGATTGGAGAGAATGTGGGGTAATTACATTTATTTAGAACTCTGTGTGTGTGTGTGTGTGTGTGTGTGTGTGTGTGTGTGTGTGTGTGTGTGTGTGTGTGTGTGTGTGTGTGTGTGTGTGTGTGTGTGTGTGTGTGAGGCTAGATCTCCTCTGGGTCCCACCTATTGGCTATACCGCACCTCAGCCGGCTCCCAAAACCAGCAACAGAAAGAAAATAACGACAGGCGTTTATATATTTCACATTCGGGGACCAGACCAATTTATAGAAAGTGACCCTGTGATTTTAAGCAGAGCCGGCCTCCGGCACAAAACTCATTTAAAATTCAAGAAGTCAGCAGAATAATTTAGAGAAGAATGCATCTGGCTTAGATCAAGCAAAATGAGACATTAATAAATAAAATGTAGCCTTTAATTGACTAAAGGATGCATAATAAACACGTTGCTGTGTACAGTAAAATACATGCTCACACTTTCCAACTTGAATTATGTGCTTTATTTATCTTGAGCTCAGTCTTTCTTGGAAGGATTAAGGAGACAATGTGCGTCAGTGAACCGTTTAAAGACAACAATAATTATTGTGCATTTCTGATCACTTCTGCTTCATTTTCCATTAATTGTTCGTTTCTCCATTTTCACTGAGCAACTCAGCTTTACATTTATTACCACACAGGTCTGACGTCGGTAAGCGTGTCTGTTGGGATTTTTCAGACGCCTGTTTTCACCTTGTAAGTGTGGGACGGAGAAAAGCAGAAGAATCATTTGTGCAAACAGCGCGGCTATGTGGTGAGGAGGAAAAGGAGGAAGAGTCAACAGAGAAAAGAGGAAGGTCAAGGACAGCAGGGCACCCGATTCCTCAATAGAGGTGAAAACAAACATTTTTATATCTTAGAATGACTTTAATTGCTTTAAATGTCGTTCGCCTAAACTATGATGCTAATTATTTGATGAAAACTCACCGGTCAAATGTAAGAATCGTCTCCAGTTGAGACAGAAGTTTCCCAGACAAATGAGGATAACAGTCCGTCTCAGGAGACAGGTGAGGTTTGTTCAAACCTTCTCATGACTGATAAAGAAGTCTTGGTTTTTAGTAGGGACTTTACTGAACATGCAGCGCTCTCCTGCAGTACATGCACACACACACACACACACACACACACACACACACACGCACAATGACAGAGGTCCAGGTTGAAAATAGAACAGGTATTCATAAATTCAGCGTTCAGTGTTTTTAACGTGTTTGAAAAAAACGAATAAGCCAACTTGAACTCCGTTCAGTATTTTCTGATGGGACCTTTTCATACCGCTAGAGCGCCCAATTTATTATCTGCATGTAGTTTGTTGAATTAATAACATCATTAAACACAATATAACATAATTAGACACAATTTAACATAGGCCTAATTAAACACAAAAAGATCCGACACATTACATATTAGGTCTAGTCTACCAATATATTACTATTACTACTACTACTACTACTAATAATAATAATGATAATAATAATAATGATGATAATAATAATAATAATAATAATAATAATAATAATAATTCGAAACCAAATAGGCCTATTATGGAGACTAACAAGATTATTATTGTTATTGTTACTATTATTATTATTATTATTATTATTATTATTATTATTATTATGTATTTATTTTTTATCGTATTCTGAATGAATGAGTTGAACGTTTTCTCTCCAGTTTTGCTAAATTAAACGGTGGTGGTTTGAATCAGCTCTAATTGAAAACGAAAGTAACGAACGCATAACGAACAGAAGACGTGTGACACTAAACAGACTATTAAACAACATTCAGAGCAAAGATAAATACAGATTTAGGAGAAAACCTGCTCTAAATTTTATTTGTCGTTTGCTTGATAGAAGAGAAATTGGGAAGTAAAACTTAAAGGCTATGAGCTCATTTTATTTCACTGTTTTCCTGTAATACACAGATTTAAGAGGCCCTTTGAGCTTTCTTCACCCGCACATTCACATTATATCATGTATATTATATCCTATATAATATAATGCCTTTGTGCGCTAATATCCCACAGGTTGGACTCACTAACAGTTGGTGGCTCACAGCGGTCCAAATGGCTTGTTTTTAAAGGATGTATCTCGTTTCCGTCCAGGATTAATTTGTCTCTTACCGCACTTTCAACCCGTTTCCAAATTGCTTCCATACAGAGGTCACGACTCACGAGTCCATTATTGCTCCTTCACACAATTTTTCACTGGTTCGTTCTTTTCACTCCGCAAACCCTCCGCAGAACAGACCGAATGATAACAGCAGGTTTAATTTACGCTTAAGCACTGATGACCTTTAACGAAATAGTAGACCCTATGACAATAATAATAATAATAATAATAATAATAATAATAATAAATAATAATAAATAATAATAATAATAATAATAATAATAATAATAATACCATTTGAATTATACTAGCCTTATGCTTTTTGAAATAGTAAATAACTATTTTTGATGAATTCTAAATGACATATGACAATAGAAAATCTATTGGGCAGACAGTTTTGTGTGTAAACATTTACCTGAAATATTGAAAAATATTTATCTTTTCCTGAGGCATTTACTAAAATTACGCTATTTATGTGAAAGACTATATATAACAAATGACTTTTTTGAATGAAAGTAAAGCCATTAAAAATTAAATGTTTGGGTCACTGAATTGTGAATAATTCCTGACTGATTCAGGATCTGCATCAAATTGCATTATTAATTACCAATTTATTGATTGGTTGTAAATGTTTGTAGCTGTATCTTTTAATCACATGCTGTCCATGTTCTGTCTATCAGGCAGGATAAAAACTTTTTTACAACCTGGAAATCCTAAATGTGTTCTTATTGGTGGAATTAGTAAGTTATTTATTAACCATTAAATGAGTTAAAACTTTATAAGTGCTTTATTAGAAAACGGTGCCATCTTTTCATATCCCATGTTTATTTTTCCACCATTGCTGCTAAATGATTTGAGATTATTTTCCATTTCCAAACACAAACGTATAAAGAAGTCGAACCAATAGCAGTTAATAGACCTGACAGTAACAGGCTGAACATTAGAGCCTCAAACATCCTGCAGACGTGTTTTTCTGAGCAGATTGTTCAGAGACAGCAGCTCTAATGCTCTTATGCCTATCTGAGCTCTCAGCCTCCTGGCCCTTTGAGCTCTGATACTCAACACAGAGGATTGTTTTCATTTGGGTAAAAGCTGTGGCCCTTGCTGGCGGCCCCCACAGTCTCTTTTCCTCCCAATAAGTTCTTACCTGAAATCAAATCTGCCTGCTTAACAAGGAGGGGAGCGAGTTGGAGGGAAAAATGCGGTTGTGAGCGTCAGCACTCTGCACTATGTCATTGGGCACAAGTATTTGACAGTTGGAATTATCTGTAAATACTTCATTAAACTGTGTATGAGTTCCCCTCTTGTGCCTCATACTCCACTTCTGGTAAGATTTACAAATGATAACATAAACACTTTGAAAAAAAAAAAGAAATTCAATTCTCATTTGAAAAGAATGGTAGAGGGTGGGAAAGGGAGAATGTGACCGGGCCCCGAGCAACAAAACAGCGGAGGTCTCTGTAATGAGGTTTGGAGAGTGTGTTCAGTGTTTAGGGGGCCAGGGTTTACTTGACCTGCCAGAGAGATTGTCTTCCAAACGGACAACGTGCCAGAGCTGAGCTGTGTCAGCATTCACTACCAACTACCTGAGTGTTTTAAATCTGTGAAGAAGTGGGGAGTTTCACAAAGTGTACCAGACAAATGGGGTCAACTCATCAAAAAGCTAAGCCTAATTCATCCTGCAGCTAGGCCCTTAATATTCAGCCAGAATTAAATTAAATCAAATTCTTTCTCTGCCAGTCTAGCATGAATTTTCTCCTTGATGGACACTAATTCAAACACTTCAGCAGGCCTGCAGACAGGACAGTCTTTAAACACACAAAGCACTGAAACAAAGTCCCCTCATTTAGGCCACAACTCACACTGACACACACTCAGTAAAGTCACTCCAAATTCAACTCATTTCCATTTGTGGTGGTCGGATTGCACTAAGGCTGACACAATCACCTTGGCAAACACTCCTCATGTCAAACTGTCTGCAGTAATAAGCAGCCTTTTATACCTGAGAGCCTCATGTCAAGAGTAGGCTGATGTTTGGAGGAAACAGAAAGTGGTACGGTTTGAAAGTGTCTGGTCTGATGGAGGAGGAGGAGGACAAGGGATGGACAGACTGAGGAGTTTAAAGAGGAGAGAATGAAGAAAGGGAAACGACTTTTTCCATTAAATGAAGAGGTCACAGGTGGAGCTCGAGATGCTGCTGAAGTGAGAAACAAGGAGTCAAGAGCTCACACACACACACACACATGGAGATCCTACCATGAAGCATTGTGGTTCCTGAGTTTTATGGAAACGTGTCGTTCTTGACGTCAGCGTTAACTTCCCAAACATCCTCTCTCAGCTCTTCACCACGAGGACACAGACAAGCCCCACGGCCTTGTGGGTAAACAAGGATGCGAGAAAATGGATGGTTTCACTTTGCACGTCCCCCCTGCAGAGGCAGAGCCAATGCATTCAAAGTAAATGTCAATCATTTACTGTCAAACACCAATGAGGAAGCTGTAGTCTCCCAGAGTAAATGCCTGTGATGTGGGGAGTCAATGATTAAAACCATGCATTGAGGGACACCCATATTAACATGGAGAGTGGCTGTCAGTGCGATAATGATCTGGCCGTCTGTGGGGAGGGTGCAGGGTCAGAGGTGAGCTCACTGCTGTGATCACTGTTTGTTATTGCTATGCTGCCCTTGGACGGGTTAACATAGCACACACTGCATCAGCTGGTCTGTGCACTTCCTCACACACACACACACACACAGACACACACACTGCTCAGTCACCAGGCTTGTAAGAGGCATCTGAGGGTCACTTCCACATGTGTTGATGGCCCCTGAGTGATCTAATCCAAACTGGTGACATGTTTTCCCAGTACAGGGAGGACAGGAGCTTCAAGTGGCCCATTCCTCCTCTCTGTATCCCCTAATGTTCAGGGTAATAGTCACAGATATGAATGTTACTGTGGCGCTCAGACAGCTAAGCACAACGACTATTACCCTCCTTTTTCACTGTACTACAACAAGTACTACTACACACAAGAAACAAATACAAGATTACACACTGATTGATCAGGAATGGTCTGTAACGTCTGTTGGTATCAGCTGGCAAAAACCATTTGTGTCAAAATCACAACAAAACTATGAATTTGTAAGAATGTGTCACTGAAGGAAAAAAGAGATCAACATGAAACCAGCCCTCTGTCTGGCGTCATGTTATTTCACAACACCTTAACATAGAAACATGACTGAAAGTTTAAACGGGTCACAAAACTTTGGCCTAAATGGGCTGAATGGACATTTTGATATCTAGAATTAGTTTCACAAAATCACGGTTTAAGTTTCGAGGGATTTCTATTTCAGATTTTATAATGGGTGTGTATTGTGTGGATGGTGTGAGTTAATGACATCATTGTTAGGGTGGAGGGGGGCTGTCTGAAAATCTCTTTAAATTGTGCTCAATCCCCTGTTGTCACAGTAAGTATGTTATTTTAGATAGAACACAGTCAAAATGTGTGCTGGTTCCAGTGATGATAATTTGGAAACAAACACACTTACAGTATAGTATATAGTATATGGTAAATAGTATATAGTATATCATATATAGTATAGTATATAGTATATCATGTATAGTATAGTATATAGAATATAGTATATAGTATATAGTATATAGTATATCATATATAGAATATAGTATATAGTATATAGTATATAGTATATCATATATAGAATATAGTATATAGTATATCGTGTATAGTATAGTATATAGTATATAGAATATAGTATATAGAATATAGTATATAGTATATAGTATATAGTATAGTATATAGTATATAGAATATAGTATATAGTATAGTATAGTATATAGTATATAGAATATAGTATATAGTATATAGTATATAGTATATAGAATATAGTATATAGTATATAGTATATCATATATAGTACAGACCTTTTTTTGGTCTTGGATCTTAAATAGACTATTGTTTTGTAAGATGTTGTAATGTTTACTTGTGTTGACCCCAGGAGGAGTAGTTGCTACCTTTGGTGGTGACTAATGGGGATCCAAATAAATAAATAAAATAAAATAAACATGCTCACACAGACACATAAACAATACGACCAACAGTCAGTGAATCAGTCAGACATGGTTACACACAGCTGATTTTGATTGGCTAATTAAACGTCCAATCAGCTTGCTCCTCTGTTCTGGTTGGTCAATCATGTTCAGCTATTTTTGGCAGTGTCCTTTTAACTGCAACCCTCAACAGGAGACTGAACCATATACTACTACTGCTACTACTATTACTACTAATACTACTAGTATTACTACAGGTTCCATGTAGCCTATTTAACCTTTGCCAGAATGTTGGATAGAACGTGATGTTAACTGTTGGCTGATTGTGCAGTGAGATTATGTGAGATGTTTCTGTACCGTCATCCACCTCCAGGATGTTTGGGCTAGAAGAGAGTTTAGGTATCTCAGCTATGGGAGATACCATATGTTAAATTATATTATTAAGTGTAACAAATGTGAAGAGCATGTAGGTTGTTGGATATAAGTGTCAGATATGTGAATATTGTATTTGTTTTAATATCAAGGGAGGGAGAGTTCTCTGTACTGCTGTAGGAGGCTGCTGTTGTCAGGATGACATGCAGCCAGTGGTCCACAGTGTTTTTATATAAAGCAACATGAAGGTTCTGAGTCACTGTGGATGAAAATGTACACCTGGTTGATCTTCACCAAACCTCTGCCTCAAGCCTCCTGCTTTAAAGTCCAGCTGCGACCCAGAGATGCAGACGTCCCTTCACTCTTCAGTTTCACCTTAAGTAAGAAACATAATGTAATAACATGACAGCAACATATTTTTGTCACATTATTACACTCTGTGCATCCTTTATCAAACACTATTAAGGTTACATGATTGTTACAGTGAAACATTCTAAGATGCCCTGCTTTTATGGCTGCTCCGTTATACCAACAGGTACAGAAGAGGATTAGGGCCACATCAAAAGAGTTTATTAGAATTCTAAGAACAGAAGTCAGAATTCTAAGAATAAAAGTCAGAATCCTGAGAATAAAGACAGAATTCTAAGAATAGAAGTCAGATTTCTGAGAATAAAGACAGAATTCTGAGAATAAAGGACTCTTTCAGTCTGCTGACACATTAGAAACCAGAGGACAGTTGGATTCTGACTTTATTCTCAGAAAATGAAGTCAGAAAAATAAAGAGAATTAATCTAAAGCCTGATTTCTGACATTAAAGTCAGAATTGTGAATTTTTTTCCTGACTTGTAATATTTTTTTCAACGTCTGAGAATAAAGTCAGAATTTTTTTAGTGTAGCTCTAATCCTCCTCTGTAAAACACGAATATATTAACACGAATATTAACTATGGAGCTGGAGAATTCAAATATTAATAATGAGAATGAAGTTTTGTCAAGGAGAAGAGTTGCTAGAAGCTTAAAATGTAATATTTGATGAACTTCAGTCCGTCTGTCCTAAAGTTTAGCCTGACTCCAAACGTTTAGTCCTTGTTTACTCATCAATAAGCATTTTTTTCTTTTGTCTCCAGGTGTCATGGATCTTGTGCCTCTTGAACTGTGTAATTAATGGTAATTTTGTTTAACAAACATCTTTATTACAAAAATGATCTGCCACTTTGCATACTGTGTGTATAACTGGTTTAGTTTCAGTCGGTCATAAAACTAAATCATTTTGCAAATATAAAATAAAGCAAAAAACATAAATATTCAGAACAAAGAACAGAATCAATAGAGCTCCAGCTACGTCAATACAAACACAAAAATATTGTTAGAAATAACGTACAAACAAAGCTGCATATATCCTTTGTCAAACATAACCGTCCTCCGTGTTTATCACAGATAGAACACCATGTCAGATATTTCACAAGGGAAATGCAACTAGTTACATTTCCCATTATAATACATTTGAAACAGTATGCTGGGATAGTGTTCTGAATTTGTGTACGATGATGTCCACAGACATGATGGATGGTGATATTGACCTCCAGGGTCAGGAGGTGTTGGTGAAGTTCCTTTACTTGTCTGTAACAGGAAGGCGGTCTCGTATAAAGCAGGCAGAATGGTCACCACAGCTCTCCACTGCCTGGATGGGAGGACATTATTTTGTCACATCACCATAACTTTTTAGATCTTATTTATTTAATGAACGTTAGATCTTTTTCCCAGATGAAGGATTTTTCTGAAGGATTAGGAGAAACTTGTTTAGAAGCCTCCTCCGCCCAGACATCAGTGAAAAGCGTTGAGAGAGACTGACCCTTGTTATGTGAAACTGTTTTATTCAGTGTTTTTACCTGTTTTAATGACCATGTCCATTTGTTGAGGAGATGCAATTCAGCTCTTTGTAAAACCCATGTGAACGAAGAATGAATCCTAACCTTGAAATAAGCTGAGCAGCACCTCGCAGCAAAAATCAGACATAATGAACATAAAAGAAGTTGAAGCTGGGGTCAAAGATGTCGTCATAGTGTTACTATACTGTATGTAAGAAACTAACCTTTATTCCTCAAAAGCTAATCATTATAGGTTCCTACAGCCCAAGCAGACACTGTGGGCTCATTTCAAATACAGGATGATGTGGTTGTCAGATATGTCACATGTAAAACCATGAATTTCACAAGCCGGAAGTCAAATAAAGTCAAATAAGATAAGGAAATAAATGTTCAAAAGTATCAAACTGAAGCTTTACCAAACGTTTGTTTTAAATGATAAATGTGGGTTTTTTTTGTCAGTCTATGATGTGAACTTATTGAATAGGATCCTACTGGTGATAGAACAGCCTTATGTGTGGACATCTTACAGATCTCAGTGTTTGATTTCTTAAAGTGACGGGCCTCAGCCTCGAGATACTCTTGTGGTGTAGCCTCCATACAAACAGCAGCCACATAAGAGGCTGGAGAGCCAGTTGTGCCGACTGTAGCTGTGCCAGCAGAGGTATGCTAATGGGGTCAGAGGGTAGTTCTGTGTGCGTCATAGGTCTCTGCTGAGTATGGTGGTCGGATGCCCACCCACCTCCTTAATTTTCATACTTCAAACACTCAACAAAGACCCGCTAATACATAACATATTTGAGATGGAGGGCTGGACATGTAAGACAAAGAGAGCTGGAGAGAAAGAAGAGGGAAGTATCCATTTAAGCAGTCATTATTTATAGTCTAGGGGGTTTAAAATCAACATGTTCAGGAACCAGAGCCAGGCCTCGTGGCTTTATAACTGCTGTACAAATAATCATGACACAGATACTAGATATGATCACTCTGCTTTTCTCTCCATCACATCCTTCTGTCCTCTAGTTACTCTCTAACAGCCAGCAGGTTTACGTCCCGTTTTACTGATGAATCCCACCGTATAATTCTTTCTCTGAGGTGACACGGCACCTGTGTGCTTTCCGCTGCACTCATCTTTGTTGTTCATCCTTGCATAAATGTCTGCATGCTCTCGTACACACATGCATACGCACATATTTGCCTGCATGTGTTTTACAAAGGCTGTGAAATGAAAACAAATGGTGATCCTAAACGAGGTGAACATGATGGATGGAGCGGCTCTGAGGGAACAAAAGCATTAGTGTGTATGGTGAGTGGTCTGGTTTGCCAAATGGAGAGTATGTTTGTGTGTTTGTGGGGGTAATGGGAACGACAACACAAATGGGGAGAATGGTGTGTCAGTGAATGTCTGATATTGCCAGAGCCTGCCCTGGACCATTGAATAACTGGGTAGAGCTGGATTAGTGCAGTGGTGTGTGTGTGTGTGTGTGTGTGTGTGTGTGTGTGTGTGTGTGTGTGTGTGTGTGTGTGTGTGTGTGTGTGTGTGTGTGCACTATTTTTCTTTTATTACCAGGACATTATTGCATCGGTACTTTCTTAGAAGTACTTGTGAAACGATTCATGCAAAGGCTTTTGAATCAAATATTAAAACAGAACAACAGCAAAAATAAAAACCAATTTGCATTGTTACAGAAATGATACTAATCATAGTAAAAGCCCATCCAGTTGATAGGTTTGATGTTCCAGATGAAATGCAGTCAGCTATAGTTTATACCACATGTTTAACAACTGTGTCTAAAAGGGACATTTTTGTTCTTTCATTATTTATTTATTTATCTATTTCATTTTGGCTATGTCAATGCATATGGCATAAATTTAGTCAAGGGTGTCTATTTTTGGGAGAATTTTGTCATTTCAACCTCAGATCCCATAATATGTTTGTAATTCAATGTTTTACACTCAGTACAGGGCCGACAAAGTTTGAAGTTTTCAAATCCTTGTTAAAAACACACCTTTTTCCCTGGCTTTTAATTGGAGTTGAACCTTGACACCTCTGTTTAATCTGCTCATTTTTCATGTTTATTTTACTGCTTATTTTATCTCCTTTTAACTTTTTACTTGACTTGATTTGAACTTATTTGATTATCTGATTTGTTCTTGTTCCTGTCGTTTGTTTTTATCTGTCTGTATCTTTTTCAGTCTTTTCTGTACAACACTTTGGTCATCCTGTCGTGGTTGTTTAAAATGTGCTATATAAATAAACTTTGACTTGACTTGACAAAAATGTCCCCATTGAAACGCATTACAACTGTAATGTTTGATTACATGGACATCAGAGCATAAAATCATGCACTGACTTTAATTCTGGAAGTATAGCTTCAAAATCATAGGTTTTACTCCCAGATGTCATCATCTCCATTGTTTGGTATGAAGGGAAAATGCAAGTTATTTTTCCTGTAAGTGTTGTTGTGTAACTGAACCACTGAAGCCACGTTTTGCATCTGAAATAATGTGTGTGTGTGTGTGTGTGTGTGTGTGTATTTTTGTATTCGATGTGTCCAGCCATGACAGTATTCAAATATTAATCACATAGTGCAGCAGCTACAGTTCTCTCTGTCTCTCTCACACACACAGCATCACCCGTCTCAACACACACATGCAGCCACATGCATGTGAACAGGCCTTCAAACCCAACAGAACATTATAAATGAAACCTCATAAGTGGAGTAAATTTCTGTATGAGTTATAGTATACTGAGCTTACAGTGTGTATGTGTGTGTGCTTGCATGTATATGTGTGTGTCTTTGAAGGTGTGTGATTGGTTACATTTTATTATAATAAACACAGACATTATGTAAACAACGTGCTGTTTAAGGGCTATTTAAATATTTGACAGTTGAGATCAGGAAAGATGTTGATGTCGCTCAGCACAAATGAAAAATCATATTAAATAGAACATTTAACATGTCCAGAGATATATCTCTGGACATGTTATTAAAAAGAAAATCAACTAAGCATTTAGAAGATGTGAAAAAATAAAAATGTATTTAATATTTATGATCATGACAAATTTTAGTTAAAAAAAAGAACTTGGTGGTTTTTAAATATGATACTGTACAAAATATAATAATGCATCAAAACTAATGTTGTAGTAAATATTTGATATCTCCCAGATTGTGTTAGTAATAATAAAAAGTCATCAACTTAGCTTTATAATTAGGGCCCGATCATTAAGCGTGCGAGGACCCTATTGTTCTGCAAGGAATTTTTTTTTTTAGAAATGAATTGCCTTGTTGTGGCCTTTCCCATGCTCGAAAACTCATGAAAGTTGGCAGAAAGATTAGTCGGGCGTGAAATTAACGTTTGTTATGGTGATTGGAAATGGGCGTGGCAAAATGGCTCGCTAGCGCCCTCTAAAGTGCAGCCCCTGCCTCCAGTATAACGTACATGTACGAAACTTGGTACACTTATGTAACTGACCGAGCCCGACAAAAAATCTATTGGAGCAATGCTGTCAAACAAACAGGAAGTCGGCCATTTTGATTTTTGTGGCTATTTTTTGCCATTTTTTGATGGGCGTGGCCAAGCATAAAATTTTGTCCAATTTTGATGTCTCGCCATGAAACTGAAAATTGTCATAACGTCATTGTCTCAGGTCCAATCAGTACAAAACTTCACATGCTGGTTAAGAGTCCCGCCCTAAAGACATCTACATGACAAAATTTAGCTGTAGACATAGCGCCACCTAGTGGCAAAAGGAAATGACATACTTTATGTTTTGATACACTATTACTACGCCGTTGAGCATATTGGCTTCAAGTTCAGTGAGAACAGCAATAAAATGTTGGTACAACAGAGAACCTAACCCTAGCCCTAACCCTGACCCTAACCCTATAAATATAACCCTAACCCTAACCCTAATAATATAACCCTAACCCTAACCCTATAACTATAACCCTCACCCTATACATATAACCCTAACCCTATAAATAATCACTCCGTCAGTGTCCATAATGCATGCAGATATGCAGTAGTGAGGCTGAAGTTGGCACACAGCCCCATGGGCACACGCCCCGACGGACACCGGGGTGCGAGGGCCCGTTCAACACTATTTGCAGCTTTAATTCATTTTTGTATTTTTGTCATAAAATAAAGGAAGGGCATTATGTAAACAAACTTGCATTTGAAGGGTTAAATATTTGATAGCTTTGATCAGGACTGACAAAATCAAATCAGTGAAATTTGTAAATAATATTAATATATAATAATTTATGGCAGTTTTAGGAAGTGGACATATCATATCCTCAAAATAAATACTGTATGTGTTACCCTCTGACAAGACAACGTCTGCAGTGATAGTATCAAAAGTAACAAAGCTATAAAACATAAAACACAAGGCTACGTTAATCTTAACATTATAACAGATGTGTTGGTATGAGATCACTGACTTGTGTGTTAGCTGGGTTCATGCTGCTAATACTACAAAAAGAAAAAAATGATTTCCTTGGACTTTTGTTCCCTTTTCTGAGGTATTGACATGTGGTATTAATTAATAACATTGAGGAAACTTAAATTCTGGTATTGTGACAGCCTCACAATCAGGACAAACCTTCAAGTTTCAGTATCAGGAATAAAACTGCGACATGCTTTCCTGGACCTCACAGGGATTACTCAACTCATAAGAGAATGTAAAAGCATTCAAATCAGCAAGACGGGTGAAAAGCTACAAAAATGACGATTTAAGTTGGCAGCAGAGATCACGATGTCTCTGGATCTATTTTCTGGATCAAAGATTTAACTAATAAACAGAACTGACAACTGCTGGACTCCATTTTTGAAAGAATGCTTCTTTGGAAGATAAAACATGATGTCCTTTAGGCTTTCAGTGGAGAAATGTGATGTGGTGCCATATAGACCACCCTGCACTCTAGAAAAGGAGTTGGCCTCTAAATTGATTAAGAAGTTAGTGTCTGTGTGTTTTTATTATTAGTAGTTATAACATCTGAGTCACAATGAAACAATTTTTATTTTAAACAGGATGTTTGATGGTTTCGACATAAATAATTTACAACTTTCTGCACCCTGGTGTCCCACCACATAAAGCTGGAGCCCCGGCCCCTCAGACAGGCTGAGTGCACCACTGGAACTGACGGACTGAAACTACTACTATGGCTTACAGTATGTCTGAATGTGGCTGTGTGTGGGTGAGTGTACATGTGTCTCATAGAGGAAGAACATGTGTGTGAGAGGGGTGAAAGGGCCACATAGACTAGACAAGAGGAGTGGATAAGTGAGGGACAGGAAGAGCTGACACTTTTCTCCAACCAAAGCTGAACCTGTTTTATCTCAGAGTGAGGACAGACGGAGGGAGAGAGGTCCTCACAGGGACAAGGCTAAGCCCGGTGTTGTGTGACTGGAGGAGGGGGTGGCTGAGGTTGCTGTAGGTCTGGGGGTTTGTCTGTCTGTCTGGGAGCTGTAGGCCTGCTCTTGGGGCTAACTGATTAGGCCATAATTTGAGGGGTGTCTTGAGGCAGCAGCCCCCTTCTTGCCCACCGCCACCACTCATGGGAGGCTGGAGTGGGTGCAATAGGACCCCGAGTGTATCAACACACACACATACACATGCATGCTTATGAAATGATGGATAAGCAGACGTAGGGATTGAGAACAGGAAGTGATGTTTTAAACAGAGCACCAGAGACGCCAGCACCAGAACCACTAACCCCCCACCCCCGAACCGTTCTGCACTGGAAGGAACAGGTAAGCTCTGACTCAGGTTTCACATTCACGTCGCCAGTAATAAGTCATCTAATTTAGAGAGGCTGTAATCAATATTTCTAAGGATCACATGACTACTTTTATGTATCGTGATGAACCTAAAGAGAATTATCGCCCAGCTAGTTCCCATGAGCTCTAAAGCTCTTTTTTTTCATCTTTCAGCTCTTTGTTTTGGTTTTCTACAACACAAATGCACTTTTTGGGTTAATTCTTACAGCTTTAATCAATTTTGGCAACTGTTAGGTTCACCATGTAGACTTAAAAGATCAGCCAAAAATAAAAACTCAGTCATTAAAGTCAGGGAAGTTTATTAGTCCACAGACATTTTTGGGGCTTCACAGCAAAACAGAGCTGCAGCATTCTGCTAAACTGATGAAGAGGATGAAGACTAGTTTTAAAATAACAAATATGGAATGACTCCATACAGCTGGTACAGTCTAATACAAGTCTCCAAAATCTCAAATTTAAATCTATTATTACTATTATTATTATTATTATTATTATTATTATTATTATTATTTATGTATTTATTTATGTTATAATTAAATATGTTATTTATTTTAAAGCTAAAATCCTCACTATAGTGTGTGTAGTAGTTTAATTCCCAAGCTAAAGCCGTATGTGCCAGAGCAGATCAACACAAACTCACCGTCTGTCTGCTTTAGAGTTGTTATTGTGTGAAGCTCCAGAAATGTCTGGTGGACTAAGAAACCTTCCATCAGCATGGGGCTGAGGAAATAATGACTGCATGAACTGGTCTTTTAAACACTGGGTCAGGAAAGCTTCACAGATATGCGTAGGACTGTTTGGCCTTGGCAGAGGTAAGCTTTGAGCTGAGTACCATTCTGGTTGATACTGTATCTACTGACTGACTGTGCTGTTCTCAAATATTAAATGTAGAAAAAAAAAAAGCCAAACCTAAACAGAGAGCTGGGGTGTTGGGGGTGGGGGTGGTTAGGGGTACTTGCAAACATCAAAAAGTACTAAAAGGTTTGCACAGATAAATAAATTAGATACTTCCTTTTTTAATACTCCCTGGGCAGCAAAGAAATACACTCAGTTTGTGGTGCTGTTGATATATTATATATATTATATATATTATATATTATATGATATACTCTATATTGACAGGTATTTCTATTATTTTGTTCACCCAGTTTTTAACACTGAGGATTGGCTAAATAACAGAAACACTTCTGCATCATAAAAGATGATCAAAAGCTCTCTTAACCAGTTTCAAAAAACCTCAACACTACAAGTTTCCGCCAGTTTTAGAGCAGTGTCCTTAATAAAGTGACAGCTGTGTATTTGTCTACATTCTTCCTGTCTGTAATTAATGAATGAATCCACCAAAACAATCAAGTAGATAAAGATAGCAACCAACTTTGGTCCGGTTTCCATGAACCTTCATATTGTAACCAATACAGACACTAATAGCTGTAATTAAGGCAGCACATAATATTTATTGCTGCCAGTTTTAAACAAAGAATCTGATATCTATCTGGTCATTACAGGTCCTAAAGCTCAGTGCTGCTTTGTTTCCCTGTGTTGTTTGGCCATTGCCATGACGCCTCCACTGTCAACAAGCAGCCTGCAATCTCTCATTAGATCAGATGCTATTAGGCCACAGAGGAGTCACTGAGCAAACAGTATCACTGCCTTTAAAACAGGGTTATCTAATCTAGGCCACAGGGATGAGCTGGACTTTGGAGTTGAGGGAGAGACAGACAGGGCAGTGTCTACAAGGATTGTTTGGCACGGGCATAAAACGTCAGTCAAGATCAGACGAGTCACCATTGGTCGATTGCTGTGATGGTCCTCATTTGGGGTAGGTGCTTTATGAGCAGGGGTTAGATAAGAGTTAGCTGAGTGTCAGATAAAGTCTGGTGGTGATCAGTGGAGATGGTGCTGTGGTCTATCTCAGCTAAATGCATTAGGCCCCGTTTACACAACAACGGTTTTGTTAAAAAGGTAAAAGTTTTTCTTTTGAGTTTCAAGAAAGTTCTGCATTCATAGGACAACACTGTGGAAAAAGTCCTGGTGCAGACGGATACGAGAAAATGACTGTGCATCTCGTGTCACTTTAAATCAACACCACAGGAGAAGAAGACATTAATGCTGCAGCAAATCTATATTGGTGTAGCATTAGTAAAGTCAGCAGAGTCTGCAGCACAGACAGAAGCAGACAGTAAGCCATTGTTCTTGATGTTATGTCCATAGAGTTATGTCCACCAAGAAACATAGTAGCCATGAGCAAACTGGTTCTGTGTCGTCACACTTTTCAGAAGATTTCAGGCCCCAAAAACACCGTCATTGTTTAAAGGAATGGTCAACAAACAACAAAAGTTCATCGTTTTATGCAGAAACCGCTGTCATGTAAACGGTGAGATGTGTTTCTGTGTAGCATCACCCAACCGACTGTGCTGTCAGGACACAGTGAAGTATGAAAATGTAAGGTAGATTTATTATCTCCCCATTGAAAACATTATAATTAACATCTCCAGATTAAAGTCTTTAAAAAAACTACATCTTTATTAGTCAGTCATGACTACCATGAATTAAAGTTTAAATATCACCTTGTCTGTGCACATTTCTCCCTGAGTCACTTCAGATAGACTTTCATCAGAGTATTCAGTTCTGTCCATTTTATATGTATAGCACCAAATCACAACAAAAGTTATATCAAGGCACTTTCCAAAAAGAGCAGGTGTAGACTGACTCTTTGTTCTACAGAGACCCAACAATCCTCCATGAGAAGAACATGGAGACAGTGGAGAGAAAAAACTGCCTTTAACAGGAAGAAACCTGGAGCAGATCCAAGACTCAAGGTGGGCGGAGCCTCTGCTTTGACTGGTTGGGGTGAAAGAGATAGAGAGAGAAAGATTGGGAGATACATGGAGAGAGAGGGAGGATAGGTGAAGACAGAGAGGGAGTGAGGGACACAGACATGTTCAACCACAATAACTATAACAGCCGTTATAATTTAAAGTTTATAATGTGCAGTATTTATAATAACTACTACAATAACAACACTGATAATAATGATAATATTAATAATGATGATGATGATGATGATAATTACAATTAAGACAACAACTCCCGTGATCCCATGCTACTCATGTTTTATTTTGTAGTTTTGTTGCTGAAGTGTCCTGGTCCACTCTGAAGGATCACCTTCTGAACAGCAGCAGACATGATGGATCCCACAGGGTCTGATTTTTACATTTGGTTTACTGTAATGTAAATGATGTGTTTGTGCAGATGTTAGTGAACACACCGTCTGTTTCAGCTGATGTCACCACTGAACCACTGACCACCACATCCTCAGACTCCCCTCAGAATCATGACATTTACAGAGTCGTTGCTTCAGGTGAAGCTGAATAGACTTTGTTTAAGGCTACGGTCAATTTTAAATCATTTGTGCCGTCTTGTAATTTCAGCATTAAATGTAACACATGAAGTTGTGTCTTTGTCTCAGCATCACTGATCCAGCCTGTCTACTCCATTGTGTCACACTGTTTCAACTGATTTCACTATTTGCATTAAATTTATTAATAAGAAAGAAAAGTTTTTATTGATGGTAAACATGTCATGCTGTATTTGGTAAAGTCCCCAGACTCCCTCAAAAAATCTCCGTTCTCTGAGTTGTTGATAAGGAGATATATTAAAAACGCTGTCTATGAAAAATTCATTATTATTTGGCCCTTGTAACTTCATACATGAAGTTTTTTGTGTCTTTGTGTTAAAAGCATTGTTTCTGTTTGTCCCACTGATCTGATCATTGATCACTGGAGACGTGGAGACGTCTCAGAATGCCAGGTGTGATCAGCTGTCTTTTCCCAGCTGCTGTACGGTGCAGCCATGAGTTTGGTTTTGCATGAGGCTTGAATGAATTAAAGGGGACTGTTGGTGTACAATATGCGCTCTACTGAGTGTCACTCTAGTTTCTACTTATCATGGCTGATGTGCATCACCACACACTCACACACAGTTTACTCCCAAAGACTGAAGTTCCTGCTTATCTGGCCTTCTTATCTTTCACACTGAGCCAATCAGTTGTCCTGCAGAAATAGTCGACCTGGTCCGTTGTCCAGTCAGGTGCTCTGAGCTCATGGTGACAGGACACAAACAGCAGACAGAGTGACTGACATTACAGCTAGCCACTGGCAGCACAGGTGTGTTTTTTCACCTATTTAACAAGAACACTTTTCTTAGCATTAAACTTTGTGTTTGCAGAGAAACAATTACAAGTAAACTGATGCACCAGACATGGTTGTTTAGGTGTTCAGGGGGACCAGGACTCACCAGGAGGTAGAAGAGCCCGATCAGAAGTAATGTTGGTCTCAGTACTGGAGACTATTTCAGGTGGGACAGAATTATTGAGGGAATTGTTGCTCTTGATGAACATCTCTGCTACTAGTGCTACGTGTAGGTGAGTGAATGAATAAATGCTGATTTGTGTTGTAAAGCCCTTCAAGTGGTCTGTTAAACTACACTATTATTTATTTATAAATATGTCCATAAATATGTTTACCAATAAATGTTAAAGTGGATGTTATTGTTGTCACATTTCTCTTCTGTCAATCTGAAATACATTTACTAAAAATGAAGATAAATAAATGCACAGATTTAAATCAAATGAATAAAAGACTAACTTTAACACAACAGACCATATTAATTATGTTGAAATACATGTTTAGGGATGAGCTCAGTTAACTCATACATGTAATTAAGATGAATTAAATTTGGAGGTTCAAACAACAAATCTTAGCAGTTCAGTAAATTGACATATAAAAATAAGTCCACTTAAAACAAAGGTTTACACAACAAGGATTTTTAATACAGATGACATTTGGTGACATCAGAAGATGAAATTGTATTTTTTCACTTAATGCAGTGAATAATATGCTAAAATAACAAACATGCTAAATTCCATTTTACAGTGAAGGCACCTCAGTGTGGAACATGGTCTTGTCCGAGTTGTTCGCCCTCCTCATGCTTTTGAGACATTGTGAAAATGATCCACGTTTGTCTGAACATCCTGTTGATCCTCTCACTCATGTCCATCCTCTCCAAACTCCATCCATACATGAGTGTCTCTTTCTTTCCTGTCTCTTCCTCTTCATGGTTGAGTGCTTTTGTCCAGGCTCAGGAGGCAGAGGCGGCTGTGTACGCGGGCCCAGCCTCGCCCGGCCTGCCCAGCATCAGACTAAGTGCCTCTGACAGCCAACCGCACAGTTATTAACTGTGATCCGCCACCACAGAGCCTGGGCAGCCCCACGCTGAGGGGAGGGTCCACCAGAGGGCTCTGCTCCAAACACAAAGACCGCTTTCACCTCACCCCTGTCTCCTCTGCTCTCTGACTCCCCAAACACACTCACTAATACATATTTACATCATTTCATATACTCTGCATACACCTTTTCTGATATGGACCCATTCATGTGGCTCTGGAGCTGCTGGGAAGCCTCTCTGCCAAATGTCCGAGCTACGACACTTACAGGCTAAAAACATGTTTGAAGGATTACTGGAGAGTATATACATATCTACATATATACATATACAAATATACATATCTACATATACAGGCTGCTGTAACCTACAGCCAACATGTCCGATGCTGCCTCATCAGCTTTCTGCTGCCTATGGAATGCTGTCTGTATACTTTCATCCATATAGGTGGTCTACAGCTGAACTCGCCCTCCAGGATCCCAGACACCCCTTCTCTTCCTTAGGATGTGGGAGCCCCTTCAAACAACAACAACATGGCTCATTAGATGACAAAATGGGGGGAGAGATAAATAAATGTTGGTGAGATAGAGAGAGACAGAGAAGGAGAGAGAGTGACATTCATAATGACAGCTGACTATGTTTAGCCTTCAGAAAAGCATCGGGATAAACAGCAGCTCGTCCTGCTAACAGGAGGGCTTTAAGTCGCAGAATTCAAAAACCCCCAAAGCCACTTTTTCCTGCCCACATTGGCCATAATGAGAGCCCCACCATTCAATTGTTGAATAGTTGAGGCTTTTCCCTTTGAGGTGACTGGCTTTAATATAGCAACACAGCATAGACAGTGGAGCGATGGACGTCCCCAACAGTGTTCAAAGCTGTGGCGGGATAAGGATACGGCTGACATGCATTATTCCTTACAAAAACTGCCCTTTGTTTGCTTTATGTTCAAATCCCACTAATTGTAGGCTTTGTCCGTCAGCATGTCTTATTTCGGGCAGAGGCCTGTTTTCCCTCCTTGCCCCTCCCTCTCCTGCTGTCCTCCCAGGCCTTGGTGCTTCACACAATCAATAATTACACACACACTGACAACAGACAGATTACTTTTTTGTTGTCTGTTGAATTCATCCTGGCTTGAAGGGAACAATCTAAACAGTCAGTCTGTTCACTTAGATTATGTTTCCAGCTACTCAGATATACAGTCAAGCTCTGTGTATTTCACAGAATTAGCAGTTAAGCTTTGCACGATATCAACTGAA
>CM075196.1:24892574-24985074 GCA_037577475.1 Chaunax sp. Z400 | reverse complement strand
TATTTTGAAAGTATTTTCCCTTCCATGTGCTTTTGCTTTGCATTTCCTGTGTTTTCTTATGATCCTAGTTTTTGGTTCCTTTTAGTTTGTAGGTTCATTTCATGTATTAGTCCCTCTGTTTCTTGTTTTATTTTGTAGCTTTATTCCTTGCCTTGTGTTTTTCTTGCTCTTCCTGTTGTCTTCTCTTATGATCTGTTTTTCCCCTTTGGTTCCTGTCTGTGTTTTAGTCTCTGTGTTTAGTTCCAGTTTGCTCCCTTTCCCTTTGCTCATGTATTCTCTGTCTATTAGTTTATTGTCTCCTCCTTGTGTCCCCTTTGATATGTTTCCCTCCAGTGTGTGATTGTCTGATTGTCTCCACCTGTTGTTGATTGTCTCCTCCTCCCTGTGTCACCTGTGTGTCATTCCCTCATTACCCTATAGTGTATTTAGTCTGTGTGATTCCCTCTGAGTTGTCAGTTCTTAGTCAATGTTTCCAGTGTTCTTCTCTGTGCTCCTCTGCAAGTTTTTCTCCTGGATTTATTGGTTACCTTGTTGTTTTGTCTTTGCCTGTTTTTTGTGTTTTCGTTTTGCTTTTCTGTTTGTTGGATTTTTGCCTCTCGGACCTTTATTTAATTAAAACCCTCTGCCCCTGTGTTGTCTGCATCTTTGGGTCCTGCTTTTGTGAATCCCTGGCAGTTACAGTAAATTAGGTCATTACAATGAGTTACACCTTGACCATATTAAAATAGGGCCAACACCAAGAATGATATTTCAATTATAATTATAATATAAAATCCACTCTGAATGTGGTCATTTTGTTTAAAGAGTACTTTTACCTTTGATACTTTAATAAATTTAGCTGATAATACTTCTGCACTTTAGCTTAAATAGGATTTTAAATCCATTAACTTGACCTGTAAAGGATTTTATTTCTACTTGTGCTTGAGTACATTCAGTATCTTCCACCACTGCCATTGTCATGACTAGTCAGAGCCTAACAGCCTGGAGCCCTGAGCAGGATGAAGGTGTTATAGATATGAATGAATACATTCAATGGATTTTAATGTTGGACATTAAGACTGTAGGTGTTCATGTTTGAAACGCTGTGCATTGTAACAAAAGGTGGGTATAAAATGATCAAATGTTTCTGTGCTTCTGTTCTCCTTCAGATGGAGCCTTGTTTCCACAGTCAGCTGCAGATTAATGAAGGACAGATTGGAACAGTCAGACTCAACAAACCACAGTCTGCAGAACTGTGTTCAGTTTCTCTGAACCTCATATGGAAACATGGACTGAAGAATTCTCCAACCTGATCTGCATGTATCCATTCCTGTAGTATTGTAGTGGACCTCAGTGACAGTGATTGAATAATAATTTTGACCTAAGAGTTTTATGTACATCTGTGAAATTTAGAAAACGTTTTTTCAAACCAATGCTTACATTTTATTTGCCTGAAATGTATTTATAGAATTTTGAATAAATTGCTGGCACCTCCTGCATCATTCTTGATTCTGATGACATTGTTTGGTGGGAGAAAGATTTTCCATAATTCATATGGATTTGAAATTTCACCCTGAGCAAATACATTTCAGTCTGAAAGAACGTTAGCTGCTATAAATAGATTACCTAAATGTAATATTTAAATTTTGCTTATAAGGAAACCCTTTAGACCTTTGGAAATTTATTTTTTTCATTTTCATTTCATTTATTTTTATTTATTCCAGTCATGGTAATGTACAATTTCCAAATATAAGTTTGACACCAACCAGCCACTCAAAATATTCTTGTATTCAAAGTATTCTTGCTAACATACATTCTTACAATAGAAACACTGAAAAACTGATGGACTGATGAGTTGATAATGAAGATGATCGTTTGTTGATCATTTGTTTTTCTATGCTGGACAAACTTTTCAATCCTTATTTATTCAAAAGTATTTTTCCTGTATTTTTGAAAAGTGTTTTATGTTACTTTTCGTTATTTTTCTTTAATGTTGGACATTTGGACTTGGATGAAAGTTACCTAAGGATGCTTTATATAAATCCCATTCATGCTAGTTTTTGTCAAGAATAAAGACCTTTAATAAATCAAAGTTTTTTTTCCCGGCACTGATATATAGATGATAGCCTGTTTACTCTTTTACTGAATTAGTAAAGTGTAATAACCGCTCCAAACAGACAGGAAGTTCTGCAGTCCCACTTGATTTCTGTCCTTCATCCTTCCTCTCAGATGGCTCTCAAACAGGAGATGCAGGAGAAGCAAAAATGGTTGTTTTAAAAGTCTGGAAAATAGGTTGGTACAATCAGTGTCAAACATGGCCTTACTCTTTATGTATTACTTGCAGATCTATTAAAAAGTGACAAACATAAATGTAATAAATGTGTTACACAGGCCCTTCTGTTTTTGTAAAGCCACATTTCTTGCCACCAAAGGGTGGGGAAACGTTTGTGGACCATCTGACCAACAGAGTGACCTAATGGAGCTGCTGGCTATGGCGTCTGTACAGTATTAACACATTTTCTTCATTGTCTTCTGTATTAGATCCTCAACCTGCGCCTGAGGGAGACAGAGCTTGAGCGGCAGGTGGAGGGCAGGGAGAGAGTGCGTAACCTTAACACCATCCAGGAGGAGATCTTGCAGCTGGATCCATCCACCCAGACCACAGCTGATCTCCCACTGGCCAGCCTCAGTTCACTTAGCACCCGCAGGAACCAGCTGTGCTCTCAGGTATCAGAGGTCGTGTGAAAGACAGCAGAGGTCAGTTTAACTGCTTGTAAAGTTCAGGTTTGGATTGAGGCTCCTTCCTACACTCACTGAATGGTTGGGGAGAGATTAAAATCATTGTAGTTGTGTCAAAGAAGCATTACAATGAATTGAAACTTGAATTCAAAATCAATCACATGATTAGAGAGGTTGAAAAAACTCCACAGCCCAAGGTGGTGACTTCACTTCTCTTTTTTCATCTGAGTACGAGTCCAGATGGCAGATATATTTAATACACAATGACTATAAACAGAGAAAAGCATCACATGCTCACCTTTGAGAAGCAGGAAACAGAGAATGTTGAGAATGACATTCAATGACTGATATTTTCTGTGTTTTGGGCATTTCTGGGTGTCAAACTTTGGGAAGGTGTGTAGCCCCCAGTCAATAACAGCATGCATGGTGTGAGGGCTACAGTCGGTACACTGGGATACTAAAGGGGAAATGTAAGGGGATATATGTGTAATGTGTGTTCTTAATGTTTTCTATATGGTTTTTCTGTAGCTGCCCTTAAGGCCTCACACTTCCAGATTATCCAGACTGGATCTGTGATGTGGATCATCCCACTCATCGCACTCTGTGACGTATATGCTGTGTTTTTCCAGGGAGAGTCGAGCGAGCCCTCCACGAGATGAGGGCACTGATCCGCCTGATGCATGAGGAGGTCACCAAGGTGAGAGAGCAAGAGCAGGAAGAGGAGCAGGGGAAGCAGGTAGAACTCCAGCTCAACAGGAAGCGCAGAAGAAGGAGCTACAGTCGGTCAAAGAGAAGGCACAGACGAAAGGTGAGAGAATTGTTCTAATCCAGGATGCTGATGTGAGACGTCATCAGTCGAAGCTCGTGTGCTTAATTCAAAGTCTATGTGGATCTAGGGTAGCCAAGTATCCCAGAATGCATTCTGGTGATGGCAGAGGTTTTGAGGATAGTTTAAAGACGGCAAGCCCTCCAGTAATGTACCACTGGCTCTGATGTCACAGCAGTGTTTGTTCTATGAATAGTTCCTTTTGGAGGATAGACTTTGGTCCCAAAGATGAAATATAATATTTGTTGCTGTCACATAAGTATATTACTGCAGTATCTCTAAATGAAAAGAAAGAGATTTGAAACCCTCACTTGCATTTGAAGGAATGCATTTAGACTGCATTCAAACATTTAATGGGTGTCGTGTCTCCACAGGGCTGCAGAGCAGCGCTGAAGACGACACGCTGAAATGGTACAAGGAGCTGCAGGATTCAGCAACTCAGCACCTCAAAAGACGCCCAGGTGAGTTTGTGCTTCTATGGATCAATGCTGTTTTATGACAGGTTCACACTACAGGAGAGTCGGGCTGATTTCAACTTAATTCACCCCTCCTGACAACTGGACCAAACATTTTTGAAACTTTGGTCAGTACCGATGTTTGTTCCAGATTATCTGCTATGGTGTTAGGTATTTACAGATCCAGTCTTAACTTACAGAATCACATTTATTGCATTATGACGATTCAGTTTTAGACCTTTATCAGGTAAATGTCTGAATACAATAAATGTGATTCTGCAAGTTAAGACAATGTGTGGGAATGTCATTGTAAACATTTTTATTTTTCTCATTTTGGGGAAAATATTCATCTTGGTTTATTTTGAGTGTGGAGTGTTTGTCTGGAGTGTACCTTTAAAACTATTTCATATGTCAAATTATGCATACACATCAACCATATGCTGGAGTGGTGCCTTTTGCTACTCAGAATTTTTCACAATTTTTATTTTCTCCATTTCCATTTCCAACAACTTCTACCTATTCTTAAAAGAAGAGTGAGATTCGCTTTTGAATCTTGTAAACTGTGAATTCTGTCTTTGACAGATTATGAATACCAGGAATGACGAACAATGTTTTTGATTGAGTTTCCGTGGCAACAATAGGGTGTTGTGTGGCCCATAAAATCATGATGAAAGTTATCAGTTTTCCATTTCAACACCTCGCTTGCTTTCAGTCTTGATATAGTGTCATTTGTCCAGTTTTCATTAGCATGATTTTGAAATGTATTTCTGACTGACTGCTAAGCTGAAGGAACTTGTATTCATGCAAACATACTCAGAGATTTTGGGGAGCTGGTGGAATATACCATCTCCTGATGCCTCTTGTTTAATATACAGGACTGAGAGGAGTAGGATTAATCTCCTTCACAGCCTGGACAATTGTAATACAAAGATTTTTGGAATAACAAAACCACTCACTGAGTGACTTTAAACCCATCACATTTTCCTTGCTCTCTCTGTCTTTCACACCCACATTGAACGCCTCACATAAAAATGGCCGTCTGTTTGTTTTTCCTAATTACAACACATTTGGCTTGTAGGTGTTACATCTGCCTCTGGAGATCCTTCTCCAACATGTTCTGATGTTTTCATTAACTCTCTCTCCTCCTCGTCTCCATGTCCGAGGTTTGCCAGCAGGCGTGTCAGAGCCAGGGTGGAGCCTCCCAGCTGCTTCTCATCACAATCAGACCTCTTCATCAGACCAGGCTCCACCACCCTCACGCTGCCAGATCGTAAACTTCTTCACAGTTAGTGAGAGCTACACTCCAGCCTGAAGACTTAACATTGAAGATATTCAAGTGTTGTGCCTGTTCTAAAATTCCCTCTCCATCGCAGACCTGCCGTCCCTGGCTTTGGATTCTGCTGGAAACGCTCGGGACTTGTCCCCTCTGGATCTCCCTGGATCTCCCTGGATCTCCCTGGATCTCCCTGGATCTTCCTGGATCTCCCTGGATCTCCCTGGATCTCCCTGGCCCCCTCTGGCTCCACTGGCTCAGTTCCCCCTCCCTCAACTTTCTCACAATAAACCTCCTTAAAATTGGTCACTGCCTCTGTCTGTGTCTGCATCTGGGTTCACGATCCTTCAGCCTTAACAGTAGGAACATTAACTTAGCTTGAATCCAATATATTTTTTAAACCACATAGCTCCAGAAAAATTGTGCATTTTGAGAGCAAATGAGTGTTTTAGGTGCCAATTAGTGCCACACAGACTCTGGCTACTAAGTCACGTCGTCTCTTAACAAAGCAGTCATTTTAATCCAAACCACGATCTAAACCAAATCATGTTGATGCCTAAACCAAACCTCGATAAAATAAAATAGATATTCCTCAATATTCTTTTGCTTTTGAAGAGCTTTAATAAACAGTTCAATATTTCCACTGTAGTCTGACATAGTGGTGAGATGGAGAAGTCAAAGCTGGATGAAGAGTCCTGCAGATCAGTGGATAAAGAGTCCATGCCACCAGTGTCTAAACCATCAGCCATCACTATGCAGTCGATATTGTTGATAAGGAGAAACACAGATGTGATTTTACTGTATAGTCCAGCCACAGAAATTAAACTAAGTAAAAGAAAAGCTGTAGTCAGAGGTGGAAAGAGTGCCCAGATCCTGGATATTCCACATTTCCCAATAGTTCCCTGCACATCTGGGAGTTCTCCATCAGCTTCCAGATGGTGTCTCAATGATGTCTGATGGTAAACTGTATTATGACTGATGGTGCTGAATCCACTGTTTTCCAGTCTCTTACCTTTAAGACCCATGTGGAGCAACCATCAAGTAAACTGAAAAGTCATGTCTTCCTTATGCTGGTCAAAAGACCATAGTACAATCTACAATTCTGTCTGCACTTGATGAAGGTGATGTTGTATAAATGCAAGCTTCTCCCTCTACATTAAAACCTCTTGACATTGTTTATCACAGCGTGTTTGGCTTCTTCACAGGTGATACATTCCTCACTCACCATTGCAGCCATTGCAATTATATTATATTATATAATATTATATTATATTATACTATATTATATGATAGTATATTATATTATACTATATTATATGATACTATATTATATTATGCTATATTATATTATATTATAAATATACTATATTATATTATATAATATACGGTATGTTGCTGATTCCTGTGGCATCACTCTGCTGAGGGACTCCACCCACAGGAACAGCTGATGCAGGACGAAGGCACCGGGGTCCCAGGCTTTGAATTGCTGCAAGAGGAGTCAACACAAAGACTTAATTAGCAGCCATATACTGTAGCTGAGCTGTATCTGTTGGGTAGTTAGATCATTGACTGAGCGGAGGTGACTGACCGGCAAACTGGGCAACTATCCACGGAACAGCCGTCTGCCGCTGGGTGTCACCAACTCCTGCTGCATCATTCTGCTGTGGGACTCCACCCACAGGAGCAACTGATGCAGGAGGAGGGCGGCGGGATCCCGTGTTTTGAATTGCTGCAAGAGGAGTCAACAGGGGACAGAAACATCAACACAAACACTCAATCAGCAGCCATATAGCTGAGCTGTATCTGTTAGATCATTGACTGACCTGCAAGGTGAGCAGCTATCCTTCTTGGCACCTGAGGGGCAGGCCTTCTGGGACCAACGGTCTGTGGTTGTGGCACCATGCTTGAAGCAAAGCGAGCCACAAATCTGCGATATAAAATGGACATTTAGCAGAATTTTAATACACATTAATCTCATTAATTACAGAAATAAATAAATATTTTCCTCATCACAGCTGTAAAGCCAGTTCTGTATTTTCAGTACACTTTATGAGCTACTTAAGCATCATCAAGCTTACTCTAAGTATTATTGCACACTGTACAACTCTATTCAGTCATCTCTGCATCGAGCATCACTGTACAGCCTCCAATGAGACCAGTTCTGATATTAATACAACAGTTTTTTTCACTACACAAAGAATTCATACCAAAGCAGTTTAAAACAACTTCAAACATTCACTCACACTTGTTGGCCGTTGAAAATCAAGCCATTCAGTCTGTCAATGGCTCGGTCGGCTGCCTCCTGCGTCTGGAAACGGACGACAGCGTAGTTTCTGGAGCCATTGGCAACAACCTTAAAGGAAGTACACACATGCTACTTTTAGGACCCACACACACGCAGTAAGAGTACATGAAAAGTGACTTTATAGTCCTACTATTGTGATGTTCTGTGCATTGGGAAACAGGCTAAGCACACACATTCAATTAGACCTGCAGAGTCACAATACTATGCTCCAACAATGACTGTCGACCACAGCCCTGCTTCAGATTAGATATCAGAAGGAGGAATCAGACACTAGTCTCCTACCTGGCAAGATAGAACGTTGCCAAAAACGGACATGGTGTCATTCAGAGCCTCGCTGTCGAAGGAATCCTCGAGGTTCTTGATGATCACCTTTCCGATGTTTTCATGCTGATGCTGTGCCGATGAGATGCGAGGACGCCGACCCCAGACCCCATAAAAGGTATAGGCGTCCAATGCACGCTCGGCTGAGGGAAGGAACACAGAGAAAATGGTTTGAGTTGTTCAGTAAATAGAAATTTTCAAGAGCAGATTTATGTTAAATGTATGAGTATTTATTTCTCAGGATTTTAATTCCCTGGACAAACAACAAAGATGTCTGTTATTCTTCTAATTGTTCCGTAACAGATTTTAAGAAAATGGGAAAATAATATCAGTAAAACACTGAAACACACCTGAGAAAACCAGATGAAGACACAGACCTGTTCTCTTATTAGTCATATACAAAAAATGATATACAGATTAATGATGACACATTTAAGTCAGTATTTGTGATAAAGTACATACCTTCAGCTGGATGGTCGAAGCTGACATAGGCGCAGCCGAGGGAACGCCCGGTGGTGATGTCCCGACATATCTGGACGGAGCGGATAGCTCCAGATTGGCTATTCTGCTCGTATGCGGAAGTGGAGTTTTGGAAAGAAACACGTAACTTTTTACAACTTCGGTTTTTAAGAAATAAAACTTTATTGCAAATATGCAACAGAATAAGAGCAAACAACAAATAAGGCAACTTAATTCACTAAATTAGCCTGGTTCAGAAAAGTTGCTAAAGGGAAACAGAAGATTAAGCGTAGTCTAAAATAAAATTACAACACAATAATAAGTAAAAAATAAATCATTAAATTGATTAAATCATGACAATCAGAAAAAGGAACACAACAAGATTACATTTTACAAGGGGGAAGAAAACACAAAGCTCAAATTATTCTTTCAATTCAGTGAGGAAGAGATTCAATAAACTGGGAACTTTCTTTGCTTTCACATCATTTACAAGTTCTAGTGAATTTCAGGAGGCCTACAATCAATTCTTTTGTTTTTGTGTTGTTGTGTTTTTTTTCATATAACGTGGTTTGTTTCTTCAGATGAAGTTTACATTAATCTGGTCCATGGATATTATTCATTTGTTTGGAATTGCATTAGAGGAGGTTGGATGAATACAACTTGATAAACGTTCCCTTTTTGTTCGATAAATACGACCCAGTATTGATTAGTCTCTTTGGAGCCAGGAAGTTAATATGGCTTTACAGTCTTTTATTTTGTTTTCAGTATTTAGTGATTGGCTTAGTTTTTGGTTCTTGTAAGGTTGATGCTAATACTAAACTAAGAGGGTGAACATGGTAAACGTTTACCTGTACATGCTAAACATCAGCATGTTAAGGTTCCCTGTAGAGTTTTCAGGTAAACAAACACATTTACATTCAGTGGTTCACTGAGGCCTGCTGAATGTGTTCAGTTCACTTTCTTTCTCATAAAACATCAACACCCCTGCAGTCTTCTTCTTTACTTCCCTCATCAATGCATTACTTCCATGAAAATGTGTTGCCTATGCATGTAAAGGTAAAGTTGTGTGAGTGCACAACACAAACAAAGCATGGACCGTGACGTCAGATTTATGTCATATCTGGTGAGTGTGATAAAACATGCTCAGGAGTAAATCATTTTATTCAACACATGCAGGTATTAGCGGCCAGTTGCACAATAAAAGTCCTCACATAATATGCAACAACAGAGTTGCACAAGCAGCTACGAGTGAGAAACAGAACAGACAGAAGGATCATTGGCGTTTGACAATTTGTGGGCAGAAACCAAGGGAGGCGCTGGCCCTCTTATCAAAATCTTATGATCATTTTTCATGTCATCGTACCCTCCTTGAACCTTGATTGTAAGTTTCTGTAAACTCTGTACCTCCCAGCGTTGAAGCAGAGCAGCTGGAGGACATTTGAAGGAAACCAAAAAATATTTTCTCCATAAACAGGCAGCTGCCAGCGACACAATTTAGGGGCTAAAGTCAGGTTGATTTTGGTGAGCGGAGCTCAACTGTGACACCAGTGTTAACTGGGAGAGTGTGCATGGCCTCCAGCGCTCACAAAGGACAAACTGTTGTGCATCTTTGTGCACTTGCTGCTTAGTTCTATACACACAGGTGCCATGCTGTTTCTCGCTAGCCGCGGCCTGCACAGCTCTCTTGAATTTGTGCACAAGCTCTGATATTTAGCGAGCAGCAATCCAACATCCTTGGAAGAAGAGGTTGATTGACTTATTGATTGACACTGAATTACAGCCACATTTCCAAAAAAGTTGGGACAGTGGCAACAAAAGGCTGGAGAAGTTGTGAAATGCTAAAAGAAAACACCTGGTGGAACATCTCAACAGTAATGAGGTAAACTGTCTTCTCCAGGTCTAGCCCTGGTGAGGTGGGGCGGTGCTGGTCTCGATGATCCAGTGATGCTCCAGAGCTGTGGCGGATCTAGAATTTCTCTATATCAGGGGCCATAGAGGGGGCACATTTTTTACAGAGGGGCTAACTATATGTCCAACATTCATGCACATTTCCTTATTCAGTAAGATGTATACACAGAATATTTCACCAGTCATTCATTGTTAGCTGTTGGCTCCATAGCTTTCAGTAAAGACACACATAATTGAATATATTATGCAAATTATGCCTTTTTCAAGCACATTTTGTACATCAAAAAAGTTTAGCAATTATTGAATTTTAAACTAGGATGCATAAATAAATATAAAACATTAGACACTTTTTTCCAATTATGTAATTTTTAAAACGTTATTACATTAAAGAAAATACTTATATACTATATTACAGCATACACAACAGTTTAGAGGAGAAAACTTGACACAGTCAAGTATTCAAGTTTTAAACAGACAAGTGACAGGACAGGGGCACTTCAGGGGCCAATCACATTTCAGCTGGGGCCAGTGCCCCCCGGATCCGCCCTCCATACACTCGTACACAAACATTCACTCAGGAAACATGAACTCCAGGTTTCTTTTTTATTTAACCATTTTTAAAACTATGCACACTGAGTTGGTTTTAATACAGTTCATTCAGAAATCACCCTGCAGTTTGCACATCAAGTACATTCAAAGTTGCATCTAACCAGTTCTTAATTACACAAACTAATGGATGGATTTGCATGACGTTTTCACCAAAGATGGACCCTAGCATATCCTAGAGGTGATTACATTGTGGTGATGATCCGGTGAGAGATGGGACTGGAACTGCTGGAATAATAATTATGTGGAGGATTGTTGGGCCTTGGCGGAGGTCTGCACTCTCTGAGTGCTCTTGTATTTCACTTGATTATGTATTAAACTATAATGCTGGCTACAGATACCGTACCTGTCAAAGGACACACTTTCTTGTTAAATGAAGGGAAGGTGTGTTCAAATGTTGGACTGTTCCTGTAAATACAGAGGCAGTTCATCAGTATGGGGCATAAATTAATAAAATAATGTTGAAATAAAAATGTTTATTGGTACATAATGCTTGGTAGTCTGTCAGCATTCATTTCAAATAGTTTCCAACCTGTATTGGTTGATTTTCTGTGAATACAGATGTCTTGGTTGACGTAAACAGAGTCTATGGTCTGATGCTTCTCTCTAACTGATTGTTTTCATGTTTTATGGTAATGTGATTGGACAATTCTCCACACTGTTAACTTTCACACCATCATTAATATAACTACGGATACGCGGCTGTCATTCCTACTCCCCAGTTAGCCGACCAGGACTCTTTAAGTGGAGCAGTGGAAATCAAAGAAAATCCTGTGATTTCCTTAGAAGAATATTTGTGATCCATGTGGAGTTGGGACTAATGATTGACAGCTGCCTGTTAGCCGGGTAGGATACTTGAGCTTAGATGTTTCTCTATCTAATTAGATACATGCTAAATGTTCTGTGACTGTCCACACAGTCGAACAGATCATTATTCCTGATTGAAAACTGTCCTCTAGCTCAGTGGAAAATTGGTGGATGACTTCTGTATTTATCTGTCAGGACACTTTTCCTCCACAGGTGGAACAACGAGGCACTCAGCTGGAGACGTTTCAGAGGAACGAGCTGCTGCTGCAGGAGAACAACAACCTCACCTTACTGAAAAACTGTATACATACACTTTTTACATAAGAGCATCACTTGTACTTTTTTACAGACATAACAAAGTGAACACACTGTTACTTTGTGTTGTTTGTTGTAGGAAGCTTGAGAACATGAAGGTTGTAAACAAGATGTCTCAAGCTGTCTCCTCAAAGGAAGCCAGAGTCCAGCACGTTGACCAGCAGCTGGAGGAGAAGACCTGCACCCTGTCCAGACAAACTCTGGATGAGCACAGAGACAAGACGACATCATCACCTCTGTTATCCATCAGTGACCACAGACACTGGCAGTTTACCATCCTTCCTATTAGACTCCATGCTGCTGGCATGTTTCAGTGCAGTTAAAGCCTGAAATGACTGCTGGGTCAAACGTTTGAATCCGTCCACAGATTTGACTAAAATAGAGGGTTGAAAGTTTATTCTTATATCAGAACTGAAATGAGATTTCTGTGCTCAATATTGCAGACGTGTTGTTCTTATGGTCGTGTCACACATATATGTTAATACTATATGCTGTAGAACATAATCATATTACATATCACATTATCAGTGTTTCATGTTTCAACTCTCTTATGTAAACTGAGTCACATGGAGGAGACATCTGGTTTTCATCAAGAACACACACACACATATCAATACTATATTCTCTAGCTCCTAAACTTAAACCTGCATCAGTCATTATTTTTTAGAATAAATGTTCCACTATGTTCACCGGTGAATCACTAACTTTGTTACTTTGTTTGTGGCTCTGAGGAAAATGTGTCCTTTGTGGTCACAAATCCACAGAATTATCACATCACTTTGCATTTCCCCTCTCTGGAGTGTTTTAGCATCTTTCAGCTCATTGTTTTGGTTTGATGGTACCCACAACTTACCAACCAGTCAGCAGGCACCAGAGAAAGAGAAAATACCACACATGCCCAGCTCCAAACAGCAGACAGATATTCCCATCGGTCCTTGGTGAAGACCTCAACAAAGCTGAATCAGAATGTTGCTTTGTTTTTGTTCTGTCTCCTCCTTCTCTGAATCTGCATTGTCTCAGCTACATACTGGTGGCAGTGACGTCTCTACCCCTCTCCATTACTGCACTGTGACCCAATACATATTGCCCCCCCCCACAAATGTATATTTAAATCTCCCAAATCTGGATTATGAACCAGATCTGGATCTGATTATGCATAGTGATGGTCCATGGCTGGGTATTTTGATTTTTCATGATATTAGAAAAAGAAGGCCCAATCTCACAATGTTGAAGAAAGTGAGAAAAGGATCCAGAATCTGCATCCGTACCCGGATCCACCTCTAAATTTAATCAACAGACTCTGAAAGAGACAGTTGACAGTTTTTCAAGACATCTCCTCCAACACTCATGGCAGAAGTAATAAGGTTATGCTGCCCTCAAGTGGCCAAAACAATTAACTTATCTATTTACCCAGACTGGAACAGACCTTTAAAATATACTTTGCAAACATGTTTTCAAGTTTAAGGCCTAAAACAAATTGTCCTCTGGGTCATTCTTAAACGTGAAAGAAATACACAGAAATGAGGGTTAATAACTTAGACATTCTTCTCAAGTCTTTTCCCTGATAAACTTCCCAGAGATATGCAGAATGTTGTCCCTTTGTGTTTTATATGCACTACACACACATACACACAAGCTTCTATAAATTATGAAACCTTATTCCAAGAATTTAAAAACTCATTGAGTTTTTTTTCATGTGAATACGTTGCAAATATGCAAATTATCATGACATATGGATTAATATCAGCAGCAAATTAATTCCTCAAAACCAACAATATAATTAGGGGTGTTTGTGCTGTTATTTTCTAAAGTAGATCTCAATGTTTGATTGACAAACAACCCCCCCCCCCCCCCACATCTCTCACTACACTCCTTCACCCCCAGCAGCTGTATCAGTCCTTAGACATCCTTGGTTACTTCCTGATTAACGAGACTTTAGTGTTATCTGCTGGTGACATTGGAGTATGACACTCCATTAGAATTTGTAGAAATCTTTATTTATTGTCAGTCAAGAGCACATTGTCCCCTACCACAATCAGTAAAAATGGCCAAATAATTCACATTTAAGGCCATGACACTCAAACTGGGAGGCAGCGTTGACAGTAAATTAAAAAAAAGAAAAGAGAAGGGAAACCCTTAAAACACAAACCAAACCAGTCTTTGATAACTGGACACCAGATTGTCACCAGTCAAGAACAGCAACCAAACCAGGATGCTGATCATTCATGGTCTGAGGTCCATTTGAGTGTCAGAGGTGTGTGACATGACACTTCTCTACTGTGACGCTGCTGGATGTGCAAACTGCCTCCAATCATCCACAAGAAGAAATCTTCACTGTCTCAGAGGTCAACTCTTCACAGTGAACCAATCAGATGGCTCTCCTGGTGTGACGTGTCAAATGCAAACGAATGAGGAGGAGCCAACATAAATTAGGAAAACTAAAACACAACAAATGAGCTTTTTTTCATCCTTGTTTACAAAAGATTCTTGAATCTGATCTGAACAGAGACACAAATGTTGTTTGACAGGTGGAGCAGATTCATGGAGAAAAGCAGTAAAATCTGCAGAACATCTTCTGGTGTTGGACAGGTGCTGCAGGGAATTCTCTTTTTCAGGGAAGAGTTCTATCTTTAGAAGAGATTTATAAAATAAACCAAAAGG
Source organism: Chaunax sp. Z400 (assembly GCA_037577475.1). NCBI lineage: Eukaryota > Metazoa > Chordata > Actinopteri > Lophiiformes > Chaunacidae > Chaunax > Chaunax sp. Z400. The sequence continues at coordinate 24,970,420 of CM075196.1, read as the reverse complement.
TCTCATTACAATAGAACATAGGGACACAAAACAACAAAGACATGGCATCCTTTGCATTTATACACGTCAAATAAAACATCTGACATCTGTCAAAATGAAGAACATTAAAAACTAAATGAAATCAAGCCATCCTGAGAACGATGATGAAATAATAAATAGACCCTGGCCAGAATGACAGAGCCCCCCCCCTCCTCTCTTCTGTGTGTGTTTGTGTCAGATGACTCAGTCCAGGCTGTCCGTTATTGTGTTAGTATCCTTGTAGTCCATTGTAAATCTTCTGTACGGAGCTCTGCTTCAAAAGACTCCGAATGCCTGCAACAACAGAGCCACAACTTAACAACATATAGAATCAAACATTCTCAATGACATACCTTCATTGAGACAATAGACCCTTAAAGTTAAATTAGACTAAAAAACTAACTGGATGACTATAGCCACTGTGTCCTGGGTGTATAACTATCAGCAAGCAACGGTTGAGGAAGGAAACATATGCTCCATGATGGAAATTAAATTAGCATATGAAAGAAAATCATGGATCCCTTTATCCAGATCCAAATTTAATGGAGTCTTTCATGCTACATGAACCCTCCTACCAAGTTTCATTACAATCTATTAGTGTTTTATGTGTAATTCTGCTAACAGACAACCAACCCAACAAACAGACACCAGTAAAAACATGACCTCCCTGTCAGGCATAAATATCAGATAAGCCACAAAATGTAGCATCATTATGTTGGCTGCAGGCACTGGGGGTTCAGTTTTGGATTTAGGCCTTTTAATTACAGAAGTTAATACGGTTTGCCTTCCGTTGACAGCTTGCTTCTAGTCTCACTAAAACAGAAATGACTGATATCATTCTTTGAAATGCAACCAGTACGTCTGTAGCCACCGTGGCTACAAGACATGCCTACTACATGCTGCACAGCCTCCGTACCGTGATGTGTTCTGAGGCCCTCCACCAACGTAAAATCAGCTCTTATAACCTTTTAAGAATTGTCTTTTACTGTTGTAGGAAGGCAAATAGAGTTTTAGTCTTTATTGTATAATAAAAATAAGTGTTAATTATAATCACTTAAAATAATAACATATGTTCTCCCAGTCATTTAAGAAGGGTCAGTTAACTTCAATGACTAGAAATTGTATTTTAAATACCATCTGCCTGGTAAATGTCCACATCTATTCCCTGAAAATGCATATCATGAAGTAAAGTAATTTTCCCAACAGTGATCCTGTCAGGAAGTCATCATTCCCACCATCTTTCTGCTGTTCATCGAGCTGCGTCTGAGGAAACTCCACATCGAAGGTGATGATGAGGGAACCACGGATGTTGATGTTGTCAAAGTTTGGAAGACCCTCTCCTTTTTTCCACATTCGAGCGCCAGGCTTGGTGACCTTATCTCTCACTATATGGACCTGTCAGGCAAAAAGAGACGCAACCATTCAGTTTGACATGTAGACTGCTTGGGCCGGGGATTGAACCACCGACCTTCTGATGGGGGACGACCGCTCTACCTGTGAGCCACAGCTGTCCCACAATAAGAAACAATTACGACATGTTATGATATAATAACACAAATATGAAAACATGGTGTCCAGTGGTTTTTGAGGAGATGTGAAGAGACCAGACCCCGTTACGTATGCGACACACACACGGAATACATTACATTCCAACCCTCACCTAAAGTTATGAGCTCTGGGTAGTGACCAAAAATACAAGTGGTCAAAATGAGCCTCCTCTGTAGGGTGGCTGGACTGGAAGATACAACCAAGGTTTCTGCAAAAGTTGGTAATGTTAGAGGAGAGGGTACCAAGATGGGAGGAAATGTAGTTCTGTGATAACAATCTGATTTTTGTCCCATTCAATCCTCCACGTCATATGAAACTGGAAAGAGTCGTTAACCAACTTTTAATTGTCTGAAACCGTCGCAGTGGATTAAAAAATGGCCAGTATTGGGAGAGCTGTGTAATAAAGGATGTACAGCACCTTGTGTCCGTCCAAATGTACGATGTCCATCTCAAACCCCACCAGGGACTCCACCAGGGAGACGGTGACGTTGGTGTAAAGATCATCTCCTCTGCGTTCAAACACAGGATGTCTAAAAAGAAAAGCAGCCCCATATCACCTTACTGTGAGCAACTAATCTGACTTTGTTTTGTTGTAAAGCAGCACAAACAATCTTTCACAGAAAAGGTAGCCGACTCATACTTCAACACTTTGATGCGGAATCGTAGGTCTCCAGGTTCGCCATCGATGTGTGGTTCTCCTGTGGTCAACATGAAAGATGTTAACAAAAGGTGATGCTTACAAAAATACACAAAAAGGCTTGATGTTAATGTGTAGGTAGATGAACCTTCTCCAATGAAAGGGTACTCCATCTCATCTCTCACGCCCTGTTCAATTTCCACCTCCAAGGTCCTCTCTTCATTCACCAGCCTGTGGGTAAGAACAATAGGAAGCATTACATTTGTACAACTTCTTCCTAAATGTTATCACACTTATAATATGCAGTCAGTTACACCTAGTTAAAGCTAATGCAGTCTAATCCTATACCCTGTAATAAATCCTGCCTTCATGAAGGTTAGACTGTACAGTTTTTGATGAGGTGTCGACTCAGCTGGAGGATCAGCCTGAGGCCGTTTGTAGTGTGCTACCTTAAACTGACAGGTGACTTCTTATTTTGTCCACAACCACATACCAGCCAACCCCCAATTATGCCAATGAGCAAAGGCTGAAGTAACAGAAGCAGCTCTTTCAACAGCAGCACACACAACACCAGAATTATCAAGTTGAAGCAACACCTCTGTACATTTTTCAACTGAAACATTGCCATCCATTTAGTGAAAAGTCATTTGAAGTGCTGTGGCGGAGGTACCCTCTCTACTGAGTGCACCTACAGCTGTCTATTGAACTGGTGTATAGGTCATTGTCTTATCTCAACCATTAAAATCAACTTATTTTAGTGTTTCCTCACAATCTGCTTTAATCTGCTCACCTTGCTTCTCCCCTCAGTGCACTTTTCTCCCCCGACACACCCCTACACCCGGTCTCTGATGGCACATAGTGCTTTGCCCAGCCTCTTTCTGTTTCTCTCCCAGTGTCTGCCATGTAACTTTTCATCGTCAGCAGGATGTTTGAAAAGTCACCCCGAAAAAAACTAAAACTAAATGCGCAACTTTTTAAAGCTGCAACTCCATTTTGACAACAGCAGGCGAGTCGTGTGTCAAGGCAGCTTGTTGTTGATGACGTAGCCTTTTGTAGCAAATGAGTCACATGTGGGTGTAATTACAAGCTTCAAACAATGGCACAAGTGGACCCACAATAAACTGGAGATCACAACACAATAAGAGCAATTAGAGGAGGGACATCATTACCAAAGAACATCTCTCCCTCTCTCCATTTTTCTCTCTGTGTGATCTCACATATTGAAGGGAGACTCTCTACTAATTAATCACGTAAGGCGTCTTCCTCTAAGATTAACAAAAAAACTAAATAGAAATAAAATGCTAAAATGGGAGAGAGAGAGAGAGAGAGAGAGAGAGAGAGAGAGAGAGAGAGAGAGAGAGAGCACGAGGGGCAGATGCTCCAAAAGCTTCCAGAACGTTTGTGACGTCAAACCACAAAAAGAAAAATGAAAGCAAATTCATCTGGTTCACCAATGGAAAAAGCTAAAAACGCATCTGTTCATTTAACTAGCCATCATTTTCCATGTAGTCTTATCTTAGTTCTAATGATGAATTTGTGTTCTTTTTGAGCCATAGCTCATTATTATCCCTGTTTTTATGCATCTCTTAGTTTTCTACTATCAAGTTTACATTATTTTTTTATGTTCTATGTCTTTCTATGTGAATAATTCGGTGCATGTAATGTCTTTGTTGTAAAGCACTTTGAGCTGCATTTCTTGTATGAAGGGTGCTATACAAATTAAGTTTATTATTATTACTGACAATAGGAATTACCTACGTATAAAAAACCTGCATATACAAATTGATTTCGGTCTAAAAAGGCAGAATTTGGACCACGCTTGACGTCTGAGGTCAGGCCTCAGTGACTGTGATGATGCCTTGAAGAAGTACTATAGCTCAGTTGCCATGATCAAGACTAAGTCTGAATTTATAGTGTGATGCATGTTCCCAGGATGACTTACTTTACATTGGGACACTCATCACACACCATTTCCTGAGTCATCTGAAAGCGGCCAGGTCCGAGCTGTGTCGTCCTCATCTCCTGTCTGCAGTTACACTTCCTCTTGCCAGGGGCTTCTTTGGCTACAGGCTTGTTACGTACAACCTGCAGTACACATATGAATTGGCAGGGAAGCAAATCAGATGATGAATCAGAACTTTATGCAGCTGCAAAGCTTTGTTTGACTAATTAAATGATACAAAAGTCCTTAGTTCAAAACGCATAATGAATGACAATGAGTGCTTTTTGTTTATTAGGAGAACAGGGTTTATTCCTTACCTCAACAAAGTTCCCAGAGTACACCTCTTCAAGTGTGACCTCCAGGTCTAGTATGATATCATTTCCTCTGGGGATGTTCCTGTCCTGTTGCTGTCGGTTGCCTCCGAACATAAACCCAAAGTCACCAAAGAAGCTACAGAAAGAGGACAGCGTGAGAGGAGACTATCTCTAGAGGTACAGACATAGGCTTTGGGTTAATTTAGCATCATTCTATTTTAGAAACACGAGGCCATAATTGAATGCCAGTAGATATCCCTAAAGCTATTTTAATCTTGTCAAACATATTCACTGGAGGGTTGGTTCAGTCTAATTATGAAAACTCCAACTGAAAAGCATTTGCTGTAATCACTGGTGGTGTCTACCATTATGGAGCTTTGGTTTAATAACTACAGGTTTGCTGGGTCTCCATCAACCCAGTATAATAGAAGTAAGCAGAACTTAAGGTGTCTTGTTCAAAGACGTTTTCCCATTATTTCATTTGCTGCCCATTCTCTTTATATCTCGATCAACTAATCTGAGGTTTCCTAAACATTTTTGATAGACAGACCCCCAAAGCCCCATCAGATCATCTCAGGTACCCCTTCATCAATATCAACATTCATGTTCCAAATGAGCTCATTTGAATGTATTTCAAAGTGGATGATGTAAGAGAGGATATAATGATGGATGATGAAAATATGTAACAACTGAATATCAATGTTTAGTTCAGTGTGGCAAAGTTTCAGTTCTTAGTACATGGAGAGATAAAGGCTGGACGTTCCAGTGATTCATCTATTACTTTAACCCATTTATTTCAATTATTTATCCGCTACTTTTAGTTTTTTGTGTCGAGGTAAATAGTTTTCACACACTCTTAATTGCAAAAACATCCAAATTATTGGTTACAGCTCACTCAATATATGAGTCATTGTTTTCCACATTAGTTGAAAGTTGAGCTCTTTTTTTCATTTAGACTCTAGAAGTAGATTTTTTAAATAGACCTCACATTATATCTTGTCTGTAAAAGATAATGCTAGTGAAAATCATTACATGTTCTTAAATACCACTTAATGCACTTGGCCTGATAGTGTTATTCATGTTGAAAACATAGAGAAGAGACAATATGAAAATGAACAGTATTGTTGTCAGCTGCAGAGCAAGATGACGAAGCAGGATGAGGGAAATGTATGCTGCATGATTCACTTCTGATTTGTTGAATATATATGATGTTGACTTTATATCAAATTGCTGTTCAAAAATAAATCAGTTTTGTGACGTGGCTTAGCTGAGGTAAAACACACGCTGCTTGAGGGAGTACACCGTTATTTGTATTTATTTAACTCACCAAATATTTGTATCATTACTTTGCATGGGCGTGGCTTTAACCACAATTGGGTGATGCTTAAACCAGAACATGAGTTCCACTATTGACACAGTTTACTCTGATGATAATCATCGTACGCGTAAAAAGAACATTATCTGTACTGGATACTTATTTATTTAGGGGTCATACAACCAAAAAATGGCAACAAAAGACAGAGATTGATAAAGTTGTGCAGGAGCATGGGATTATGGGAGTTGTTGTCTTCATTATTAAACAACAGCCAGTGCTGATGGAAATCTATCTGACATGACTTGGGCAGAAATGTTGTTTTGTCTCCTTTGTCTCTTTTAAAGCTAAATGAGTTCATGACACCAACCTGGAGAAGATGTCGTTGTGTGAGCCATGGTGACCCTCTTTGAGTCCATCTTCTCCATAAGCATCATACTGTTTCCTTTTCTCCTCGTCTGAGAGCACCTACAAATAAACAGAACCACCTCATTCAATTCACATTTCTCACATTTCACACATTTGTGAAACCAACAACATTCACACATTTTCAACACAACATAATCCAATAGAAACTCAAACCCGTGTTTTACATAGTCGTAACAGAACTTGAAATATTATTCGCTTGCTGTTTAGGTTGTATAATATTGATTTAAGTCCCTGAATGCCTAACAGCTCATATTTTGAGGATAAATGTGAACATTTACTGCAGGAACACCTGTAGTTCTAATCTGAATCCACTCCCATTTGTCCACGTCTGGTCTTCAAGAAACGCCTCTTTGGCTGCGGAACAGCCAGTCAGATGCAGCCACACGGTACAATCAACCAATCACAGTGGCAGTAGCGTCCCCATCAACAAAAACCAAAAAGCTAGCATATGAAAGACTTGCGTATCGGTTCCTCTGGCGCTTCCGCACACAATCACAATATTTCGTACAAAATGTTCGATTCCGTCTCCTGTTTGTAAATACAACCGTCCTTTAGGTTAAGATACTTTTTCTTTCTACAGCCGGCGTGGCAATCAAGCACACAAAAACAACAATACACCAACCTCATAAGCTGCCCCCAAATCTGCAAACTTGTCTTGAGCTTTAGGGTCGTCTGGATTTCTGTCAGGGTGCAACTGGAGAGCCAGCTTTCTGTAGGCCTTCTTTATGTCCCTGATGGATGCACTCTTGCTCACCCCCAAGATCTTATAGAAATCTCGCCTACAAGAGAGAGGCTGGTTAACACAGTTTATGGACGACAAAGAGGCACGTAGCAAGGGCAAAATATACAAGACGAGAAGATCTGTACCTAGATAGTTGTTCTGTTGGATTAACATGCTAAATTATTTTTGACGAACAGCCAGCTAGCCAGCTACAGCCACTGGAAAGGCAGCCGGTTTAGTTCCCATGCTATGAGAGCTAGCTATAAGCTAACTAAGGTAGCAGAGTATACATCTAAAAATAGCAATTAAGTGTTGACCGCTGGATGTAAAAGCTTAGCGTTGGTGAGATAACAGGAGAATACAACAAAGCAAGGACGCCTAATGTATCAACCTCATGCAGTCCACTCCACTCATATACAACCGGTCCTGACCAATCACAGTCAAACATGTGTACCACCTGCCGATGCTATTTCACCGCTTTTTGCGTACTCTCCGAACGCAGCCGACTTACCCCGCAAGTACCACCGTGATAACATAAAGAAGCAGGCAGCACACATTGCAGAGATTCATCCCTTTTGTAGCCATAGATCGCAAAATATCTAAAGGAGGTTGCAAAGAAACAGCCGGCTTTTGAAGGTAGGATACCGCTGCCAGTCACAGGGCTTCTTCCTCCTGTCAGAGAGAGCCCACCCACTGGATGTCGGAAGATCCGCCTCTCATCAAACCCCGCCCACCATTAAAGAAACACTTCCCAATCTTTGATTCACGATAACATCCACTGTTTCAGAGTGCGCTGGTTTCCTCAGACATGTTCAAAATGTACTTATGAATTCAACTGAAGCAAAAACAGTAGTGCTTATTTCAACTTTGAACTTTTGCTTCAACCCGCCCTGTGTACAGGTTGAAGCGCGCACCCGCGAGCTGCGCGCAACGGATGTCAGTTCAGGAGAGGAGGGCGCCAAATAGGAAGAACCTCAGATGTATGTCCGACTTTTGGGTCTGCCTCTAAACATAAGAAACCATACCAACTACAGGACTGTCACCTGCACTCTCACCTATGAGGGACTGGGAACATCGAGACGGAGCATCGCTTTGCCTGGAAGAAGACAAAGGCTGAAAGTAAGACAGTTGTCCCCCAGACTCCTTGCTAGTCTTGCTAGCTGATGGTAGCCAAGTTAGCTGGCCAGCCGCTGTTTGGTGAACTCTGAGTAAGAAACAACAGTTCACTCATTCATCAAGCTATAAGACTGCATTTCGCATTTCCAACAAACTGTTATTTTCATGCCTGACTGGATCAGTTTTAGCATACAGTCAGTTTGGACAACCTGCCAAGCTTCATATTTGTCATGTCAGGTGTTGATGACATGAGGAGGTTGTCATGGAGCTTTAAGCAGTAGATATCTGCCACCCTGTTAAACAGAGACACACAAACAGTTTTATTATTGTCAGCCTTACTTGAGAGTTAATCCCTGAATAGTCTTGTTACTTTCAGGAGATAAAATGTACTGTACTTTCCTCCATTGCTCTCTTGTGCTGCCATCAGTTTCTCATGTGTCTTTCATGTTTTTTGTTTCCTTTCTATTCAGAGATGGAGGCAGACACTGTGAGTATATGGCCACGCATGGAACCCTTTTTACTGGGTGCCCTCCAGGTGAGTAACTCTGCCTATCTATTTAATGTAATGATTTAGTCTCATGTATGGGAATGTTGTAAAATAACTGGAGTTCATGCCCCTATAGGTGTCTCCCTCCTCTAAACTCAGCCTGCACTATCTTCGTAAGATGGCGACCTACGTACGAACACGGGACGGCTGCTTTCCAACGTTGGGCTGGCCCATGTGGAGGCACATAGCCTGTGGAAAGCTGCAGCTCCCTGAAGATCTTGCGTGGCTCTACTTTGAGACCTTTGACCTTCTCGTAGGCCACACTCCAGAGGAGCGGCTGGAGCGGGCAGAGTGTCTTTCCCAGTGCTCTTCCAAAAGCGAGCTGAACCAGCAGAGGAGCAAGGTAAAGAATGTCAGGGCTGGAGTACATTTAGTTCAGGATGACGTGTGCAAATGGGTCAGTTAACTGTAGAATATAATACTTGCTGGTCGTCTCAGATAACCTGTTTGTTTCATGTCATGGAGATATGCTTCTCTTTGTATTGTGGTGTTGGCCCCAGGCAGAGGTTAATGTTGTAATCCTGCTCAAATGTTTGCAAAGATAAGATAAGAGGATACTTTATTCATCCCACAGGGGGAAATTCTCTTGTTACAGCAGCATAGAACACAACATCAGTACACAATAGTTAGAATATAGCAGCAAAGAACAAAGTATAGGCAGATAAAGACATAACAGGTTAAAGTGACAACATGTTAAAGTGACAGTTGCAATAAATAGTTTACTAGCTCTATGAAATGATGTACAGAGTAGAAATATATACAGTCATTACAGTGCAGTGTAAGATGGTTGGTGGGTTATGACAGAGATATGTTGAACAGTTTAATGGCAGTAGGAAGGAATGATTTGAATGATTTGAGGTGTCTCAGTGGTACAGCAGGGCATCATCAGGACTGTGTGTTGATATGTATTCCTTCTTTCTTTTTGTCCTGTTCATTCCAGTTGTCTGTGGACACACTGCAGTTCCTGCTGTTCCTCTTCATCCAGCAGCTGAACCATGTGTCTCTGCGCACTTCTCTGATTGGTGAAGAGTGGCCCAGTCATCATACTCGCGCTCCCTCTCCTTCTGAGCGGGAGGCCAAGATGAGCTCTCAGAACAAGGTCCGGACAGACAAACTGATTACATCAGACTGTCCTTCCATATTCTTTAATCCTAATTACTACCTGTTGTCCAGTGCAAAGCATCTACTTTATCGTGTTTAAAGTGCAGACGATATTGTCATCTCTCAGTTCTCCATGATGATAGTTCTTTTGTCTCTTTTTTTGGTTCTACAGAACTGGGATGATCAGATCCACCTGTCATTCGTACAAAGCCGTCTAGCTGAAATTCTAGAGCTGGTGGTGGAACCAGGCCAGCTGTCCCAATCTGGACAGGCTCTTAGAGACTGTCAGGTCTGTGGACAGTCAGCACACATCCTACGTTATCTCACATCAATAGATCTAATGCACCTAATTGATTCTTCCATTATAAAAATGTATGAGATGATAATGTGACCCCCGCATCAATGATAATGAGATAATAATAATAGATACTGCTAGAGCTAGTGCTATTTCAATGCTGTGTCTCTACTTGTTTCTGCTGCCTGGAGAATCTGTCAGAGGGTCAGAATTGTGGCTCATCTTACTGATGTGTTTTGCCAGATATCCCTGGAGGCTGTGCGGAGCTTGAGCCTGCTGCTGGAGGGCTCAGCATGTCAAAGCAGAGCGGTGCAGCCTGTCCACAGACTGCTCTCCAAAGGTCCACTCCAGACCCAGGCTGGCTTCTCCACACTCAGCCGCACCTTCCCACTGCATAAGCTGCTGTCCTGTCTCCAACAGAGCCTCACACTCAACCCCTTCGGCATAACGGCCTGTCTGCGCTCAGGCAAGAAACTAGCCTGGGCTCAACAAGGTATCCTCAGATCTACTGGAATTAGTTTCCTTTTTGTTGTTTCTCTAAAGTCTCTTGATTTGGACATTTAGGGGAAAGAATTAAAAGTCACAGTATTGTAAGGGTGCTGGTGTTTAGGTCTTTATAGTCATCAGTTTGTATCTACCTGTCCTCTATATTTCTTTGCTGTCCACTTGTCTGTGCATTCTAGTGGAGGGGGCCATGAAGAGAGCCAAAATTGCCCGAAACACCCACACGGCTCCCCCGGGCAGTAAAATAGTCCTGATGTCACAAGTGTTCAAACAGACCTTGGCTAAAACCTCAGACAAGCTGACTGGTTCCAACATCAAAATCCATAGATGCTCCGATGCCTTCATATACCTCCTCTCACCGCTCAGGTAAGGTTAGCCTCCATCCTTACATGTAGTTTATATGTACTATATGTAGTTCTGACATGGCGTTTGATGCTCCTTCAGATCGGTCAGCGTGGACAAATGCCGTGACAGCACTGTGGTTCTGGGTCCTGTTGAGACCAGCGTCCACATCCACAGCTGCCAGAACGTGCGGGTGGTGTGTGTGGCAGGCAGGATCGCTGTCGGAGCTTCTTCGCGTTGCTCCATCTACGCCTTGACGCCCACCCGCCCGCTGCTCCTACCTGGAAATGCAGATATTACACTGGGGCCTTTCCACACTTTCTACCCCTCCATTGAGGATCACATGGCCAGTGTGGGCCTGGCTGTAGTCCCCAATGCCTGGGATCAACCCTTACTACTGGGGGGGACCGAGGCCCTCGTCGGCTCCTCTCTCAGCACATTGTCCAGCCCAGACCCTGCCTGCTACCGGTTGCTACCCCCGGCTGAGTTTAACACACTGGTTGTGCCTTTTGAGACGGAGGGGGATACATGTGAGGTGCCGGGGGGGTTGCCTCCTCAGTATCAGGCAGCACTTGATGAAAAGCAGAAGAGAATACGGAAGTGGCAGAGGACTGTGAATGATGCCAGGCTCAACAAGTTGGTGACAAATCTCTTTACAACATTATTGTCACGTCCGTTCTGTCTGTCTGTCCGTTCTGTCTGTCTGTCCGTTCTGTCTGTCCGTCACGTCTGTTCTGTCTGTCCGTCACGTCTGTTCTGTCTGTCCGTCACGTCTGTTCTGTCTGTCCGTCACGTCTGTTCTGTCTGTCCGTCACGTCTGTTCTGTCTGTCCGTCACGTATGTTCTGTCTGTTCTGTCTGTCCGTCACGTCTGTTCTGTCCGTTCTGTCTGTCCGTCACATTTAGTTTCTGGAGCTTAACGAACCATAATCTGTTTCATGTTTTTTCACAGTACTTTCTACACACAATAACCAAGTCCTGAAGTGGTGCCTTTTGCTATTCAGGAACTTTTATCATTTCTATTTGTTTCGTCTTCATGGTTACAAGTTGAATTTGAGCTCATTCTGTGAGGAGGATTTGTCTCAGATGAGGGTTTCTATAATCTCACGTGTGCGAGGAGATGCTTTTTATTAATTTAATAATTTTAAGTATTTTATTTATTTTAATTTTGAAAATGTAACGTTCAGATTCAGATATGTAATTAACAAGAACGGGGACAATTTAAAAAACCTTTTTCTAACAGTCTTTCTTCAGTGAAATGCACCCATGTGGGTGTGCTGATGGAAAGTTGGGTTAAGTTTCTTAGTCCACAAAACATTTCTGTGGCATCACAGCAAACAGCTGAAGAAGATGGGGACTTGTTTTAAAATGAAAAACAAACATAGAATGACTCCATGCAGCTCATATGGAATTATCAAAGTTTACAGAAGCCCAAACACAGATAATGCTCATTTTTCAAAGGCCCTTTGTCTCAAAATATTACCCAGAACTGCCAAAACTCTTGGTGTTATCTTCAATAACATCATCTGTCTGAACAAACATGTCAACACGCCGTCCCTCCAGGATCTCATGGGCCTTCTTTGTCATTGTTGTGGCCTAAAATGCCTGATTTCACCACAGGTTTTCTCAAAAGTTGCGATTTATGTTGCAATATTTTCAGGCATTTTATATATGCATATAACACATATAATATATATATAATATATTTAAAAAGTCCCGCAGTCCACATAGCCAACGCTTTACAAGATATTTCTGATCTTATTTGCAGTTAGTGGTTTTTTTTTTTCTCTCTCTCTCTCTCTCTCTCTCTCTCTCTCACCCCTGATCTTTGATTTCATTACATAACCTGTTTCTATGTTGAATGAAGCTTTCACTCTATAATGTTTAAACTTTTTATCCCTAAACTATTTTCTTTATCACACACACAGTTTGTCATGCACACATACATTCACGCTACAATCACTTCATACTACACTGACATCATCACTAACCAGGCTCATTTAATGTAACTCATGTTCATCTTTCAGCATCAACAGATCTGGATCAATAGTCTCTGTCATGATGATTTGTTTTGTCTCTTTTCTACATGTTTCTGTCATTCTCCAGGTGTGTTTTGTGGTATAAAAGTGTTTGTCAGTCGACGACTTTCGATTCTGTTCCAACACAACATTGTATGCAGGGCAAAACAATTAACCCCCGCTTTCATGCAGAGCAGGAGGGAATGACCTCACATGATCTTTAGCCGTAGTTATTGTTGGTAAATGTGAGACATTCATGTCGACATCTTCATGACCAGAAACAAAGAAGTGAGTCTGGTGACGTACAAGTATGACTCAACGTGTGAGACTGCTGACGATTATGAGAAACTACATGATTGGACAAAAGCTGCAATTAAGTTGCGGTGATTGGACCAAATTGCAAGGTCGTGCAGAATTCACAGGGATTGGTTGAATTTGTGTTAATAGTTGTGAAATCCTTTTATGCAGCTCAGGAAACTGTCCAAGATCAGTTAGATTTGATCCAGCAGAACTCTAGAGACGGTCATACAGGCTTTAGTTCATCTCGTTCAGAACGCAGTAATTCACTGTTCACATGCTTGAGTTACCAGAATGTACATAAACTGCAGCTTGTACAAAATGCAGACTCCTCAGCAGAACCAAAACAGGAGACCATATTACTCCTTCACTGGCTTCCAGTTCATTTTAGAAATGATTTTAACATTTTATTGATAATATTTAAGGCCCGATCTGGTCTTACTCCCAAATATATCTCTGATGTCCTGATTCCTTATGTGCCCGGTCGTAACCTGCATGAGCTGGGATGCTTGTACATGTCATGTTACATGAGATCAATGAGAACTCACCATCTCTGCATACCTCAGTAACCCTTAGGGCTGTAATGAAGACCTTCTCCATGTCGCCTTTGCTTCAGACTGAAAGAGATCAACAGTGGCATAACTCTGCTCCAGTGTGACTTTTAGATAGTATGCCAGCACTCTGAGAGAAAAGTAGGTGTTTGACGTTTTACAAAAATGTACAGAAGCACAACAACACAATAAAAGGGCAAAAACATGAACCATCCCTGTTGTATGGTGGTTGATTTCGTCCTCTGCTCAGTGGTTAAGTAGTTCCAGGACCTTGCGTTGTTTCCCCAATTTGCAGACATTCAGGTAGAATTTCTTTGAGTTAGCTGCTAACTGCTAATAAGTGCTTTTTAAAATGTCCATGTTGTGGGTTGCACACATAACACATAGCGGTCGTTCACGGAACAAAAGGTCGTTGGTTCGATCCCCAGCCCCTCCAAGTCTACAAGTTGAAGTATCCTTGAGCAAAGATACTGAAACCCAATCTGTTCCCCAGGAGCCGTAATGTAAAGGCAGCACTGCTCCTCAGGGGTGGGTCAAATATAGAGAAAGAATTTCCCCCTGTGGGATGAATACAGTATCTAAATCTAACAAAGAAACAAACAAAAAAACATGTGTAAACATCTTCTGTCCCTTCCTGTTGCCTCGCCGCCTCTCTCCGTTTATACAGACGTCAGTTGTGCTTTGTTTCTACTTGTGCTGACAGTTCGAAGACAGAACAAGAGTGACCTGCTAGTCAGCCTGGTAACTTTCATTCAGAACGATGAGGTGCAATAAAGGCCTTCTACAGGCTGTGTAACAGGGCCTGCAGTTAACCTGCCACCTGGAAGGTGTGTCATACACAAGGAAGAGAGCTCAGCTAAAGCAACAAATGCCTGTCAGATCAAATGTTTTCAGTGTTGTACAAGTCAGTGTGTGTGAGCTCACTTACTCCTGTTGATCTCCTCAACAGGCACATGTACAAAACCTGTGTACCTTACTTAGCAGGTACAGAGTGTAAAGAATATATTTAAAGTCAGTTTATATATGGGGCTTGTGGAGACTTGGATGACGCTATAGGAGTTGTATCGAGTCATTTTTAAATATTTGTTTTGGTTGTTTTTATGCCCCACTAAAGGGGGTATATAAGGTCACCTTTGTCCATCGGTCCTGTACAGCCCTACCTAATGATGTAAGGTCTGTCCACATCCCCTAAAAACTGCTGGACAGACTTCAGTGTAATTTCACACATGCTTCGTAGGGGGCCTACAGGTGTGCATCTCATAATTGGTTTCTTTAATTTAATTGTTTGAGGTTACTATTTTTAGGTACATTTGAACATAGCAGGTTTTCATGTGAGTCTGAGGTTATGGTCTATCCACTTTTTCCAGACGTATCTGTGTCCTTGGACACAAATGTTCTAGTTTATTTTTTAAAACACGTCCCCATCCTCTTCAGCTGTGTTGCTGTGAGGCAACAGAAATGAGTCGATAAAGGCAAAGTTTTCATTTTTGTGTAAACAGTTTTATCACTCCTTTATTCACCACACTATAAAATCACTTAGAATGTGAGCCAGCTGCTACTGGTGAGATAATATACAGATCATTAATAGCATTGGTGTCAGAAAACTTGCTCTTCACTCTACCTGATCCTGACAGCATGTGGATCAACGGAATTCATCACTGATGCCATTTCAGCACTAATCTCTCCTCCTCACTGCCTCCTTCCTGTTCGGTAGTTTCCCTATTTGGTTTTCCAGAGTAACAGATTTTTCATTTATGTTCTCTAGGGAGCAACAGCGGCAGTTTAAAGAGTTGGTGGAGGTCAAGTTCCACGAGTGGCTTCTCGAAACGGGACACAGGCAGGAACTTGACAGCCTCGTCCCGCCCACGATAGCCTCCTTAAAGAACTCCGATGTGCCTGCAGCGGACACAGCCCACGGTCATGACAGCAAACACATGAAGACTGGACGGACACTTGGACAGTCACCTATGGCTTGTTGAATTCGTGGAGTGCTCTTGTTTGTTCTTTAAGGTAGGCTAGCAGGACGCAGATACAGGCTACTTATGGTCCTACTGACCTTTGGAGCTTCTGCTGGCCTTCTAACAAACAGACGAGTATGTGTGTACAAGTAGTTGTACACAATGCTTGTGGTACTTTACACCTTCCTCTGCCAAGTCCAAAGCTTTTATAGCAGCTGCTGTCATTCATTGTTGAAGGTTGCTTTATGAGTCCTTCCTGAACACAAGGCAGCTAAAGTCCTGAACCTATCTAAGACCAGTAGGGAGTGGATTGGCATGTTGTAGAACAACATCATAGGTAAAACCTTTGACAGGAGCTTAGAGTTGAATACAAACAACGGAAGCAGCATCTGCACAGTCACCACCGTCTTTGAGGGGACATTTTGAAAAAGCTTGGGTTAGATTTTGCTGCTGTCGTCTTTTAAAGTAAATCTCCATTAAGTTGAACAGTAGATGCGACTGATGAGGAAGAAGGACGAGGCTGTGACTGTAAAAAAGGAATTAACTTTTTGTGTAAACCCAAATTAGTCCAATGTTGTGGAGTCAGCATTTAGCAACCAGCAGGTGAACTTAAAAGTCTTGCGATTGGTTGCTCCAGTATTTGACTGCTGGGAACACTTTGGCTGCCTTCCATATCCTCTGGACTGATTCCCAATGTGCCCACATTTATAAACTAAATGCTATTTTCTTTGAAAGTTATATTTTCTGTAAGGGAAGTTGACTCGTATTTAAAGATGGAGAATGTAGATAAATTAATTTAGCACTTAGGATATCAAGGATAATATTAGTGCACCTATAGTATCTCGCTCAGGTCGTAGAATTCTGCGTTTTAATAGAATGTTAAAGAGTATTTCTTGTTATCGGGTGAAGGAGGGGAACATTTGGTGTTTTCAGACAGGTCTTGGGACTCCAGAGAGGAACTGCCCCCTGGGGAGTTCCTCCAAGAACTCGGTACCTTCAACAGGCTTTTTACCGTGTGCGTTCACCAACAGGAACACTGACGTGACTTCAGCCGGCGTGCGGTTGGTTTAGCAATGTCACTACTGCACGACATACAACAACAAGTTGTCAGACTTTTGTCTGTGTTTTGTTCTATTTTTTAAGGCTACCGGTACAAGCTGTTGTTCACACAGCTGACGGTTTACACAGGGTAGTAATTGCATTTTCTCATATGTTCAACTGATTAACGTACACTTAGGTGAGTCATGCTTCCTAGTTTGACAAACATAAGGTATAAGAACTGCTATCATTCTCCCAGTCCTTCCAGCGTGGATACAGTAAGAAGGGGTTCTAAGCTGTTTGAAGGTTCTGCCTAGTGACATCATTTACTGTACGTATGTAACCACACTGTCTGTCTGTCATATTTAGTTTACGTAGTCACCAATACCACAATGTTTCACACGTGTTGGATGTTTTGCCACATCACATGAGGTTTTTATCATCAGCTGTTTGATGTCAGTGACTTCAGTACAACATCAGTGTGGCTGTAGTTTTTGTAGTTTTCTTAAATAAAACTTCATATGATTTGCTGCTGTGCCAAATGTAACATTTAACAATGGGTTGGTTTGCAGAAATGTGGATGGAAGTTGCCAAAATAATAAAATATTTCTATAAATTAGAAATAATAAATGTTAATAATAATTTAAGTGTTCTAAAATATTGTTACGCATTAGAGAACATTGCTGTGAAAGTGTTCCAAATGAGGGATGTGTGTCTCTTCATTCATTTCAGAGGTAAATGATGACACAGTGAAATATCTCTCTGCTGTTTCTGAAGTTGTACCCATTTGATTTGTGAACATATGCACATCTATGCAACTACTATAGAAAGAACACAATATGGTTTTTGATTGTTTTAAAAGAGAGAAATGAATAAATGTTTTTTTGACTAAAACCGTGGCCACCGACTTGAGCATCTTATTGATGTTGGTCTGGGTGAGCTTCAGCTTGAACATGTACACCTTGGCGGCGATGGTGACCTGCGTGGAAACCCTGTCCGGCTTTGTCCTGTCCGTTGGCCGGACCGACTGCACCGATCTCCGTCTCTCATAGCGTCGGCCAGTTGTTCTAGATACAGGCTGATCCTGACCTTTGGGGTAGGCTTGGAGGGCTTGGGGGTCTTGGTTGGCTTCGGGATCTTGGCCGCCGTCGAGGACTGGGGCAGTAGTCCAGATGGAAGCATTGTTTGTTTAGGACAGGTTTATCTCTTCTTCCTCTTCGGAGTAGTCGCGCTCTGAGTCCACAGAGCAAATGCTGCCTGTGGCCTTGCTGGTATCTGAGGAAGGACCAACCTCGGCTCCGAGGCCGCAGTAGAGTCTCTTTGCTCTTCAATATGTAATGTAGATTGATCCGAACATTACTGTCAAAAACTGCTTTAACTGGACTTATGGCCCATAATTCAAAATATGCAGTGTTGCAAACTGAATACTTACTAGCTTCACCAAACTTTACACATGTACCATGATAAGTATTCATGCATTTAATATACAGATCAGTTTCTTCTACTTTTCTATGTAATGATTTTAAGGTGACTGAAGGTTGGTCATCTTCTCCATAACAATATACTGTACCCTTCTCTAGATCTACTGAAGGTATGAAGGATATGTCCTCGGAGGGAAATACTGCACTTTTTAATACGTTTGTTAGCCACTGTAGCTACAGTTTGCTTTGCTGTTCTACACCACATAAAAAGTGTACTGAGTTTAATAAAATATGCATATTTATATTTTAAAAAACTACAATATGTCAAATTGTTAAATTTATTTACACATTGAGCAACTGAAATGGTAAAATAATGCTTGAAAAAGGACATTGATCATCCAGTATTGAATAAAATACATGATATACAACAATATACTGTATAATAATACGACTACCAGCAAGGGTCCTTTTTCTGCAAGAGTACTTTTCATTTTGACATTTAAGTGTATTTTTGCTGATTACACATGAACTTTTCTTCAGTCAGATTTTGAATGTTTTTTATAGAGTGGACTTGTTTCTTTGTCTTAAATAAAGGATCTGAATACTTTTGTACCTCTTCTCTCTGCTCTCTCTTCATTCATCCATAAGGCACAAATAAGTCATGAGTTGCTCACCAGGTGGGAAAAACCAGTGGAGTTGGCATGTGTGACATGGTGTGAGAGCCGGAGCAGGGGGGTGGGCACGGCAGCCAGCCAGAAGAGAAGTGGGGGTCAATGGACGCTAACCATGCCCGGCCATTATGCCGTAATCCTTCCTCGCTTTTCTAGAAAAACTGAATAGCGCTGGAATCACTGACTCAATTTTTGGATCTCAATTTCATGACAAAGCGATTGTTCCACTGTTCCACTGCCCCTGCTGTTGGTGTTTATGAATGTGGGAAAGCGGGGGTATAAAAAGGGACGGGTGAGGGGCCAGAGCAACATCGAGACCTCAGGGGAACCATCTCCTAACATCACCATACAGAATATCCAAGATGGGCAGGGTGAGTGGAGACAAAGTGTGACTGGTTGATAAGGAGTCAGACAACTGACATTTAAAGTTTGAACATATGGGTTTAGGTTTGGACAGGGCTGAATATGTGACTATTAGCTTTAAAGCTGATCTGGTTTGGTTTGTGTTTGCAGGAGGCCACGTTTCAGTGGCAACACCAGGAGAATGCTTTTTAAGACTTTAAGACAAGAAGAAGTGTGTGTGACAAAACAGTGAAATCACTTGGCTTAGGAAATGTGTGTCTGCATGTCTGAGAGTCCAACACAATGAGATGAAGTGTGACTCATGTTGCTTTCCAGATCGTCTTTTTCGAGGACAAGAGCTTCCAGGGCCGTCGCTATGAGTGCGACAGCGACTGCTCAGATTTCCACACCTATCTGAGCCGCTGCAACTCCATCCGGGTGGAGAGTGGGGCCTGGGTGGTGTACGAGAGGCCCAACTACATGGGCTACCAGTATGTCCTGAATAGGGGGGACTACCCAGAGTACCAGCGCTGGATGGGCCTCAACGACCGCCTCAGCTCCTGCAAGATGATCCACTCTGTAAGTCAGCCTTTGTGATCTGATTCTGCTGCTGAAATCTGTTCCACAGTCTGATCTGTGAAAATGTGACTCCTGGTGGGATCTGTCCTCAGCTGTGAAGAAGAAGGGCCTGGTGTCTTTGGATGAAAACTTGAGGTTTAGGAGTCAGAGAGTCAGGAGTAAGTTGAACTGATAGCTACAGTGAGCACAATGGACAGTCAATCAAACTCATCAGTTTGTTACAACTGACTGCAGGGCTTTGTCAATGTAGACCAATACTTGGGTCAGTCCATTTGTATGATCTGACTTTGGTCCAATCGACTCACAGCCTCCAGGCAGATTCAAGGACGCCACGCATACAAAAATCAATCTGGTTTGCACAAGCTGCATATGTACAGGTTTGTACTATTTACAAAGGCATAACACAGTAAACAAACAGGATGCAAACAATGTCGAAGACGGTTAAATCTAATCGATGTAGTAGATCATGTACATATATAAAGAGCATATCATCGATCTTTATATTATTGTTTGTTTGATTATATTTATATGATTGGCTGCATGGTGTCCATTAACCCCTGATGATGGACATCTGCTACGTCGTTCCAGTGTCAGTTCTAAATGAATGTGCACGCTGTGGATGCCTAGATATTAGAAATATATCAAACAAAACACCAGAAAGCAGAGCGCATACCTCCACCTGTCTGACCCGTGCCCCACCCCTCTACAAACGTCAGTGGATATCAGTTCAGGAGTTTTTGCATAACTAGTGAAAATGTCAAAATACCCATAATAAAAATGTACAAGAAAATCCTTGATCTGGATTCACACCAGAATTTAATTAATCCTTCCTTTGTCCATGCAAAACCTTTCCACCAAAGTCCTGCAATCGTCCATTAATTCCTAATAATGGACACCTTGTTGGACTTTTTCTTTACATGTAGTGCTTCAAACATATTTTTCTGTCATTAGATGCTCTCACACCCTTCAACAGACACTCTCCACCTGCTAACTCTTCCATTTCAACCCTCTGTCATCTCCTACCTTACTCCTACCCTCCTTCGCTTCCTACTGTCACCTTGCAGATTAGTGGAACCCCATATAAGATGCAGCTTTATGAGAAGGCAGACTTCGGAGGTCAGGTCTTCGAGGCTACAGAAGACTGTCCCTCACTTCTGGACAAGTTCCGCTGGAGGGAGGTCAACTCCTGTAAAGTGTTTGATGGCTGCTGGGTTTTCTACGAGAACCCCAACTACCGTGGACGCCAGTACTTCCTGGAGAAGGGGGAATACCACAAGCATGGTGACTGGGGTGCCGTCAGTCCTGCAGTCCAGTCCTTCAGACGCTTCACTGAATGAATTCACCACCATCCAAAACGTTAAAAGAAAACCTTCCATGTCGATATTTGGCTAGAATTGTGACTATTTTGAGATTTTGAACTGAGGTTTCACAAATAAAAAACCTGCCCAGAAAAAAACTGAAGACATGTGTATGTATGTATTTTCAGTTTAAGAGTTGTTTAATGTCTTTTGAGCCTTTTGTGCCCTTCATGGAGGACATCCACCCTTCAGAGATAAATAACAATAACACATGTTTAGAATGAGCTCCATTCAAGCTGCACCAAACCTGCTGGTTTTATCCCATC
Source organism: Chaunax sp. Z400 (assembly GCA_037577475.1). Taxonomy (NCBI): domain Eukaryota; kingdom Metazoa; phylum Chordata; class Actinopteri; order Lophiiformes; family Chaunacidae; genus Chaunax; species Chaunax sp. Z400. Next base: position 24,949,096 of record CM075196.1, on the reverse strand, counting down.
TGAAATGTCTGACCGGGAGACATTCACCCCTCAGTTTAGGTCTGCTTTGAGCTGCTTCAGTTTGATAGAAACTCTTCAGGCTACTTCATCCCAGCACAGGTCTGAGGTCCACAGTGACAGGCTGAGGGTTGAGGTGAGTCCCAAAGGAGAAACAGTTTCCTCCCCCACCTATCAGGAGCAGCTCTGGTTCCTCTGGGTCCATCAGCTCAGAGCAGAACGAGTGGAGCATCAGAGGCCAGGGCACCGAGGTCTAGAGATGGCAGAATACACTGATTTATTCAGCTCCTTGTCCAATAGAACTACAACATCTAACAGCTGAATTTATAAGAGGCTGTTGATGAACCCACTCAGGCTGGGTGGAAGTGAGTGAGTGTCTTAAAATTACCGTGTCCAGACTGAACTCCACACTGCTGCGAGTGGTGAGGTCGATAACGACACCGCATGGGACACCATGGCAATGCAGCCAAACTCCACCGACCACAACCAGCTTTGCACCAATAACATGAGCAGAATGGGAGTACCTAAAACAAGGAACATCGTTCCACACAGAGACGGTTATATTTGGTTTGATTGACTGAATATGAAAGTTTTGTCAGTGGTTTTGAAACACAACAGACCTGGGAACAGGAGATGGCTGCACCGCCATGTTTTCCCACGTGAAGCCTCTTTCATTTGGCTTTAACACCACTGTGTCCCCCAGGGGCACCCCCATTCTGTTAAGTCCTCCGAACACCACCACACCTCCCTGGTATGAACATGCCGAATGGGAATGACGCGCCTCTGGAGCTGCGCCATCTACTGGGATCTATATGAATGAAAGAATATTTCATTTTTGTGTCTTAGTCATTCACACCATCCATCCCTCATTTATTTACACACACTAACTCACAACAAAACAAACATTCTGGCACCTGAACTCATCAAACAGCAGAATGCATCAACATCTAAACATAAACATCATCCAAACATAAACATCCAATAATATAAACATTATCGAAACAATAAATATAAACATCATCCAATCATAAACATCCAATAATATAAACATTATCCAAACAATAAATATAAACATCATCCAATCATAAACATCCAATAATATAAACATTATCCAAACAGTAAATATAAACATCATCCAAACATAAACCTCAAATGCCTCCAAATAATGTGTGCAATCAAAACCTATTTCTAAACAGGATACATGGATAGCGACCAAGCAAACCTCAGTCCAGTGCTGCTGGTCTGGACACAGGAAGTAGCCATCACCCAGAACTGCCTCGGATTCATTCTTTCCACCAAACACAAACAGAAAGTCTTTTCCTACAAGAAAAATGATAAGGCTTTAATGATATTAAATAAAAAGGGTTGAAAATGAGTGAGAGAAGGAGACAGAAAGAAAACACATGATTTTTCTTTTGGATCTCACCATTGTGACTGACCGTAGTAGCAGTGTGCCTCCATCTTGCCGGTGGTGGATCACCTGTACAGACCATCTCCTCTACACAGAGTTGCACAGAGTCTCTGTCCTTAGAGTCGACAGGATCAGGTGGACCAGGTGGACCGCTGGGGTCCAGGGTCACTCTAAAAAGGCCCTGAACTGGGTTGAGTGGAGAGGAGCGACCACCGTATACCACCATACCTCTTCCAGGAAGGGAGGTGACAGTGTGGTAGAGTCGAACGTCTGGAAGTAAGGACAACAACAACAAAAACAACGCTCACACTGGAAGCTACAGTGGTTGTACTTAACATGCAAAATTTTGTGAAACAAATGAGTAAAGTTAGCCGACTTTTGTGAACAACAGGTTTTGTACAGAAACCTTTGTCAGTGCTACTTAGTCTGAAGCATGAATGTAAAATGTCTGATTCAACATGAAACCTCTAAATGTAGTTTACAAGCATGTGAGAGCAGTGCTGTCAGGAAACTGCCATAATCCCTCTCACCAAAATCTCCCGACAGTTCCACACTGACAGATCTCCAGCCTTCCTGGCTCCTGAGGAGGATCCTGGTTGCTGTCCCCCGCCCTCCTCTGCTAGAGCCTCCTGTTAGCAGGACCTGCCCCGGGCTCACCAGAGAGGTAGCCATCCCCAGCCCCTCCATACAAACTGGTACAGTCAGCACACTCAGGGCTGTGGGGCTCCACGACGGGCAAATAGATGGCACTGGAGGTACTGAGGTAAATCAAACACATGGTTACACAAATGTAACAACCACAGCCACAAAAAATGTACAGGAAGTGAACAAAGTGTCTTTAAGCTGTGAAATGACTCAAAGATGTTACACAACATTAGAGGTTGTCCAGTGCAAACACCAGAAGGGACCGGTGTGTCATATTTTACCACTAGGTGTAGCACTTGGCGCATCAGCCACTCCTACTGAGCCCATAAATGGGAGCGTAACAGCACCTCAAGCCATCAGGACAACTGTGACACATCATGTTTTTCTCACAACAACCAAGAAGTCAACTTTTCTTCTTCTGAAGTTTAACATGAAAATACTGTTAAATGTTAAAAAGACTGCAGCCTTATGCAACTAGAGAAAAGATGGCTGTAGCAACATTTCATGTTTCTATGGGAACCTTCAAGTCAACAAGTCTTACACAAAACATTCCTGCAACTGTTTCACAATAAATGCAATGGCTGTGCATTGGCAAAAATCTGGCAACATGATGCGTATCACTATATACGGTTACAAATCAATATACAGCAATACTGTAAGGAAGGTGATGCTATGCAAGTTTTGCATTTTTTAATCTATAATTTTTTTATGAAATCACAACACAAAACACAAACTGCACCGCTGCCATTTTTTGCATAAAACTCATTTTATCAATCAAGACTGTTGCACAAACAATACTGTGTATCAATATATTCTAACACTGTTATAAAAGCCTTTTTAAGAAATCCTAAGTTTTTGCCAATAATTCTAGAGAGCTTTTATTTTGAAACACACTGTAGAGCAGATCCTAACATTAGACATCATAATCTGCACCAGCTGGTTACTGGTTCTCTCTTCTGGTCAGAGTAGTGTAGCAGCACCGTGTGGACAGCTCTGGTATATCTCAGCAGAACACAGAACCACCTGCAGCTAATCCAGCTCTCCCAGGCCTCCTGCTAACGAGCTGCAGGCTTCTCTCCACCCACACCTGACTAATCCTGATTCAGTCAGTTTGCATGAAGTTAAACTGAACTTGAAAAACCGGAAACCTACCAAACCCTAAAGAACATGAGAAGGAGGTGAAGTGTTAGCTACCTGGAGCCTGTGTGAGTAAAGCCTGTGCCATCAAAGAGCCTCGACATGCAGTAAGAATGAAGTAGTGGGAACATTTCTGATGCCACTCCTGAGGGTACACAAATATATGTTCAGTATCATCACAACGAAGTATGAGTTTATAAATGGTATGAGAGGGACAACCACAACAAGATGCTAACACATCACCTCATATTCATCAAAAGGCTCCAGGCTCTCCATTCTGCAGCGCTCCTCCTCAGGGACCAGCCCGAGGTAGAAGGCATTCATATCCAGACACACACACTGCTGCCAGCCCTGAACACAACAACTCATCTTTATTATTATTATACCATATCTGCACTACATAAAAAGATCATATTTCATCATACACCTCTGAATAAATCTACTCTTTATGTGAATAAACACCATTAATGAACGTGTGGCTTATTGTGTGCGTACTGGCCTTGTCCAGGAACCTGTATCTCTGAGCGGCGGCGTCTGGGTACTGTCGGACGGCCTGGAGAGTTGAGTTGAGCTTCAGGAAATGATCTTGCATGATCCGACCAAAGGGATCGTGTGGATGTATCTGCTCATATATGACAAAGAGTGACTGTGGAAAACGTTTAGCTGCCCAACTGATGACAGCATCTGAACTGGAAGACATAAGACACACGACCCCAACAAATGTTAGATAAGATCAGAAACATGGGAATTATTAACCTGAGATCACCATATCATGCATGATTTAACATCCTAGTTTTTACAGTATGAATGCACACAGGTGGTGATATGTTCTCCTGAACAGACCACATTTCAAACCTTACCATCTTGTTTCCATGTAGGTAAGCACCACTTCAGAGAGGAGGAGGGTGGGGGCAGTCCAGTCGAGCCCAGCTGCACCCATAGCCTCTTCCAGCTGGGACTCCTCTCTGACATCCACCCCTAACAGATGGTACCGACCACTGGACACATACGTAGCTCCTGAAAACACACAGATAAGCACACAACAATCCCTTTGAGGTCAGAACCTCCTCCAAAATTAGACATGTTCCTCTGATCTGGAGTCATTCATGCTCCCATCATCCAGGCTGGATTACAGTAAATCTGTCTCTCAGGCTGTGACATCACAGCTACACCCAGTCCAGAATGCTGCTGTCTGGTGATTAACAAGGTCTAAGACATGAGACCATGTTGCCCCTATTCATGCATCCTTAAACTGACTGCCTGTTGATTTCAGGATAAACTTTAAAATCTGTTTTACAAATCTGTCCACGGTCTCACCCCAACATGTGTCCCTGAGCCTCTCAGCCCACATCTTCCCATCATGTCATGTTGGCTGTGCATCATTTGTTAAAATGGGGGCTGGGGCCTGAAGCCTGCTGGAGGGCGTTAGACAGGCTGGGTCAGTAGAAGCTTTAACATGGGGCTCCAGGGTGAGACTGTTTCAGTCACACATGCAGCCAAATATCTGACAAGGGTGACCAAACCTGTGCACCTGAAATTTAACAGGTGATTAAGTCTAGAAACATCTCTGAACAAACACAAACTTCCTTTGAAAGGATATCATAACCATATTTCCTGTTCATTATTTTGTCTGCATACTGTGGGGTTTTACACACATCTTGCACATGTGTGTGTCTTGTGTGCATTCCTTGCACAAGAATGTGAGAAACCATGAGACATCACAACATTAAAACACAGTTCTCTGCATTTTGAATGACACTTTGATTACTTTCCATTGTTTCTCCTTCCTCCAGTTGTTACATGTCCGTTCACGATGTTCCCTCTCATAACGTTTCGTCACGGCAGGCCGTGGGAGGAGGAGAGGAGGGAGTGAGACAGTGGCTGGGCGTGGCACCAGATTTTTATAGCTTATAACAAGGCATCATAGTAAAGACAGAGACATTTTCTAAATAAGACGTCCAAGGAGGACCTGCTGATGTGGATTTAACCCTCCTGGAACATCTGAGTCAGAATCCTAACTAAGTGATAATCCAGAGACCTTTACTGTAACTTTGCATTTTAAACATCAGCACCTTAACTTAGATTAGAAATGTTTATGGGAACTGAAAAAGGTTCATGCTTATTGGGGTGCACTTAAAGTTTGTGCTGGTGCACCTACAGTACATGAGGCAGAGACAAATCCCCCCCCAAAAATGTACAACAAATTCATCAGTGTAACATTTCCTCCATTTGTTTGGTAAGCATAGGGGAGTGAATATTGTTTTGGATGTATGAGTTCAGAGTCACCTCAAAATCAACTTTCCAAGGAAAAGTCAAAACATTAAATTTATAGAAGGTACAAAATATCCAGATGCACGACTACTTATCATGGTTAATATATGTATTAAGTTTGGTGAGGCTAGTATGTCAAGTTTGAGAGAAATGCTCCGTACAAAAAACCATTACAGGCGGATGGACAGACAGACAGATGGACGGACAGACAGACAGAGAGAAAGACAGACAGACAGACAGACAGATGGACAGACAGACAGACAGACAGAGAGACGGACAGACAGACAGGCGGATGGACGGACGGACAGACAGGTAGACCGACAGACAGACAGACAGGCGGCCGGACAGACAGATGGACCGACAGACAGACAGACATACGGACAGACAGGTGGACAGACAGACAGACAGGTGGACAGATGGACCGACAGACACACAAACGACTATCCTCCTGTACTTTTTATGTCGGGGGGATAAAAAGTTCTGTTCACCAGGTCAACCAGGGTAAAAAGTTAGTCTGGAGTCCTGCAAGCTTATAACCTGATTTTATTCTATTCTATTCAACTGGGTTTTAAATGATAGTTTAAATTGTGTCTCTGTGTCTATCTGTTTTTAAATCAGGGCTTCTTCTTGGTTTAATCTTCATCATAAATATCTTTATGCATGAATGCATATACATTATGTCTGTGAAACATGTAGTGTTCCACCTGATTGCTTTCTTAAGTGCTACATCAATGAAATAAACTTGAAACATGAATGCTGTGTGTGAAGGAAAGTACAAACCTGTCAGAGAAGGTAGATGAGAGTCTAACAAGCCTCTCAGTGTGATATCAGAATAGATCAGGGCAGCCTTACGCCGGGCAACGTCAGGGAAATCCAGCTCAAACACGACAGCCCTGTCCAGCGCTCCGTCTGCATGTAGGCGGAAATACAGAGAGTCGAACCCAGCGCCCAAAGACAAAATCTAAAAAAAAAGACCACAGGAGTGAGAAAAACAACAGCGTAGAAAGTGTGTAACCCTTCGTAATGCAAACGTCCTGTACTCAGTAGTGTTGGATACTGTTACTGTTAACTTGCCTGTCTCTTGGGGCAGTTTTCAGTGATGTGTAGGAACCTCTTCACACAGTGGTCCACAGCGCTCCAGCGCACATAGTAGCCCCTAAACCATGCAAATACAACACACTGCTATTATATACTGTGTTCCATGTGCTGCTGTACAGAGGCATCATACTGAGCTCTGACAAACTGTGACACACAGGTTTCACTATTTTCTGATATTTTATATATAATTAATCCAGAGAAAATGTGATGATTTTTCCATAATGAAATGTATTGTTATTGTACTTCCAGCTCTCATCACAAGTCTACCTTCAATACCCTTTTGTGTAACTGACAGGTATCCTGTATGATTGTCCTTCAACCTGTCATTATTATTACTCAACACTCTTTGTACGATCTTAAGAACAGATTATGTATTTTGACACGTTACTAGCTTGTTAATTATTTACTTCATTTATTTCAGACATGAGCTGTGCACTATGAGGAAACCCTGTTCCTGGTCAGGCTTTGTTTGTGTGAGCTGACTCATGAAAAAGAGATGATCACGAGGGTGGTTATCAATATTCTTTGTTAACTCTGCTTTCTGCTTCAGACTCACATTAAAATTGGTGTTTGCTGAATCATTTGACTCTCTCCACACAAAATGGACCAATCCCACACCTGCACTTAACGTCATTCTAATGGAGAGCTTTGAATATTAACATATACAAAAATATTACAGCAAAAAGCAAAACTGTTTGCTGCCAAAAAGGTAACAAAGGACTGCTGGCAGAAAAATGCTGATTGTGTAATTTCACTAGTTAATATATTTAGAACGACCACTCACTACTGCTAATCACAGAGCTCTTAAACTTTTACCTTCATACAGCAGATTTAAACATTAAACTCAAGAAGTGAATTTAGGTCTGATGCTGTCCCGAAATGAAGGAGATGTGGATCACACCAAAATAAGTGAAATTAATGTTAATGATTCAATATTATCTATGATAAATACCAACAGACCTACCAATTTTCTGATCGTTTGTCTGTTAGCTATAATATCAGCAGTGATTATTTAAAGTAAAATAAAATTTAAAGTGATAATATTACCTGAGGAAAACAGGGGAATTTTGTACCTTCAAATGAATGCATGTAGATTTCCATGATAAAAAAATAATGAGATACATTCCGTTTACGCTGCTGCAATTACACAGCTTCATTCATTCATTCATTTTCTGTAACCACTTATCCTGTGAAGGGTTGGGGGGGCTGGAGCCTATCCCAGCTGACTTTGTGAGGGAGGCAGGGTTCATCCTGGACAAGTCATCAGTTCATCACAGGAACACATAGAGAGACAAACAACCATTCAGACTCACATTCACACCTACAGTCAGTTTAGAGTCACCAGTTCATCTACGGCATGTTTTTGGTGGGAGGAAGCTGGAGAACCTGGAGAGAACCCACACAGACATGAGGAGAACATGGAGAGAACCCACGCAGACAAGAGGAGAATATGGAGAGAACCCACACAGACAAGAGGAGAACATGGAGAGAACCCACACAGACAAGAGGAGAATATGGAGAGAACCCACACAGACAAGAGGAGAACATGGAGAGAACCCACACAGACAAGAGGAGAACATGGAGAGAACCCACACAGACACGGGGAGAACATGGAGACTAACCACAGAAAAGTCCCAGGTCCTCAGGTGGATCTGAACCCACTGGGCCACCGTGCCGCCCTACACAGCTTTACTTGGTGACATTATTTACGTATGGCTCTGCTAGTTTGCATAGATAACATTTCCCCTCAGCTGAGAATCAATAGCTCATAGAGAATCTCATCATGGAAAGAATAAGTGGAAGGACAGAGCTGTCTGACTAGGGTTGCAAAGGGGCAGAAAATTTCCGGTACGCTATTTTCTGCCCAAAAAACATTGTATGTGTCCTTGTGGTCTAATAAACATGTTGAAAGTATTTCCTACCTCATAAATGACTTATGCAAAAGTGTTCTTTTGGGAACATGTTATGTTTACAATGTAAACTGATTTCTTTATTTATTACTAATTGTTTTTGCATATTGAAATGCCTGTAAGTCTCGGCAACATTGTAAATGAGGGTAACCTCAACTGTCTATTCGAGAATAAATAAAGGTTTGAATGGATGAATGTTTTGAATGCTACAAATCAGTGCAATGTTTACATCCTGCTTCAGTGTCTAATACCGATGAGTGGGGGGGTTTAGGTTTTGGTTTCCTTATCAGCTGTCCGACGATAAGGAAACTGAAACATAAGGAAACTGAAACCTAAATCCCCCAAGGCCCAAGGACTACATCCAGACTACATCCACTACATCCAGTCAGGTAAGTTTTGATGATATTACTGCGGTAAATATATTTGATCTATGGTATTTAAGTTTAACTAGCAAATACTAAATCAATGTGTGTTTATATAGTTTCTAGCTTGCCAGTTTTCTGTTTATCTATTCATCTAGCCTATTTCTATTCATTTATCCATCAAGTGTAAAATATTTTAAAGACTATTCCAATTGTTTAGCTAACTATTTATATCTCTGTGCATGGCATTGGGCATTAGTGTTTTTCACAAGCTTTTTTCTGAACTTATTCTACAGAACAATGCCATGTGCACCATCTGACGTGTGGAGACATTTCACCCCAGCCAATGCAGAAGGAACTAAATGCTTTCATTTTACATTTTGAATGGGACTCATTTGGGGGGAATGAATAAATTAATTTTATTCAACATTCATGTTTTTTGTTGTTCCAGAATCCATTAAAGTTCTACTCACAAATAGACTTGAGTCAAAAATGTCATTTTTATAATTTGTAAAGGAATGTTTGCATGCATGTGTGCTTATGACAAAACAAGATGTTTACATTTATGTCTGTATATGACAAGGTAAATACAGTAGTATAAATTACCCCAAAATTCCCAGTTTATTCCCATTAATTCCCATCGGAAGTTTCCAACTTTGAATATTCCCGGAATTTTGCAACCCTATGTCTGACCATAACCTCCTCTGGGCCAGGGTAGGTGTGCAGCATCAGTTACCATGGTGACCTAGACAGGTTAAAAGGGACACGCCTTTCATGCTAGCCCATTAATTATAGGTCATGGTACACGCCTCTACTTTCTGTATCTTCTCCTGGTACTCGATGTGATGTTAAACACACTTTCAGCCTTTATGGATGCTACTGCAACACTATAACTCCTGTACATGTGTCTGATCTTTGCCACTACATAAATTATATTCATATGTTAAATCACCACCTTGAACCAAGCACAAACTCCTGCTGATGTGTTTTATTTCCTGAATAAAGTGATTGTGACCTTAGTCACAGAGTCCTATGCACAGCTGAGTATAACCAGCTGAAGATCCCTGCTGACCTGTTGATGAGTGGGGCTCTCCTGGACACTTTGCACACAAAATGTTGGAGGAAAACATCCTTGAAGTATCCCTGCGCTGCAGCAGACACCTTGCTCACCACACTGCTGTCGTTGGTCCCCTGTACCTGGGTCACGCAATGCAAAAACAGAGCCATCAGAACTGTAAATGTCCAGTTTGACCAACTTTCTGCAAGAGGTGGAAGGAAGTGATCCTAAAGTAAAAGGGGCCGACTGTAAAGTCCCAAACTGAAAACATATGTATTAAAGTATCAAAGGTAGAAGAAGAATAATGACTCCTGTGACTGTTATACGATTCTACATTAAATAAATGCATTAATGATGTATTTACAGTTGAAAGTAAAATTATTCAACCCTGTTGTATGAAACCTGTTATTTTAACAGCTGTGTGCAATAATCAAATCAAACAACAGTTCAAATAGATGCAACAGACTTTAAGTTGTTTTTTTCCACATTCAACACAAAAGTCTCCTTTTCCTGACTCCTCAGTGTCTAAATGATCCAACCTGAATCTCATCCTCATCAGAGACACATTAACAGATCAGATGTCATTAAAAAACTGAGCCAACCTTCATAGATTTACTTTATCAGTAGAGCCCAAAGGTTTTTCTGTTCAGGCCTAAATTGACATCAGGGCTCCATGAACTCCAAGACCTTCACCACTGCTGACCCAGAAGCTCCAGAAAAGTGGGCTCCAGTAGCTCAGAACCATCTAGATCAGATCCAGAAGTTCTGGATGCTGTTCTGTGGAGCCATGAAACCAAACTGGAACTTTTGGGGCCTCTGGATCAGCGGTTTGTCTGGAGGAGGAAGAATGAAGCTGATGCTGAAAAGAACAGCCTACAGTGAAGCATGGCGGTGGATCAGTGAGGCTCTGGGGCTGCTTTGCTTCCTGGACCACTGGAAACCTGCAGCCTGTAGAGGGTCAGATGGATTCCATCAAGGATCAGGAAATCCTAGAAGAAAACGTCTCCATCTGTGAGGAAGATGAAGCTGAAGAAGGACAATGATCCCAAGCAGAGCTCAGAGTCCACCAAGGCCTGGTTTCAGAAGAAGTCCTGGATCATTCTAGAGGCCGTCACAGTCGCCTGACTGGAATCCAGAGAAAATCTCTGGTGGGATCTGAAGAAGGTGGTTCAGCAGGTAAACCAGGAATATTCCAGAACTGGAGGTCTTTGTCCATGAGGAATGGGCTAAGATTCCTCAGGAATGCTGCCAGAAGCTGGTGTCTGGATCTGCAGCAGGTTTGCAGCAGGTCATAGGGTCTCTGCAAAGAACTAGAGACGCTGGTCATTAAGGGTTGGATCATTTACAGACTGCAGGAGTCAGGAAAATGAGACTTTTGGCTTGGATTTGGGAAAAACACTTTAATATCTGCTGTATTGAGCTGGTTAAACTGCTGTTGTTTGATCTGGTGATTGCAAACAACTGAGAAATTCTATATTTGGTCAATAAACCTGAAACAACTCTATTTACGTGCAAGTAGCATTGTACTGATGTAGTGTGCTGATATCAAGCTACCTTTAAGAATGTTTGGTAGTTTAATCTATATTAATTCTTCATATTCTTAACATGCTTTATACTGTATGTAAAAAAGAATGCATGCTGTCCAAAAAATGCAATGTAGGGAGTGAAAATTACAAATACTCTCCTCTGAAGTGTAGTACAACTACGCAAGGACAGCAATGGAAGTACTTCCGTAAAGTACACAAGCACAACAAGTAAAGAACTTTATGACTGATTTCCTAATACTTTGCACATCAGTTTTTACTAGCTATGTTGTGGTGACGGAATGAGTCTCACGTACCGCCGTGTCCTTCCCCTGCTTCTGTTTCTTTCTGTTGGTGGTGGGCATGACGTCAGTAAGCTGTCACTTCATTTCCACTTTAACTCCTAAACACATCGTACTGACATCATATATCAAAAACGTGTCGACAGTATTGATTTTAGCATTGATTCAATGATCCAAACATCCCTCACGTGATTACGGACTTTCGACTACCTAGTTCTGCGCTCTTGCGCCCCCTGTGGCCTGGAGCCCACAAAATATAGCTCTTGGTCAGTTTAACGTCATTCAAAAGCCCCTACTTCTATTTCAGGGGTAATATTTATGATCGATAATGGTCAGATTAGATGGATGCTTGGCCAGGTCTTGATTATGATGGATAATCATTATTCATCATTCGTTGGACACTAAATAAAGACGATATATTTTTACCAACTTAAGTACATGTATTTATTTTATTGTATCACTTATTATATCACATTATTTATTTACTGAAGAAAGTGAAAATATGTGATGTCTATGAAGGGATCGTTGGGGAGAGACAGTTTTCTTTTCCTAGTATTGCGAGGGAATGACCCGCCCTACTGCGCCTTTGATTGGCTAGTAGTCTTTGACGTCATTGTTTAATTTGGTCAGGCTTTGTGGTTGGCTACAATTGGGGCAAGGATGTCCAGATAAGCCAATGAGAGGCATAGGAGGGCGGGTTATTCCCTCGCCATCCTAAGAAAGAAATTAATCTCTTTGGGGAATGCGGTTCTTCACAGGATTGACAATGCGGCACTTAGTGCGCCTGCGCCAATGTACAGGAAGTGTTAACATTTTCGTTAACCAGCTGATAGCCAAATTGTCAACACTTAAGCCAGTGATACCTACGCTACTGTAACGACTGTATATACGGTAAACATTTTACATTTTCCTCTCAGGCGCTATATCTTTTCAGATGAACATTTAGTACTGCTTCGTTTAATAAGGCGTCGAAATATAAAGCTTGATTCAGTTTCGTCTCGTCCGACCTGAACGGTGTCCCGTTAGCATATACCGTAAGATAAAGGCTCGTGGTGTGATAACACACTGTGGAAGTAAACGACAATAGTGACGGGGGGCAGGAATGCTACATACATGTCCACATACTTACATACATGACGTTGAGGTGTTGTTTGAAATGAGTAATTAGTGGAGTGATGGGGCTTCAGCATTGTTGAGGTTGGAGACAGCATCCCTGTGAAGCCCGAGGTTCATTGCGGTATAATGGGATACAGCTTGGAACGTACACTGTTTTTCAAATATGGCTTTTTCAGAGGCTGGCAATGTAAAGCAATGCTTTTGTTTGGGTTCATACTAGGGGATATTCCCACCCTTCCTCATAAAACCCTAATATTTAGACTCATTGGATGCACTACAAGTGGCTGCTTTTACCTTGAAACAGAAAGACATTTGTATATTTGGTATGTCATAATGTAATCTTGCTCCAAAACAAATAATTTAACTTCTTCATTCAGACAAAATAAGGAGCGAGAAGAGGTCAAGACACCACCAGCGAAACGTAACCATACTTTGGAAGGCAGTGCAAGTTCTCCACGTCACACAGGGAGGAGGCCTATCCCCCTGCTGTCTCCAGCACGGGCCAGTATGAGCTCCAGAGGGAGTGGAGGCCGCTCCAACGGCACACTACCACAGACCAAGATCTGCCAGTTCAAGCTGGTGCTGCTGGGTGACATGGCTGTGGGCAAGTCCAGCCTGGTGCTGCGCTTTGTCAAAGGACAATTTGATGAGTTCCAGGAAACAACCATTGGAGGTGAAGGCTAGAAAATGTGTGTGTGTGTGTGTGTGTGTGGTTGCACTTTGAATTGGTTAAAATGCTAATCAGGTGATGGAAGGGGTAACAAAAATGGTAGTTTTAGAACATCTGGTAACCATAATTTCCCCCCTTTATGTCAGCTGCTTTCCTGGCTCAGTCGGTGTGTCTAGATGACACCACAGTGAAGTTTGAGATCTGGGACACGGCAGGACAGGAGCGGTACCATAGTCTGGCTCCCATGTACTACCGTGGTGCTCAGGCTGCCATCGTTGTCTTTGACATCACCAAACCGGTATAGTATAAACACACAAATCACTTAGTTACCTGCAGAAGAATCAGATAAGTGAAGGAAGTATTTTACTTAACTGTTACACATAACCTACATTACAATTTTAGATTAAAAAAAACAGACCGGTTATAAAGTGATATATCAATATCCTAGCAGTATACTGTGTTGCTTATATCATTTTAAGGAGGTGAGCAGTTGTCACCTAACAGAAAAATACATTATCCTGGTTGTGGTGATTGTATTGGTGGTTTTATCTGCCCGGGGTTTTTGTGCAGGAGACTTTTGAGAGAGCCAAGGCCTGGGTGAAGGAGCTGCAGAGGCAGGCCAGTCCCAACATTGTAATTGCCCTGGCTGGGAACAAGGCTGACCTGTCAGAGAGGAGACTAGTAGAGTATGAGGTAAGAGACTCCTGTTCCAAGGCCTGTTTGTGGGCTGCAGCCTAAACTAAAGCATAACTGATTTCCTCTCTGAAGCTGGATGGTAATCATTGCGGATGACAGGTTGCTATCCATTATATATAAATGGCACTGTGGGTCCCAGAATTAGCCACCATCATGGGTGAGGCTGGCACATTAATTAAAGTGCACTTCCTTTTTTCCAGGCTCATGCTCGTGTGAATAGAACACAGCTCACTGATTCAGCTCCATTTAAATAATGGTGGAAAAGTATGGAGCTAATTTCCTGTCAAACTTAAGAAAATGCATTTTATAAATATACTATGATTCTTTTACAAACTCAGAGTGCTGCTTTGCAAATACAAAAAAAACAGTAACAAACTATTACAGCAACAAACAAACGAATGCATTTTGCTTCACAAATACAAAACAAACCTAATAAATGGAAACACTGAATACCACTAACACATTACGTGTCAGGGATGGTGTGTTTAACACTGTCGCCTCACAGCAGGCTCCAGTGTGAGTCTGTGTGGAGTTTGCATGTTCTCCCTGTTTCTGTGTGAGCTTCTCTGGCTTCTTCCAACAGCCCAGAAACACACAATACAGGTGAACTGGTGACTCTAAAACGTCCTTGAGTGTGAATGTAAGTGTGAACAGCTGTTTGTGTTGGCCCTGTAATGAACTGCAGACCTGTCCAGGTTGAACCCAGACTCGGGCCCTGTCTCACCTGGATATGCTCCAGGTGACCAAACTAAGGATAAGCAGTTGTAGGGGATGGATGGATAATGCTTCAGAAACAAAATATAGAACATGAAGTGTTGTTGCAGAGGCTGCACTTTACAGCTCACAGGTTTGTGTTGTGCAGTCAGGAATCTGAGCTCTACTGAGGGCCTGCTTATCAGAAGATAAGGAACGCAAACTAAAAGTTCTTTTCAGGTCAAAGCTTTTGTAGTGTTACTGCTGGTGTGACATTTATATCCATGTGTGTGCTTGTGTGGCATAGGAAGCCCAGACGTATGCTGAAGACACTGGCTTGCTGTTCATGGAGACTTCTGCCAAGACGGCCATGAACGTCAACGAGCTTTTCCTCGCCATTGGTGAGTCCCCCTTCCTTCAGTTCAACTCAAACTTAAGGTCTTATTCCTGAGAGAAAGGAATCTGACCAAAGGAGACATTAACCTGCTCAACCTTTTGGAAGCTAAGCCATGGGCCAGTGAAGGAGTGATTGTGTTTTTGATGATGATGATGCATATTCAGGAATATCTAGAGGGATTACCAGACACTATGAAATATGAATTACAGCATTTCCTCCTGAAATGAATGACATATCCCATGATTCCTTTTCCACAATATAGGTGCAGACTCGGATCCTGATTCAGTTCTCCCATTCATAAAACAGACTTACCATTAATGTACATCTTCAGCAGAAAACCCCATAGAACTTGTTACCATAGTAGAACTGACTGTGACGTGGAAATGTTCTCATCTCTTAGCAGAGTCTAGACTTGATGCAGGTGATTTTCCTGCTGGTTGTATGGGGTACTGCACTTCAGGAAGCACACAATATGTGTCCAAGCTTGTGCTGAACTTGAGCTTCATGAACAACATGAAGGTGTGAGGAATTAGCAGCGGTTATTGTTAGACACAGTGCAGCACTTAATCTTTTCATTCTGAAATCTTAAGCGAGGTCATTTCTTTTTACAGTTCTGTAGTTCTTCCCTGCAGCAGTGACAAACTCCCAACATGCGTGTTTGGCTGTCATTTATGTAGTCCACTGAATAATGAGTTTCCTGGCTGTCTGATTGTCTCTTTTGGTGCCTGACTAAACCCTCATTTGTTCATGGCATTAAATAAGGGGCAAGCAGGTACAGTCACGTCAAGTAAAATAGAGATTTATACATCACAGGTGCACAAATGTGCTTCTTACAGTCTGCTTAAATTAGTTCACTACAGGGAAGGTGGTCTGGTGCTGTCTGATCTGTATAAAGCTCATATTCCTGAAATAGTTGCAACGTGACCAGAGAAAACAGATTCCCATTTGTTCAAAAGGCAAAATCCTACAACAACCAGAATGCACTGCTCTGCACTGGGCCAAAGAGCATTTTGCCAGAGGCTGACGTAATGTAAGTGATGCTTGGTTTTGGTTCATCTCTTTTGAAATGGCATCCAGCTGGTGACCAGTTGCTTGTATTACAGCTAAACAGTGAAAAGGCCTATAAGACACTTTCTCTCCATCCCAGACTTTTATTGTGAAGCGAGAACAGAGAATTAAACTAATCACTACTCAAACTCTTTTATAGCCTCTGAAAGTAGTCTTTGAAATGGTCTGTTTTTACCTTTTACATTGTTTGACTGTATGTTCTTTGACTGAAAGTTTTATTATTTCACTTAGCTCCTTAGCATATATGTTGTCTTTATTTCTTACAAGTACAAGCAGCTCAAACAAATATGCTCCTGGTGGGATTAAAAACATGTTTGAACATGAATCTTCTATACTCTGTGTCCATGGAGGTGGCAAAGCACAACCTGTAGTTTGAATAACTCTAAAGCTGGCATTTATCCTCCAGATGAGGTGAAGCGTGTCATCTGGAGGATAAATGAGAGGAGGTCTGGGTGCAAAATGTTCATTTGTGTTAATGATACAAAGCTGGTTGAAAATCACCATTTCAAGTAGGGTTTTTTATTCTTAGCATGTTTTAGGAATCAAATGTAAGAACAGTCTGAAATAATCAAATCTTTAGAAGTTTTTAGATGTTTTTATGGATGAGGCCACTCCCACTTGTACAGGAGGTTCAGGCTGTCTGTTAGTTAGCAGCATACATCACAAACAGACTTTCTGGTGGGAAGTTAAGCCAGACCATTTTGAACTCTCTCCACAAACCCCACCCTTTTATTTTCTGATGAATTAATGCACTTATCTGAATAAACATAGTCTGGTGAACATATCAATTATCAATCACTACTCTGGATCCAAATTCAAAAGTGGAGACAGAAATTATCCAAGTAAGAAAAAAATCTAGATATTTAAAAACATCCTTGTTAGAAAACACTGTTGTTCATTTTGATTCAAAAGAAGGCTGATGTGTCAAATGTTTCAACTTGTCTTCTTAATGTAGCAAAAAAGATGCCAAAAACAGACACCCAAAACCCTACACATGCAGCCCGACATCGGGGAGTCAACCTCCAGGACCCAGACGCCCACTCTACCAGAGCCTGCTGTGGTGGGAACTAGACCTCTGCAGCTGTCCACCACACACACCACCACAGCCCTGTAACCATCCTGTCTCCACCCAACGTACCAGGCTGGGCCACTCACCCCTTATCCTCCATTCATCCCCCTGTCCAAGCAGACAGAACATCAGCGACAAGAGATTTTAAGAAGGGAATGAGAAGAAGAACAAGCAGAGATGGAAGAAAAAGACATCTGTGTCTCCTGACCACCAGCTGAGATTCTGCATTTGGAAATTACAAGGGGAGGGACTGAGAATGATAAGGGAAAAACAACGAATGTGGAAGACGGTGGCAAACCTGTTGTAGTACTTAGCACTACTTGTGAATTCAGTTTTCATTCTACCTTGCATCCTGTCAGTCACATAACAAAATGCACAAAATGAGCAGCACATGTTGACGAGTGGCTGAGAAAGAAGGAGAGAAAAGATTTGAGACTTAAACTAAAAAGGCCAAAATGATGAGGCCACGGCTGCTTGCTTTGCTTCTCCTAATCATGAATCAAACAGTCCTGCTATGAATAATACTGTACCACTGGAACGACCCCAGAATCCCCGTTATGCCCGACGGTCCTGTGGCACAGTTTGCCTAATGTGAGCCACTTTGTATTTATTGTCCCGTGTTGTGACTTCTGTTGGTAGTGTCACTGCTGTCACTCCCTTTATACAGATAGAAAGTCTGTAGGTGAGGCAAACAAAGCTCACATTTAAGGATAGTTTATGTTCTCCAGATTATTTCATGAACGATTGCCTCAGTGTTCCTCAAGCATTTTGGTCTCAACACCTTCCTTAAGTACCACAGGCTGTAGCCGGTTACAGCTTGTAACAGCTACAGCCTGTGGCAGAGAGCACATCCCTGAAACCCAAATAAAGACTCACCGAGGCCCTCTTCTGAATAAATAGCTTCATCTCTTTTTCAGCTATCACTCAGTGATGGGTCTAATCATAACAGGATATACCCTCTGATCAATAACTATTGGTATATATTGTAATAAACCTGCACCCTGCCCTGTTGTTTAAAGTGTCTCATCTGTCCTTAAGGCTAAGTTGTTGGTGAACATGAAATTAGAGTGATCTTAAATGGTTTTACCCATTTATTTACCTCGATTTGATGCTCTTAAAACACAGTTGTGTGCTTGTTTACTGTTCAAGGCTCGGCTGAAGAAAACGAGTAATGAATGGATGAACAAACACACACAAAAAAAGAAGTGCCTAATTCTGGTTGTCTTTTTTCTGTGAATCATGTTTGGGGCTTTGCTACCATTCTCCTTGCATCGGCTTGTACTGTGAACCAATAACTTAGCACCCTGTCATGAGGCTGACCTGTACTGGCTCTTTGTATGGATGTAAAGGCATCATGTTGAACACACTGTATGTTATATATTGTCTTAATTTGAATGTATGTGGATTGTCGCTGAGCACCCTCTAATCAATGTTATAAATCTGTTTGATTTCATTTTGGTGTCCAGGAAAATCTTTATTTTCAGGTTCACAACCGTACATATGAAGGTATTTACCAAAACATATGAGCTACAATGTTTTCAATCAGCATTCAGATAAATGATTGGTTCTTCCCCTGAGGACACTAACAGCTCCTGTACAGCATTCACTTCTCTTCAGTGATCATAAGTAGGTTTGGATTTCTGTGCTCTTCAGATGATTAAAATGAGACTTGACTGTTCATCAGCACCTTGAGTATTTAAAGTGTTCAATAAAGCTGTGAACGGCGCCGTGACTGCAGAATGATGGTTTTCTCCCCCCCCCCCCACACACATGCCTCAGATGAGTGAAACAAAAAAGAGTTTGCCATGTACAATGGTGTATGATGTCACTGGTTAATTTTAAAAAAAAGGTTATTTTACATCCTCTTAACTCATTGCTATTGTCTTGAAGTTCCACCTTAAAAAAAAGCACAAAAATTGACTTTTCATGGTTGGATTAAAACATCTAAAAATCATATTTTAACAAAGACAACTTTTTCACTTCATTATCTAGAAACTCTTTTTGCGTACAGCCTGCTTTCAGGGCATGTCAGTAAAGCCATAGCTCAGCTTTGTGCAGCTCATGCCAGCAGCTCAAATGGCAGAAAGTAAATTGATTTTAGAAATTGATTTAAACAGACAGAGAACGGTACATGATGACCGATCTAATCCTCACCCTCATCATCATCCACTGTGGTATATATGACCTGGTTCCTGCGTTTGATTGTGGGAGTCGTAGTGCCATTGCCTGGATCCCTGCTCCCATCACTGCTGCGTTTAAGGATGCGTGTAGCTGCGGTCTCCTCCTCGTCACCCTCGCAGCTTTCCCTTCCTGCTGAAGATGGACACCGGGCAGCTGCTGGGGTGGAGTGGAGGGGAGGTGGCAAGTTCATCAGGTGGGACACATCGCATTTGGGCTCAGGCAGAACCATGCGGCTGTGGGTGTGGCTGTGGGCGTCACCTACAGGTACATCGGTCAGCTTATGTCCATTTGCTGCTGCTTTTGAGTTCGACTTGCCCTCAACCACCTCCTCTTCCTCCCACTCATCCTCTATCGTGATCTCATCAGGATTAATTGAATTTGATAATCCTGAGCTGTCACTTGGGTACTCGCTAGGCTCATCTGCACTGCTTTGTCCATCTTCATTGTCATCCTCCTCCCCTCCAGTGCTGCCCTGAACTCCCTCTGACTCGTTGCCTCCCTGCCCAGTCCGGGCGTAGATGTCTGTGAGGCCTAACATGGCACAGAGCTCGGTCGTCTGGGGGTTGGTGTTGCAGCTGGGGGTGGCGTGGGGCTGGGGCTTGATGGGGTCATAGGGTGGCACAGTCTGGCTGAAGTTTTCTGGAATAGCAAGTTCACCACTCAGATCCTCCACCACCTGCATCATAGCTGCCTCTGAAGCTCTGAAGTCCCAACTAACAGGTAGAGACAGGTCATATTAGAAAAGACAACATGAACATGTCATTATGTTTAAACTGCAAACATCTGAGGGGGAATCGTCAGAAACTACTACATTTATTGACCATTGAATTAAATAACCAGTGGGTTTTGTTAATCCTATGATTAAATCTGTGTACCGTTCATGCAGGCCATTATTCTCTGGGGGGTTCCAGGGGTGTGGGGTGGTCCTTTGGAGACTGTTAGTAGCCTTCAGAATAGCAAGCCACTCTGGATCATACTCAAGACCCTCAGAGGATCCTGGTCTCTCTGGAACATCCACAATCTGCAACACAAGTGTATGTGGTTTAGAACTATGACCCCGACAACTGTTCACCCAAAAATGGAAATGAAGTTATTGTCTAGTCACCCTCTTCATGATGGAGAGTAGGGTGAAGTCTTATACTGTAGTCCTCGAAACATTTCTGGATCTTTACAGTACAACAGTGTTTCAGCATTCTCCTCAAGAACTGATGAAGATGGGGAAATCCTATATGAAATGGATCCATACAGCACGGACAGTCTAATCCAAGTCTTCAATAGCCCTGAGACCACAAATCCATCTAAAAGGACATTCATGAAACCCTTTTAAAGCTGAAATATTCATGGTAGCTCTAAGATAGAAGTGTTAAATCCTGTCTAAGGTGCATGAGCCTGAATGACTGTTCATGTGCTGGAGAGAGCTCTCCTCACACACAGCCACTTGTAAAACACTGGAATGTCTGATGTTAGATGCAGCAGACACTGTTGCTACAACTTATGGTCTGGTATGCAGAGAC
This sequence comes from Chaunax sp. Z400, assembly GCA_037577475.1. Lineage (NCBI taxonomy): Eukaryota > Metazoa > Chordata > Actinopteri > Lophiiformes > Chaunacidae > Chaunax > Chaunax sp. Z400. The sequence goes on along the minus strand of CM075196.1, from coordinate 24,927,979 downwards.
CTTCCTCAGACAAGCTACATGCTAACACTTTTAGCTTGGAGGCTAGAGTGAAGAGTTCAACTTAAAAAGGGTGTAAATAACTTCTTTTTTTAAAATGTTCTGATCTCTGGGCGTCTGGAAACTCTGATTACACCATCTGTGCTGTATGGAGTCACTTTATGTTGTTTTTTACGTTGAAGAAAATCCTCATCTTGTTCAGTAGTTTAGCAGAATGCTGCAACACTATTTGCTGTGAAGCTCCAGATGAAGCTAGATGTTTAGTGAACCAAGGAAATTCACCCCACTTTCCATTGTCATTAGGGTGAGAGGATAATAACAGAATTTACGTTTTCAGCTGAACTGTTCCATTAAACTAGAATGAGTACATAAAAAAAACATTTTCTCACCTGTAAGAACTCCCGATAGGGCAGACATTTATCCAGGGACAGGAACTTGGTTACATGTGGGGCAGCATTTCCTTTGGGCTAAAGAAAAGAAGACTTCACTGAGTTGGTGGTCATTTTAATTTAATCTAATATAATACCTGTGTACAAAAGATGAACGTGTACAGTTAAACATAGACTGACACACAGGACTTACAGATATGTATACATTTCTGAATTTATACAAGAATCACTTTTTAAATTGTTCAAATGTAATAAGAAAGTCACATGCTTTTGAAGCTCATTCCATTTGTATGGAGCAGACTATTTAAACCTACTTCTGCCAAGTTCAGTGTGAACAGGAGGTAAAACTAATGTTAAAATGTCCTGTGACCTGACACTGTGGGTCCTGTGTTGTGTTTGAATTCAACCAGGCAGCAGAGGTAACTCTGTACTTTATGTAGCAGGGCCTTAGAAATAAACCGTATAAATGCTGCTGCCTTCTGTCTGTTAAAGAGGACCATCCCACCTTTTCATATCTGGTACAGGAGTGAATGGTGAGGAATGTATCACCTGTGATGAGGCACAACACGCTGTGATACATGGAGTCAAGAGGTTTTAATGTAGAGGGAGGAGCATGCATATAATACCATGTCACCATAATATATTTGTAGATGTGGATACAATGGTCTTTCAACAAGCAGAAGGAAAACATGATTTGTTTCTATCCAATGATCTAATTTTGGCCTTCAGTTTGCTTGATAGTTGTTCTCCATGGTCTTAAAGGTAAGTCTGGTGTCCAGCCAGAGCTCCACGCATTTATAACATTTAACACTTTCAATGATATACTGTATGTAATACATTGATATGTTTGATTGAATGACTAAAATCACCACAGTTATTAAGGACATTAGCAGCAATACAGCTGATGCAGAAAAACTGTCACTCTCACCAGATGTTGCATAACGGCTGCAAATTTCACATGAAGATGTGCAGAGAACCAGTAGCTGGGCTGGAGGTGAGCCAGGAGCTCCTCAGCAGCAGGACTTCCCAGAGTGTTGGACTCCACTTCTTGACGCAGAAATTTCTTCTTTCTCAACAAGTCCCCTGTGCTTCCATAGTGGTAGATTCCACGTGGCCAGTCATGGCTCATGAAAATGTCTATGGGCATCTGGATCTTAGTGGCGATAAACAATCAAAAGACACTGCTTAGATGAAAAAATAGACAATCTTCTGTGTGCATGAGAGCAAGTTAAATCTAATATTTACCTGTTTTAATTTGAATACTTCAACATTTCGGATGTGGTACACACTTCTAAGTGTATCAGGATTGTATGGAGGGAATTCATGGTGACCTTAAAGAGCACACATTTCTTGTAAACATGCAGCATAGTGTGAATAACTTTAATAATAAATATTGTCAAAACACTCACCCTTTCTGTAGTCATGTGATTTAAAGATTCCAGATACGCCACCGATTCTAATTCCTTTGTAGCGAATTACACCTGCATAACCTAGAAAAATATGGTGAGGTCAGGGCTGGGTATTAACATATAGACAGAATAATCACAGCCACTGTGTGCTGGTTCCTACCCAAATAATAAATGTTTGGTGCCACCCAGCCTCCATAAGGCAGCTCCTGCAGGTGGTTGGAAGCTTCATGGTTCCCTCCAATAAAAATGGTCAGGATTGGAGCCTTCTTCTCCCCAGAATAGTATCTGCAACAAAGACAGTAATGTTAACATTAAATTAACTAACTAGTTTCAAACATGAAAAAAAGACCAGAGAACTGACTTGTAAAAGGTCTGCATCATCCTGTACTTGGCCGGTACAGCCATGCACTTCATGTCTCCTTCATTTCGCACGGCTTGAAAGTCTCCACAGCAAAGCAGCAGGTCCACTTTTACCCCTTCCTTCTTCTCCAGGTAGGCAATTGTCTCGTAGATCTTGTCCAGCTCCCCATGGCAACAGCCTTCCACTGCAATCTTCATGCTGCACGATGGGTAAGCTGCAGACTGTCAGAGACACAGAGTCTGTTTGTATTCCTGCTCACCTGGCTCTATCAGCCTCCACACAGAGATGAGAGTATGCCCCTTCGAAAATAATCTTTCAGGGACCTAAAGGGACACAAATAAAACATATTCAAACTATGTCATGCTTTCACTAACAGGTGTCAGAAATGACAGGGGAAAATGAAATTATTCAAGTCGTCAGTTTGACAAGTTAATGTCAAGTTTGTACAAGGCTCCGCCAAGCTAATGCTAGCTTCAAGGCCAGATTTTTTGTGTGTAAATCCTTGTTATTTCTTTTTTTTGTGTGTCATAGAGCAAATCACTTATATTTTTTAGGATGTGTTTTAAGTAGGACATGTAGGACATTACATGTTGGGTCCTGATAACCTGATAGTTTTTATCAACATCATCAAAATAGACATTTATAATCGTATGATAATAAATTAAGAGTATTATCATACTATCAATATGTAAATATGTGTATATTTTGCATAAAGTTGTATATAAACTGACTAAAGTTTATCACAGGCCTTTCCTATGTCACACTTTCATCCATGTCCCTACGTCACACCTGTCCTAATAACTCCTGCTCTTCTATGAAGATACTAAGATATCACAATGTCTCATTTGGTTAAGAATACAGACATTAAAGAAAGGTGATTCCTATTAGGTTGCATGTTTGTCAGCAGTGCTGTAAGTTAATGTCTACAGAATTGACATAATAGTTGTTTTTATCTCGGATTGCTTTAACCTGTTGTAGTGAATACAAATAATCAAATCAAACAATCATGCATTAACCAGTGCAGCAGCAGACATCCTGTAACTGCGTGACGATGACATGACAGGCAGGACAACAAGCTAAGTAAACCATCTTTTCTTTGTTATCTGACAAATAGGGCTGCAGCTGCTTGGCATTCTATCTACTCGGTGTTACGTCAAGTTACAACACACCACTCACAACCAAACTACCACAGTTAGCAACAAAACAGTAGCTATCTACGACATGTGGTTAGGGTACCATAACCATATGTAGCCATTATACGGTCTATGGCCATGACGTTACATCGTGTTCAAACGACGCAACAGGAAAAACTGGACCATAGAACACATGCACGCATGCAAAAAACAAAATAGACAAACTGAATACTTACGGCGATAAATGAGACATTAGAGTGTATTTCTATGTTGAATACTACGAAGGCTCACAAACTTTCAATGAAAATCACGTTTAGAGTATAGAAACGACAATAGAGTGAATTCTCCCACCCCGCGTCTCCCACAACAAACGCATGCGCAGTACGGCCCGTTTCAACAAGCCAGTTTTGATCATCGGCAGCAGATTCCACGAAGAAAGTTTGGAATTCATTTTTTTATGATTACGTAATCTTTAGCCTTCATAAAGCTAAAATTAGAATCTGTTGTATAGTGTCCATATTTTATTTTTACTTTCATCCATTACCTGGTTCGCAAAGAGCACGTTGTCGTGTCGAATCTAACTCTCAGAGAAATAAACAAAATTTACTTAAATGAGAAATCCACTATCTGACAGATAGCTCTCCAAGTTAGCAGTGTAGTTTTCATCTCCCGCTCGTGATTGCAACCGAGCGAATAGAGGATTTTAGTTTCCTGTTTTCATAATAACGTCAGCGAGAGCTTGTGTTAATCAGATTTAGTTACTTTTTAAAAAGCTGCTCACAGTTTCTCTGGGGGGCGGAGTGCCTGCAAACTGCTGCGCCGATTGGGGCGCACATACGGAGGAAGAGAGATGGCGTGTTTGTTGGAGGCCCCTCTCCGCATCAGTGTGTTGTCTGTGAGTGTCACTGTCATAGTTTGAAGTAGCAAATTTACAGTATGCGCACTCCAATAATTGGTGGTCAGCATAAATTGTTCATTTATGTGAAGAAGCTATGACCAATCAAACTAATAAGGGTTTGTCTTCTGTTAGCCTGCAAGCTATGTTAAAGGCTTTGCAACATGTAGCACGGTAGCGGTACCCCTACGTCGCTCACGATCAGAACTCTTTACTCTGACTTTGCCCGGATGGGCGGGAACGCTCTGAACATGTGAAGGTATGCACGCGATTAATGTGTCCGTACTCCCCGTCGGTGTATTACGGAAACCAAATCAAACGAACGCACTACCTGTCAGTGTGACTCGGAATGAGTTAGCAGCTAACTGCTAAGAGTGAGAGTGTTGTCACTACTGTTCATTTTAAGTGTCCAAACGTATGGATGTGAAAATATTGCATAGTGTACAATTGAAGATAAGTCAGGGATTAGTTTTTTATTCCAACCACTTAATATTATTTGTTCATCCCTCGCCGGCTGCTGATTACATTAGCAAATTTAACGATGTTAAGCTAGGTAACGTGAGGTGCTCCAAGTAATGTTGGCTAACTACAAGCATACGATTAAGCTTGGGAAGCTAATATAACTAAATGAAACTAAATCGGTAAAAGTAGCAATGGCATTTATCGAAAATCCACTAAGGGGTATGTCATTGTAATATGTAAGCAGGTGACAATGGCTACCAGGTGAAACTCGACTAATGTCAATGCTGAATTGGTAACATTAGTGAAAACGAGCATACTCGAAATTACAATAGTGAAACGCTCCCATATTAGTTGCATGCAGAAAGGACTGTTTTAGATACTCTAGACATATGGTAGCTTATGTTTTATTTGGCCGTCTTTACTTTCTAGCAGCACTCTTGTGTGTGTTGTATGACACTAACTAAACGTTTAAACTCAAAATATAAGCAATACATTAGTAAAGACAGGTTAATATGTTTAAACACCCTGTCAATAGTATGTAATGGCAGCTTCGTGTCTGTAGCGTGGTTAGGATTGCTACACTGAGGTGATTTGTAAAACTCTGGTTAAAGCTGTCAATGATAAAAAGTCTTTTGCTGCCACATATCTAGGTGTCATTTATAGCAGCTTTTAAAGGGTCCTCTATGCCAGATTGCTATTTCTGTGAGACTGTAAATGTCTGCAAGCACTTTAAAAGCTTTTTTTTTAAGTTAAATTATAAAGCATTAACCAATTGAATTTTTTTTAATGGTTGATATATTTTTAGTTCTTTAAGTGCTTGCTGTTTTCCATTAAGTCACAATGCTGATTGTTCAGAGTCCAACAGACTTTCTGTCTACGTTACTTTTTTGTTAAATCTATCTTGAAATGCAAAAAAAAGGTCAAATGTGCTGAAATTTGTTGAGCTGCTTTTGTTATTTTCTGATTTATATATGTGTCTCTTTCTATGTGTGTGTGTGTGATGAGCAAGATACTATTAATGATTCACTGCTATGCATGTCAGTTATGAATTTATAGGGATATGATGACGTTTAATTATGTCGCCTATGTTTGTGTTACTTGTTTTCATGCAGGAAGTCACTGCCACTAGTCGCCATTATGTTGACAGACTGTTTGACCCTGACCCCCACAAAGTGTTGCAAGGAGTCATGTAAGTCCAGCAGCACTTAACATATAAATGTCTTCCCTGGTAAAGTTCTTTTTCTTTTTTATTGTTTTGATAAACACTCATGAAGGTCCTGTGCTGAAATGTGTTAGTTGAATAAAGTTCCCATGGTTTCAGTAAAGGCCTATTTATGCTCAATGTTAAAGACAGGGCTCTATCCGTACTCTGCATTTATGTCTTATGTATTTGTGGATGTTTTTGGAGAGCTTACGGATACCGATGAAACTGGTGAAACTGAGCAATACCACCGGAAAATTTGGTTGGTGGCAGTGTGGCCAAGATTCAAGTGAGGCACGATAAATGTGTACAGACATAACAAATAAGGAAAACATGAAGTGTAAAAGATCTGTACACATGTCTTGATGTACTTATTGTCCTCACAGACCACAGCGAGTACATAGTTACCTTCTCTGTTGCCACCTTAGATTTAATGGGAACATTAACGCAACCTTCTCCTCCTGTCGCCATGTTTGTTGTCAGAACGTTTGACGTGTCACTGCCCTCTTGTGGATGTATTGATGCCAATGTAAAAGACGCATGAAAATATGTGGGTATTGACAGATACGCAGTTTGAAACTGATGTATCTGTTAGCATATGTAAGTAGAGTATAAATGAGCCTTAAGTCAGCTGGTCATACTAAAGCAGGGCTCACTCAGAAAAATGGCCTGGAATTTTGATCAGTCCCGATGTAAAGCCCAGATTATCTGGTAGTGGGAGGCATTTACAGAGTTAGTCTTACACCTCCCAATCTGCTCATGGACAATCAGACATTAAAAACATGTTTGATTTTCAGGAGTGCGAATCTGCAAGATCATGTCAGTACTTTCTGAGTGAGATCACTATAAGTTTACAATTGCCAAGCCACAGTAAACATCTTAGCCCTTTTAGGCTTACGTTGGTAAGTATACTAGTGTTTACAGAAACTGAATTTCACCTCCAGTTCTCGCTGAAGGATAGACAGCCCATGTCTTCCCAACCATTTCCTCGTCCACACTCATTTCTACAGTTTTGTTGTTGTCTTACTTCACAGTCGGCCGATAGCAACTTTGTAGGTCATTTTGTTTCCATTACATCGCTGCTTATTGTGAGATCATCTGAAGCGATGCATTCATCGCTCCCTCGGGCAGGAGAATATTAATGAAATCATGTAGTGTGTGATGCCTGATATCATTTTAATCTTGTGGTGTGTGCATGTTTGAGATCAAAGAGAAGATAATCTGTGGAGATTCTCGTTGTGTGTGATGAAACTTAATTTCCCAATGTGTTAGGATTTTAAAACTCCTGTCGTGTGAGCCTGGCTTCAGTTGTCTTTCACAGGCCGTTGTTTGAATTTGCTGATACAATTACTTCTTTTAAATATCATACATAGACTTTATTCTGTTGAAAACATTACTCATGCATGTGTTCCTGAGTGAGCATGAAGTGTGTTTACATGCACAGGCTTTCATGTGACAGTCTTCAAAGTGCCTCTCACTCCTCAGCGTTACTTCATATCTCTCTCTCGCCCTAACTCTCACTCACTGTCTCAAATGCAGCGACCTCACCTCTGCCTATTTCATTGTTATTTTTAACTTCTGAGGAGACCAGCTCTGGTTACGGCTTGTACCGCTCCACCAGCGGAGCACCTGACTGAATTGACCTCAGGCAATAGCTGTACATTTCCACTAGCCTCACTCACATGCCATTTGATATCATTTGGGACACTTGAGGAACAGAGGAAAACAAAATACAGTGAATATAAATGAACAGGCACAGTCTGTGTTCTACGAGAATATGTGGTACATCTGCTTGATGTAAACCTTCTCCGTTCCCCAGTTTGGCAGTGTCGACCAGGCTGACCTCTGTCTTCCTGACGTCTTTACAGCTTCTCAGATCATCTAGCCCGTGGCCTCTGCTGTGACTGTCCCTGACAATCTTTTAACAGTCTGACAACACCCACTGGGTGAAAGGCATCTTTAATGATGAGACATCATGTGCTGTATTTGAAGCATTTTTAAGTTTGAAAGTTCTTTCTTTGTTAGAAGTCGCAGGGTTGTAGTGACTGGAATGCTTTTGGTAACGTCCTGATGCATACAACCTACGGCCAATTTACAATAAGATGTTGTATATCATATACTGAATTGTACTGTACAAGTAGGTACAAGTTGTAAAGTTGGGGAACACAAATATCAGATGATTTCTGTGTAGGTTATACTGTACCCCATACTATTGGAATGTGTACCTGTTTAGGGCTGCCTGATTATGGCAAAAATCACAATCAAGAGTATTTTGTTCATTATTTTTGTCATTATTTATGAGATCATAATTATTTAAAATGATTGCTCATCCAATTTGCAAACATTAAACATTGTCTTTTCAATAGTGAATTTATTTTAACTATAAATATGATTAATAGGGCTGCACGATATGTCATTTCAGCATCAAAATTGCAGCGCAGGACACAAAATCAAATAAGGCTAATTAATCCAAAAATGTCATGTTACAACTTTTTTTGCTGTTTGACACAAAAGGAAAACTCACATGGTTCTCATACTCCATGACTAATGGAAAGAAAAGCCTGTTTTATCTTCTATCCTGTATATTAAGCATACATTTTAACACTGTTAGAAATGGTAGATTACATGTACATAACACAACGGTGACACAAGAGTCAATTTGTACAGTTCATTAAGGAACGTGTTTTGTTTCCCAAATACGTCTCCACCTGTTCTCTCCCCACTCGTCCACGTTGGTGTCAGGATCACAAACAGTATGTGTGAAACAAAGTGGGGAGTGGGGGACTATAGTATGAGAGGACTTTAGTTTTGTTTGAAGAAGAAACTCTTAAAGTATCCAAAATGATGAGAATCGTGATTAACTGATTATCTGTACATTAAAAAACAATATGCATGATGAGTTCTGGTGAACTTTTCAGAATTTTTTTGGTATCACAACATTTATCACATTAAAATGTCAGCTTTTTCCAATATTGTGCAACCCCAGTTGGGGAACACAAATGTTACAGAGTGATTCATACTGTACCTCATATTAGTATATGTATTATTCATATTTAGGGCTTCTCAATTAAGGCGAAAATCATAACCATAATTATTTGGTCAATATTGAGGTAATAATTTTACTGCTCAAAAAAAGGGAACACTTTATCATCACAGTTTAACACCAAGTCATTTAAACTTAAATGATATCAATCTGTCCATTTAGGAAGCAAAGTGATTGTGAATCAGTTTCACCTGCTTTGGTGCAAATGAAAGTGACAACAGGTGTAATGAAGAGACAAAAGCAACACAACCCCAAAAAGGAAATGGTTTTACATGGGGTGTCCACAGACAGTTGTTCTCTCCTCATCCTTCCTGACAGATTCTTCTCTAGTTTGGTGTTTTGTTAGTGTTCTTGTCACTACTGGCACCATGAGGCGGGACCTGCAGCCCAATCAGGTTGCACAGGTAGTCCAGATCATCCAGGATGGTACATCCATACATGTGGTCACAAGAAGGTTCACAATCCTTCCTTCAGTTCTCATAATGGATGCAAATACAGAGTCCTGTTTATGTACAGGACAGGAGTAGGGAGGCCGATGCTGGCACAGCCCCGACTGGTGCATGCTCTGAGGTGGACAGACTCCAACAAGCGCCGGAGTGCGAGGGCCTGTTCAACGCTGCTTGCAGCTTTAGTTTACTTTGATTTTTGGTGTGATTTTCTTTTATACTTCATTCAACTTTCAACACTTAGAATTATTGAGCTGATTTCCAAAAAACATGTGATGGGGTAGGCCATGGGTCAGACAAGCTCAATAGACATTTGTAAGATTGATGTTGGAGGTTTGTGCTCTACTTAATGCCATTGTAGTTCCGAAGTGGAATCCGTCACTATAATATTTTTATCTCAGTTTTCTTTTTTCCATTATATTAGATTAATGGCTCAGCCTCACACCCATTAGTTAAAACGTATCTTGCAGATTGGTTTCCTCCATACTTCCTAAGTTCTCATTTTATTGCTTTGTACCTGCATGTATGTATCAGTGAGTACTTCACTGGTGCACTGCTGCAACAAAAGATTACATGGTAAATTGTGAATACTTTGGCTGTATGTGTGGGCTGGACTCAACACTTCAGCATTTGTTATTGATGGTGAAGAACATTTGATACCTCAGATAGATATCTAAAGGTGGTCCTCATTATGTCTGACTTCAGTGACATGAAGAATGCTGTCATTGGAAACAACAAGCAGAAGGCCAATCTGATCGTCCTCGGAGCTGTACCAAGGTATGTCTTTGCACACTTCTTCACATCCTCTCCCTCCCACTTTATCTTTCTCTCTGCCTCCCTGATGAAGTTTAAGAGTTTAGCTTCCTCCCGTCATCTGTCCTGCACCTTACCGGTTTCTTGCCACTCTCTTACAGTGAACTTGGGTCAGTGTGTGTGTTTATTGGTTTCAGGTTACTATACCTACTCCAGCAGAGCTCTTCGAGTCTGGAGCTAAGGACAGAGTGTTCCGTGGTGCTAGGCAGCCTAGCCATGGGCACAGAGAACAACATTAAGTCCCTGGTGGACTGTCACATCATCCCTGCCCTTCTTCAAGGTTGGGCTACACACACATACTCATGCATGGAAATACTTACAACATATGTGGTGACTTTCAGAGTCACAGACTTCTAGAACCTTTATGTTGTGTGCTCACAGGTCTACTGTGTCCAGACTTGATCTTCATTGAAGCTTGTCTTCGATGTCTCCGAACAGTCTTCATAAGCCCAGTCACCCCTGTGCAGCTGCTCTATACTGTAGGTTGTTTTGTACATGTTTGTCTTGTAATACACGAGTACCAGTGTGATTATCTGATGATTAGCAAGCACGTTCAGCTCAGAGTACCTGTTTCAATGTCTAGGAAATTAGTTATTTATTTTCTTAAAATACTACTAAATGTAATAATAACAAGTACATCAAATTTTACAGTATCCTGTCCTAAACATAATAGTGTAGCATTCATATTTCCTGTTGTGGGAAAAATGCTATTGCATAACAAACTGAAATATTTACATCTGACAAAACTATGAGGAACCCTGTGGAGTGAACAAAACATTCAGAGTCCCATCAATGGATTTGTGGTCTCATGTTGGCCCTGACTCATACCGTGTTTGAATTCACATACTAACGTACTGCCGATGAAGGCCATCACTTGTGGCTTAAACAATGAAGGCAAAAATAACTATTGAGATCAAAGATGGACTTTATAGCTCTGTTAGCAGCTCAGTGTGCTCTCCTGGGCAAAACACGAGGCAACCTCTTCATCGTATTTAGTGCAACTACTTTGTTTTGTCGAATAGACGGAAAATATGTAACAATAAAATACATAAACATGATATTAATCTGTGTAATTATGTTTGAAAATGTTTGATAGGCTTTTTGGGGGAATTTGTTTTAAATAATAAAAACAGATAATTCCACCTTTTATGTGTGCAGGATTTTAGTGAATGAACTGACCAAACTGTCAGACTAGTTGACTTACACTGACCTAGGTGATAAAACATTAGTCATCTCTGTGATTGACTACACTGTGTCCGAGGAGTGAAGCTGTTATTTTTGTCTCAAAATGTCTTTATGAAGCTGTTACAGTCAAAATCACTCTGGAGGGATGAGTCTTGTTTTGAGCTGCAGAAAAATAAATAGGTTGGGAGAAAAAACATCAACCTGGAATACGTCTCCTTACTGTGAAACACAGAGGAGGTGGAATTATGGTCTGCATCTGGTGGTGGTGAGCTGGTCTCATTTCATGGTCTCAGCCTCCTTCTCTGTGGGTGAAGTTTAGGCCTGGGCAGTCACCAGATCTTAACCCCATAGAGAACATATGGGTGCATATCAAGGCCAAACTGGTTGGCAGAACATCAGAGACACTGAATGAACAGCATTAATGCAGCAACAATGTAAAAGGCTTTCAGACAGCAAACGGTTGCTTTGTGAAGCGAAGAGGGGAAATCTAATGATAAAAAACATAATGAATCACATTTGCCTTCTTTGTTTTGCCCAGGAGTGCTCTTCTAACAGTGCATTATTACAAGGACATGGTCAGTTCAGAATATGAACATCTTGAATTGATGTTTCTGTATGCTGTGTTTTTAGGACTCCACTGTGATTCCCCATCTAATGTCTCTACTGAGCCGCTCACAGAAAACACAGGAGTACATCACACAGATCTTCTCTCACTGTTGTAAGGTATTTGTTGGTATTTGTTCACACACAAACACAGTGGAGTCATCACACTTGTAACATTTCATTGTTGATTGGATGTTAATGTCTCCAGACCCCAGAGCACCAGACGGTTCTTTTCAACCATGGTGCCATCCAGAACATTGCCCCTCTGCTTATTTCACCCTCTTATAAGGTATGCAGTTGTCTTTCTGTGAACGTATACATTTACCCAGTTGGATGATTCCACCTTTCAATCACAGCCTCTGTTGATCATTCTCTCCCTCCATCATCATCGCTTCTCCAGGTCCGGATGCAGGCGTTAAAGTGTTTCTCAGTCCTGGCCTATGAGAACACTCAGGTCTCCATGACATTGGTGAATGGTGAGGAAACTCTCTTCTCTTCTCTCCAGCTTCACTTTTTAGCCCTAGTGTATGCATGTTTTTTTCTTGCCAGTGTTGGTGGATGGTGAGCTGCTCTCTCAGGTATTTGTCCGAATGATGCAAAGGGATCAACCCATTGAAATGCAACTAACAGCAGCCAAATGGTGAGTGACAGAAAAGCATATGAACTAATATTGGTTAATAATATACTGTATGCTTATATTTCCTGGATATTCTTTCCTTGATTGCGACCTCCTCTTACTTCTGTCCTAGTCTAACGTACATGTGTCGAGCAGGTGCCATTAGAACAGATGACGGCTGCATAGTCTTAAAGGTCAGACTTTTCTGCACCTCTCTTTATCATTGCTGTCATGATATTGTAAACTTCATTTAATTTGATTGTGACCTCTCTTTGTCATCCAGACCCTGCCGTGCCTTGTGCGGATGTGCAGTAAAGAGCATTTACTTGAAGAGAGGGTGGAGGGTGCAGAGACGCTGGCCTACCTGATGGAGCCCGACGTGGAGCTGCAGAGGATCGCGAGCACCACTGACCACCTGGTGGCCATGCTGGCTGACTACTTCAAATACCCCAGTTCAGTGTCTGCCATCACTGACATCAAGAGGGTGGGTCAGTTGGCCTGATTGGGACGATTTCATGTGAGATCATTTCAGACCGGTTAAGAGGGGCAGGTTTTTGCCTTGTGTATTTGTGTATGTAGGTGTTTGTGATAGGGCTCTCAGTTCGGTCCATATTTTGTTAAGAAAGCATTCTAGAATGTTTAAGGGTTGCAGTGGTATGACTGGCTCGACTGAAGTCGGCTGATGGTGCACCTAAACTCAGCTCAGGGTTCCCGTGGGGTGTTGCGTTCAAGGCCTTAAATACAGTACGTTTTGGTAGGTCTTAAAGATGTTTAATGCTACTTCGAGGATGCTCATTAAAATGTCTCTGGCTTGCCTCAAAATGAGTTTTTTACTCTTTTTTTGAGACATAGATTGGCAGGATTGTTTGTATTGTTCCCATGTTGTAGTTCTTTCTCTCACCTGTCCAGATGTGTGATGATATTATAAAACTACAAATGAGAGTAACGGGGAACTGATAACTGATACACATTGTTCACCTTGGTCAGAATTTATCGCTGTGCCCTCGGCTGCTTTGTGGTTTGTGTTAGTTGTTATTTCGCTAAAGTATATGAGTCATTTTATCTTTGTTTTTATTTTTATGCTCATAAAGTTTAAGTTCAGTGACAAATAGCTTGAACAAAGCAGAAGTTGTTTGTTAAAACCAACCTATTGCACACTCTGTAAGAAGACACTGAAGTTGGGAACGTTGGCCATAAAGCACTGGGATTACATGCGAGATCCGGTAAACATCCAGCTGCTGTCTGAAGTCTCCAACAAACGTGTGCGATAACCCAGTATTGTGAAGTGAATTCAGGAGGGGCACCACTGCCCGGCTCCAGCGCGATTCACTCTGCACCAGTTCCAAAACTCAGCTGAGCGAAACTCTCGACCACTTTGGATATGGATTCATGGACTGAATCAGAAATCAGTCTACAATTAGTTTTGCTTAAGTGCGTCATGTTCTTTCCTTCAAAACTAAGTGCTTTGACAAGTTTGATAAGGACTTATCTTAACACACACAAACACACTAAAATTTACTTCGCAAGTAACTGGGATTCTGATATTGCTTCACATACTTTTTGGATGTGAAAGTTTCATTTATAGTCCTCTTAAAAAGCTTCACAACATTGCTGAGGAAATTCATTCTTGCAGTTAGATCTATGTTGATACCTTCAGGCCATTTACATAAAGCATCAACAGACACACACATGCTGGCAAGGAGCAGAACAGGATTCTGAAAAAAAATTCTAGAAAGCACTTAAAGAGCACATGACTCTGTCATTAAAACTGAAGCAATGAGGAAATAGTTTCTAGACCAAGACACAACAGAAGCTTCTCGTAAATGTTCATCAGACACGTATCAATGACTGTAAACATTTATTTACATGTAAATAGAAATGTTTTCTATGTATTTACATAGAAAACAAGTATCCATACAAAAGGTAGTTGTAGAATTTGAAAGGTTCATTAAGTTTAAAATTCCATACATATAAACACCAGTCAAAAGTGAATAAAGTAAAATAAAAGTTTAATAATAACAGTATACATTTAAATGTATTTAAATATTTTACTTTTTATAGCAAAAAAACAGCTGACAGCTTTAGCTCATTCATTTACCGAGATATTCATGAAAGTATCAAAATCTTAACAATGTGAATGTTAACCAGCCAATCAATAAATATGTAATCAATCCTGGATCTGCATCTGAATCTGCCTCAAAATCCAATAAATTCCCCCCCCCCTTTTATTGGAATCCATTACTAACTCTTTCAGATACACAAACAAACACAAACATGGGTGATCACATCTGAAAAACAGTTGCAGGCATCCAACCTACTACCTCGTTATTTAGTTGGCTTCAAATGAGGCTTTACGTTCACACACTTATTCTTTGCCTCAGACTGTGGGGGGTAAATAACAAGTGTTGGGTTGGCCATTTTTGATATGTAGCAGGTTACAGATTACTAGATAACCCTTGTTGACAAAGTAGACCGTAGTAAAAATGTGCCCACATATTTCAGCTATCCAGTCGTCGTGTGGACATTTCCATTAAGCAGTAAAGTTAATGCACTGCTCTTGATTACCCAGATGGTGGGGGTAGATGCAGACTCCTGTGTTGGTTCTTACAGCTGTTGGTTCTTGTGCTTGGTCCCCTTTCTTCATGTGGCTCCAAGCGTATTGCATCTGCTGCCTCAGCCTCTCTGTCTGTTTTTAAAAAATGGAGATGGAGAAAATGACTTGGCATTAAAATAATTTGGTCAGATTTTTTTTGTCTGTTTGTATTTGCTGTGATCCATTTCTATATATATACTTTGTAGTTCGTTGTATCTGTTGTTATCATTACACAACAGTTGAGTTTCTGTCTCCTCTGCAGCTGGACCACGATCTGAAGCATGCTCACGAGCTGAGACAAGCTGCTTTCAAACTTTACGCCTCGCTAGGCTCCAACGATGAGGACATTCGTAAAAAGGTGGCCATTCCTATACTGTGTTTTTCTCTGCATATGTAACTGTGGGCTCACATGTTTACATTCTGACCACCGTCTGCTTTTCTTAAGATCACAGAGACGGAGAACATGATGGACAGGATAGTCAGTGGCCTATCAGAATCCAGCATTAAAGTGCGTTTGGCAGCCGTCAGGTATGGTGTTGTCCTCGCTCTGATGACACTCTGACATTGACATGACTTCTCTCTAGTCCCAGGCCTTTACCAAGAATTTAACTAACCTTTGTGAAATGAAGTGCTACAAAATGTTAGACAACAGTGTGCATTGCTTTTTAATATATTACCTTTTCTTCTCTGTTAATCCTTTTGTAGTCTCTCTTAGTCGTTAGGCTCATTCAGAACTAAAATGGGTTTTAAATTGAACTGACGTTAAAATGCTGTCGACTTAATTCAGGATTTCAAGCAAACTTATATTATACATATCTTATATTTGTTACTACAGAGTAAAGTACTAAAAACAGGTAGCGTTCAGTATTGGTACTGAATTCCAGGCACCATACCTGCATCAGTTGAAAAGTAAATGGTGCTCTGATCATACAGTTATGACTTGACTTCTTCCTTGATTCTGTCCAGGTGTCTTCACAGTCTTTCACGGTCGGTGCAGCAGCTGAGGACCAGCTTCCATGACCACGCCGTGTGGAAACCTCTCATGAAGGTCAGTGCAGTTATAGTGAGAGCAACAAAGCACACTTCTGTCCATCTTTGTACTGGAAGAAATTGTCTTCAGTTGTTACAGCTTCCTGCATGTGTGCAGGTCTATGGATATGAAAAGAAACACATGATGAGTAACATGGTGTTTGTTGTTGTTGTTGTAGCTGTTGCAGAACGCTCCAGATGAAGTCCTGGTCATGGCCTCATCTACACTATGCAATCTACTGCTGGAGTTCTCACCCAGCAAAGAGGTACACACACACACACACACACACACTTGTAACATGACAAACTTGAATACTGAGAGCTTTTGTTTCCGTTATGTGCAGCCCATCCTGGAGTCAGGGGTGATTGAATTATTATGCAGTTTAACCCAGAGTGACAGTCCTGCACTGAGGGTCAATGGGATCTGGGCCCTGATGGTAAGAAGAGGACTCTTCATTTGCACACATGTAGGCTTCTTATGACCATCTTTATTTTCCAGGACTGCAAATGTTTGGATGTAATCAAACATCTAAACTCCTCATTTTCTCTTTGCCTCGTCTTCACTGCTAAAACTGTTGTGTCTAAAGTTGTACATTTAAGGATGTAGTGAGTTTGAATATGATAAAGCACATCCATTGGTCTGTTCTACATTTTGTCACTGATCCATCGTGCCATATTATTTCATATTTGTGTGTGTGTGTTAAGAACATGGCGTTCCAGGCAGATCAGAAGGTGAAGGGGGAGATAGTTCGCTGTTTGGGTACAGAACAGCTGTTCCGCCTGCTATCAGACCCTGACACCAATGTGCTGATGAAGACCCTCGGTTTGCTGCGCAATCTGCTGTCAACACGGCCGGTGAGAGACGCACACAGCATCATTATTGTGAAGTAAATTAAACATTAACATGAGTGCTGCCTTGTGTCGGTATTGTTTGGATAATCCGTGATAATGGATGTGTGTGTGGATCATTGAATCTTTGGAATATTTGTGACGTTGTTGGTGTGTTGTTCAAATCATGGTGAGACAATACTTCATATATGTATATATGTACATATTTATATACACTGCTCTAAAACATTGAGGGAACACTTAAATCACACATTGGATCTCGATGAATGAATTATTCAAGTTGACGGTCAATGGAAACCAAAATCATCAACCATTGAGGGCTGGATTCAAAATCACACCCAAAATCAAAGTAAAAATTTAAATCACAGGCTGAATCAAGTTGTGTGAATTTCATCATCAACTCATAATGTGATCAGTAGTGTGTTTGGCCCCCTCATGTCTGTATGCACTCCTGACAAAGTCTGGGCATGATCCTGATGAGTCGGAGGATGGTGTCCTGGTGGATCTCCTCCCAGACCTGGATCAGAGCATCAGTGAGCTCCTGGACAGTCTGTGGTGGTACTTGGTGGCGTCGGATGCACCGATACATAACATCCTATAGGTGATCAGTTGGATTTAGGTCAGGGGAATGTGAGGACCAGTCAATGGCATCAATGCCTTCATCATCCAGGAACTGTCTACAGACTCTGGTCACATGAGGCGGGCATTGTCCTGCACCAGGAAGAACCCAGGACCCACTGCACCAGGAAGAACCCAGGGCCCGCTGCACCAGGAGGAACCCAGGGCCCGCTGCACCAGGAGGAACCCAGGGCCCGCTGCACCAGGAGGAACCCAGGGCCCCACTGCACCAGGAGGAACCCAGGGCCCACTGCACCAGGAGGAACCTAGGGACCACTGCACCAGGAGGAACCCAGGACCCACTGCACCAGGAGGAACCCAGGGCCCGCTGCACCAGGAGGAACCCAGGGCCCGCTGCACCAGGAGGAACCCAGGGCCCCGCTGCACCAGGAGGAACCCAGGGCCCACTGCACCAGGAGGAACCTAGGGACCACTGCACCAGGAGGAACCCAGGGCCCACTGCACCAGGAGAAACCCAGGGCCCCGCTGCACCAGGAGGAACCCAGGACCCACTGCACCAGCGTAAGGTCTGACAATTGCTCTGAGGATTTCATCCTGTTACCTAACAGCAGTCAGGGTACCACTGGCTATGACATGGAGGTCTGTGTGACCCTCCAAGGATCTGCCTCCACAGACCATCACTGACCCACCACCAAACCGGTTATGCTGGATGATGTTACAGCAGCATAACGTTCACCACAGCGTCTCCAGACTCTTTCACGCCTGTCACATGTGCTCAGTGTGAAGCTGATCTCATCTGTGAAGAGAACAGGGCTCCAATGGTGGACCTGCCAATCCTGGCGTTCTCTGGTGAATCCCAGTAGAGCCGCACGGTGCTGGGCTGTGAGCACAGGTCCCACTAGAGGAGGTCAGGCCCTCATGTCACCCTCATGGAGTCTGTTTCTGACAGTTTGGTCAGAAACATGCACACCAGTATCCTGCTGGAGGTCATTTTGTAGGGTTGTGCTCCTCCTGTTCCTCCTCACACAAAGGAGCAGATACCGGTCCTGCTGCTGGGTCGATGCCCTTCTCCTTCCTGTACAGCTCTCCTGGTGTAACGACCGGCCTCCTGGTATCTCCTCCATGCTCTTCAGACTGTGCTGGGAGACACAGCAAACCTTCTTGTGACCACATGTATGGATGTACCATCCTGGAGGATCTGTGCAACCCGATTGGGCTGCAGGTACCTGCACCTGTTGTCACTTTCATTTGCACCAAAGCAGATGAAACTGATCTACAATCACTTGTGCTTCCTAAATGGACAGATTGATATCCTGAAGTTGGACTGACTTGGTGTTAAACTGTGATGATTAATTGTTCCCTTCATTTTTTGAGCAGTGTATATATGTATACATCATTTTTTTAGTTTGTTGCAAAAGCCTGTTTCTGGTTACCACAGACTTTCCACTCTTAGATACAGTGCATACCACAAATAATGTAGTCAGTGACAGGCCCAGTAGTACATGGGTTTGGGTACCCAACTTGATGCTTTTTCAGGATACCAACCAAATTAAATCAATACAATACAATGCAATACTGGTTCACATTTAATCAATCAGTGCAGCTCTTTACTCACATCGAGGTGCGAGTAAAGAAAAAGACAGACCTGGTCACCTTTTTAAACGTGGCTATACTATTCAAAGCTTTTAAAAGACAACACTAGCTTTAACATCTGTTATGTGAAAGGCAAAGCTGTCCCAGACAACATGTCTAACCTGAGGAAACACCATCACCCCACACTCTTAACACTATGACAGAACTATATGTAGGATGTCTTTGTTTGCAGGTTCCTTCATAACCTGTTCTGTTCAGTACCGTGGTCTCAGATACCCCTTGGGGACTTAAATGGCATGGCACAGAAAGGTTTTAGTAATTTACCTACACTGTACCTTTAGCCCACACTTGTTCCTCAGTTTTCTTACCTACTCTTTAGGTACTAATAGACATGCCTTGTTACACGTTTTCCAGTAATCCATAGCATGCATACTGATTCTCTCCTGCTTACTCTCCACTCCCTCCATGTTGTCAGCACATTGACCAGATCATGAGTTCCCATGGTAAGCAGATCATGCAAGCAGTGACTCTCATCCTAGAAGCAGAGCACAGTATTGAGGTCAAAGAGCAGGTGAGCATGCCTTCTGTTTCACGCATACAGCTGCCAGCCAGGGCTCAGTGTGTGTTCTATGAGGTGTGTCCTGTGGTCTAATGGGAGAGAATCAGATGGCTTTTTTTTTTCTTAATCACAAAATACAAAATGTTCAGATAACAGTACTGATGTACAGTAACACACTTTTCTCATTTGTCAGACGCTGTGCATCCTAGCCAACATTGCCGACGGCAACACAGCCAAGGAACTCATCATGACTAATGACGATATGCTCCAGAAAATCAAATACTACATGGTACTGTTCATTATATCATGATATGAGTGTAGATCAGCCTTTGTTTTGTGTAGTAGCTCAAATGTGTGCTGTTGGCAGTATGTTGTACCAGCTGCAGACACACTTATGGTTTGTGTGTTAGTCAGACATGTCATTGAGACCATTTGACCTGTGCTTTTGTCTTGTTGTTCCTCACTTGCTGTTTGTTCGACTTGTGCTGTTCCCACAGGGGCATTCGAATGTTAAGCTGCAGCTCGCCACCACCTTCTGCATCTCAAACCTTATCTGGAATGAAGAGGATGGTAAGGGACACAGCACACAGGTGGAAGCAGGAATAAAGAACAGGGGCTGAGGTCAGAGAGAGGTGGGAGAGGGATATGGGGAAGGGTTAGTCATTTCTGATTAATAGTTCTAGGCCCAATGTATATTCAGGCCTAGAACTATTATATATTACAGTATGCACAAACCTGGTCGCTGCATCTTTTTTAAGTCTAGTCTGCTTATTGTACAGGTTTGGAAATTCAGAAACACAGTTAGGTGTCACTTTTGCACTCAGTGCCTTGATGTGGAAGCTGGACATGGACATGTTGGTCTTTAAATCACGTGTGGTCAGGTGATTGTTGATGCATTACCATAAGTCAGTGGTGAAGTGTTTTACCAGTGTGCATACACATGCATCCACCTGCCACCCTCCTGAAAAGTGTTACCTCAGGATTCATCAGTACGACGGGGTAGTAGGGGTTAGTAGTTGGATTAGATTTTAGCTGCTGGTAGATGAATGAATACATTCTCTGGTTTGCTCTAACATGTGTCATCAGGTTCTCAGGACCGTCAGGACAAGCTGAGGGAAATGGGCTTTGTGGACATCCTGCACAAACTCACCCAGGCCTCTGACCCCAACCTCAGTGAAAGGTGGGCCTGAAGAGCCAATCATAGAGCAGAACTTTGTCATCAGACAAAGTAAATTGCTGATCAGGGTGGACTGTTTGTGTGTCTCTGGCAGGGCGAAGACGGCGATGCAGCAGTACCTAGCATGACTACAGAGGAGAGAGATCCCACTCTGCCAGCCCGACTAACTGTCACTGGGAGGATGACTGCTTCTTTTGTTTCCTGTTCTGTTCAATCTCAAGGCTTGTATTGTTGCACAAAGACACCTTTTTTGGACCTGTGGCTGGCCTCACATCACCTCGCACTCACCACCCAATACCACCAGCCTCGACAGCTCTGCTCCCTTCAAACCTCACTTAGGAGACTCTAAGAAGGTAGTTGTTGGGAAATCAGTGGCTCTGTGGTCCCCTCGTTTTTCTATTCTACAATGAAGTGATCATGTTTTCCTTTTTGGACTTTTTTTTTTGTGATTTCTTTTGGAGTGCAGCAGCCTGACAGCAGCAGAGAAGCAGACTAAGAGGACACGGGGCTGTTGGACACAAAGCTTCCCTGTATTTTTTAAATTGTAATTAATATTAATGTGTCCTTTAAGGCATCTCAAGCAAGGACACATTTGGAAAAAACTCAAGACTGCCTATTTTGAAATTTTGGGTGTTTTCTTTTTTTGTGGATACATACCTCGTAAATATATAAATATATAGAGATATAAACATAAAAATATATTTTTGGATTTTTATTTTGCCCTGATTCTGTTTATTTCCATTCATTCTCTCTGAACCTTGATTCTACCTGGCACAGAAGGGAGAATCCACTGCAGTCTTATTCAATCATGTATGATTTTGGTCTGTAGAGGAGAATAAGGAAAGAAGCTTTTTTTTTCCACCATTGTTTTTGTGCTTGCACTGGAGCCTGTCACTTCTATCCAAAACCCTTATGATCCCAATGGGAAATGTAGTTCCAGAGTGCTGACTCTACCACGCCCAGTTGCTAATAACAGTTGGAGTACACAGAACACCAGGGATGACAGGATGCATGGATCCTCACTCATCTATTGAATAAAACTTGATGTCTGTTGCTGCAGTCCCTCCTTCTACATGAAACCTCCTGGGTTTCTTCCTCTGTGTTTTGAGATGTGGGCAAAGATTTAAGGAATAACAGAAGATCAAGTTGAAAGCGGCCCCAGGAGGTTAAGGTGCTAAGTGCAGCAGGCGCAAAGAAGACATTGTGTTTAATTCCCCTGTCATTGAATTTCTTCTCCCACCAGGATATTTCTCAAGTGTTGTTCCCTGACATTTCAAACTTTACTGAAACGCTGATAGAATGAATGAAATGAAATCCAATGAAAATATATGCAGATCTAAAGAAGGGTTTCTTCTATGTTGCGTCTTTTTTTTCTCCCTGGAGGTACAGAATGGTTATGATGGTGTTTCATTTTAAAAAGTGGTGATTAAAGCAGACAACTGTGGGTCAGATCAAATCCGGCTTCAGCTTTTTCTACAATGATTCTGTCCTGTCCACATTGTCAGTACCGTGGACGTCTCATTTAGTTTGCACTGCAGCAGACTGTTGCGTCTTGTTTCATTGTGCATTAATGTTGTCAGAAGAGTTGGAAAAATACGTTTCTGACAAGAAATTCATTTGAACACTGCCTCAACTTGGATAATTTAGTTACACAATTTCCTGTGACAGACACAGAAACATGGTGGTCAAAATAAATTGTTTGGTACATAGAATGTTTTATTAATTCACTCATTGAATATCAGTTTTATTAGTCAGTTTCTATCTGTGTAGAATGAACTAGGTTAGTTTAAAAGTTATTTATTGGTGTTCACCCTAAAAATAAGTTGGAGCAATAATTTAGTGGTTTTGGTGAATGTACTGGTGCAGCAACAAGTCTGGCCCCAAATCACTTTGTAATATAAAGCTTCAAACAGCATCATGTTGTTTAAACACTCTGCAGTAAAATACAACCCATCTTGTTGGTAACGTCCATGTTCCCACATCATGACGTAAAAGCTCATGAACACAAAGACATGGGAAGAATGGCCTCCCAACCTGGACAGTGGGACCATCCCTTACTGAAACCCCTGAGCCTGAGAACAGGTGAACATGAATTTACTGCCATGTTTCAGACACTCAGACACTTTTCTAACAAAACTTAGCATTCATGATCATTTCAGAACTCTTCTGGAAATCTGGATGAAAACAAATACAATTAAAGAAAAAGGCAACTGGGAATGGTGCTGCTTAATTTTCCCATTTATACAATGTGAACTTTGAAACTGTCATTTCAAAGTGCATGTGCCATCAAATTCTACAGAAAGGAACAGCATACATGGTACAATGCAGTGAAATTCTTTCTGTGGATTTGACCCATCCCTGTGGAGCAGTGGGCAGCCAGCACAGCACCCAGGGAGCAGTTTGGGGTTCAGTATCTTGCTCAAGGATACTTCAACATGTGGACTGGGGGGACTGGGGATCAAACCACCGACCTGATAAGTGGACAACCACTCTTACCCCCTAGGCCACAGTATACTATAATATAATCTAATATGATATACTATAGTATATAATATAGTATAATGTGATTTGAAAAGCCAAAGTTACTTGAAGCATCCTCTTCACTGGCTTTGGGAATCTCTGTGAACTAAAAAAAAAACGGTGAACCAGTGAAAGGATCATGGGCGCCCAAGGTTTATTGATGTGTGAGAGAGCTTCTGTTGCAGAAACAGCTGGAAACATTCATGCTGGTCCTGATAGAAAGATGTCAGAACACACAGTGACATCACAGTGACACCCAACACATTAAAAGTAGGAAATAATTCAAGGATAAGTTTTCTGAAAAATGAACTCGGTGCTAGACTTACCTGACTTGACACAGAATGGCCCATTATTGAGTTTATATAGTGACCTTGTTGTTGTAAACATTACTGTTGCTGCTCTAGAAGCAAACATGTAATTATATTTAAAATATAAATAAATTCTAATTCAGTTCTGAATTTGTTCTTTTTTAAAATATCTTTTGTAAAATGCTGTTTATTTCAAAATGAAAAAGAACCAATAAGAGTATCGGTGATAGTAGTATTGATAAAATCCTGATGATACCCATCCTGGACAACAGTTAAAAAACAGTTCAGTCCAAACATTTTGTCTCACCAGCACCCATGAGTTCATACCATGGCGATGTAAAGGAGGGTGAAGCATCAGAAGTCCACAAAACATTTCTGGAGCTTCACAGCAAAGTAACCTAACATTCTCCTAAACACTCTTTTAAAATATATACAAACTAAAACACTACTCACCTCCTCAGTCTTCATAATAATAAAAACAAATGTTACATCTGACAGGACCACTTGTTGCTCTCTGTTGTGTGTGATGGAACTGTGGGCAGCAGGTAAACACTGAGGTATGAAGAGACCTGAGTTCCTGCTGATCTCTTCTAGCGGTGCATGAAAATGTGTTTGAGCTTAATGGGCTGTGTGCAGAGGCCACAGTGAAGATTTCATCTTAACAGGGTCAACAGAATGTCTTCAAATCAGGTTGGGATCTCTGAGCTTCTGGAGATTATGTTGTATAGGTATTTTGTGAGTATTAAGGTGAATACTATGAATTGTCTATAATTGCTCATCCACAAATGTTTTGTGGACCAAGAATTTTCACCCGCCTTTCTATGAGCATGGGGGTGAGTACATGATGACTGCAGTGTACTGAATGAACTGCTCCTTTAAGTCTTGTACCTGAGTAAATTGTTAGATTCCATCATTTGTATTCATTTCCTGTAATTGGTCTCCTTGGTTACAAATAGTGAGAATCAGTCCTGAAAAAAAGCAGTTGATTCATTAGTTATGAAAAAATAATTTTTTTATATTGAATCTTTCCATTTCTTTAATTATCATAATAAATAATATATTGATATAGTTGTTGCATTTTACCAAAAAATAAAAAAATTAAACTACATGAATCAGGAAGTAGTTTTAAAAATCTTTTTTTTGTCTTTTAGCAGACCAAATGGTTCCAGATGGTTTGAAGAGACTTAAAGAAATCTGATAAAATCTTCCCACCAGTGGTACAGTAAGTGTTGTTGATTGGCCATCTGGCTTTTTCAGACATGGCTGCTATTTCTTTTTTCTTACATCTGAGTTGAATGTGATTCTAATACATGAGAGGCACAGTGGTGTTAGTGGTTCCCAATAGCAGCACAGGAGGCAGAGATCTTAGAAAACAACACTTCTTTATTGTTATACAGTTTGTAATCCTGGTAAAGTTTTTTATGTAACAGTAGTCTTTAATAAAACACATCAGAAATACAACAGCCTCCAATAAAGGGCAGGTAGTGGACTCCCATAGTCCTCTGCCCTCTACAGCTCAAAAGCAGGCACATTCCTCATGCAAAAAAAGCTGACATGCATTTGATTTGTACCAAGACCCCACCCAGAGTAACCCAGAGGATCTGAACTCCACAGACCAACAGGAGTTCTGCTCAGTGAATCTTTCAGTGTGTAGAGAGTCCAGGAAGTCCCTCCCCTGCTCCCAATGCAGAAAATAGAAAGCAGACATCTAACGAGTAAAATGAGGTGCAAAGAGCACCGAAACAAAAACTAACAAATGCAGAGAAGTCCTGAGACCTCCATAGTGATGCAGCCTGGGAAGTGTAGTTTTTGGCTGTTTGTCTTGTATCAGCAAAAAGCTCAGTGGTTGACAAAGAGGTGATGATGATGATTATGTGTGCATGTTCAAGATATGCTTTAATTGTGTGTGCTACATAAGACAGGAGTGAATCCAGTCATGTGAGTAAACTTCCCTCCCCGACTTGTTTGTTAAATTATTTCCCCCATTGCTTTAAAAAATAAATAAACAAGCAGCCTGAATAAATAAATACATTACTTACATTTTCAATAAAGGATAAAGGTGCACATGTTCTCTGTAGGTGACACTGATGGCTTTCTATGTCAATTTTGATTCAGATGCTTGCCTTTCATTAACAGGTGAAGGGCTTTAGGGAAGTCCACGTCTTTATATGGAGAAGGCACGAATGGCTGGATGGCTAAAGCTCAGGAGTGATGGGGGGGGTTCTACACAATCTGATCGGCTGGTTGTAAACAGTTACCATAGTGATTAACGGTTGTATATTGAAGCTGTTTGTGATATTCAATGTTTACCCCTCAGTCCCTTCATCAATCTTTCTTTTGTCTTTGGCACACAACCCATCGAACTCAGACGTTTCTGTTCACACATCTACCGTCTACACTGTATTTTAAGCTTTTATATGTGGACATTTCTATTATAAGTTAGAACCAATTCAAATGTGTTTTTATGGTTTTGGCAAGCATGAGTGATAGGTATGTACATCCCTTATTCCAAAAAGGCTGGGACAAAGAAACCCCCAAAAAACAAAACAGGATGTGATCATCTGCTAATCATTTTTGGCATAAACTCAACTGAAAACAGTACAAAGACAATGTATTCAATGTCTAACCTCATCAATTACATTGCTTTTGGAAAATATACCCTTATTCTGAATTTGATGCCAGCAACACGTTTCAAACAAGTTGGGACAGCGGCAACAAAAAACTGGGAAAGTTGTGGAATGCAAAACATGTTAGTTGGTAACAAGTATCTTGTTATGAAAGAGGAGGGTTGTGGTTTGATAGCCAGGTCCAGCTGGATGTCAGAGTGTCTCTATGGCTTCTGATGAGCAGGTAGGCACCTTGCATGTCAGCCTCTACCAACAGTCTACCAATAATTAAAGTTCCCCACACACAATCGTATTCACCATCTACGATATATAATATCAGTAAAAGATCCAGAGAAATATCTCCACCTAAGGGACTAGGTGAAAAAACCCAACATTGAATTCCCATGGGCTTCACTCCCTCAAACTAAAAGCCAACATGATTCCATCCATCCGTTTTCTGTCAGCACTTACCCTATGCAAGGTGGCGGGGTGCTAGAGCCTATCCCAGCAGACATTGGGCAAGAGGCAGAGTACAACCTGGACAAGTTATCAGTTCATCACAGGGCCAACACATACAGACAAACAACCATTCTCACCTACAGGCAATTTAGAGTCACCAGTTCACCTCTACTGCATGTTTTTGGTGGTGGGAGGAAGCCGGAGAACCTGGAGGGAACCCACACAGACACGGGGAGAAAGTCCCAGGTCCTCAGGTAGATTTGAACCCAGGACCTTCTTGCTGTGAGGCAACAGTACTACCAACTGCGCCACCATGCTGCCAACATTACCCTATAAAGGATATTACTACATGAGCTCAAAAACACTTCAGAACTCCATTGTCAGTAAAACAAAAGCCATATATCAACATCTAAACACGCCGCCGACTTCTCTGGACCTTCTCTGGAATTCTTCTGAGATCACCCTGACCTCATCTGAGATGGACCGACACAAAGTGTTCAAGTGTCCTCTGGTCTGAC
The DNA here is from genome assembly GCA_037577475.1 of Chaunax sp. Z400. Classification (NCBI taxonomy): domain Eukaryota; kingdom Metazoa; phylum Chordata; class Actinopteri; order Lophiiformes; family Chaunacidae; genus Chaunax; species Chaunax sp. Z400. The sequence continues at coordinate 24,900,636 of CM075196.1, read as the reverse complement.
GAGTCCACATTTCTACAGAGGAAAAGGACCATCCAGATTGTTTCCAGCACAAAGTTCAACAGCAGCATCTGTGATGGTATGGGGGGTGTTAGTGCCCATGGGTAACCTGCACATCTGTGATGGTATGGGGGGTGTTAGTGCCCATGGGTAACCTGCACATCTGTGATGGTATGGGGGGTGTTAGTGCCCATGGGTAACCTGCACATCTGTGATGGTATGGGGGGTGTTAGTGCCCATGGGTAACCTGCACATCTGTGATGGTATGGGGGGTGTTAGACGTCTATTCTAGAGACGTCCCTGTTTACTCCAGCAGACGGTGAAGACACATTCTGCTGCCTTACAACAGCGTGGCTTCAGAGTCAAAGAGTCCAGGTACTAGACTGGTAGTGCTTGGGCCTCAATCACAAATCTTTGTGTACGACTCATAATCTACTCAACGAGTGCACATTTCTGGAAGCTTCGCGTAAAGTCAGTGAAATGCTCCTAATTAACAGTCATTCATATTGACTGCATGACGATGATTTTAGCAAACACAGAGACATTTCCCTCATTGTTAAAGGTATTTGGAAGGTTGAGACGACACTAGAGCTCAACCCCCTTCAGGAGCGACCTGCAGGAATGATAAGAGTAGAATCCATCCTGAGAGGAGTGATTGAGGTGGAGGGGCACACAGATATGCAACCACATTATTGCATTAGCATTTCCTCATATGGCAAGAGAGTAAACCGAAGGCATTCAAGTTATTCATCTGTTCCTGCAGGGGGCAGTGATGTTGGAGCTGAGTGCACCCGGCCCTACTGGATGAGGTCACCATGGAGGTAAAAGAGATACTGGTGAGACATTCATATACTGATGGATCTACGTATTCATTTACCCTCGTTGTGATTTACAATAAAAGGGCCATTATGTCATTGACAGTTGTACAACATGTGATAACCATGTACTCCTATCTGCTCAACTGAGGCTCTGACACACAGTAATTTATCCTGTTCTCTTATTATTTATGTGAATGGATTTCATAACTTGTCAATATTGTTTAATAATTACAGATCCAAGTAAACATGAGTCCTGATTAAACTGTAGATCATATTAGAGGGTTATTTAGCAAAACCAGATATCTCCATCTGTATTTATTATCCTGCATCATTTTTGTGTTCATGCACTGCAGTAAAGATAAATAAAACTGGTTGTTTATCCATTTTAAGAATGGCTTTGTCTATTTTTGTTAATTAATAATAATAAAATAATAATAAATAACAAATATATATATATACTGTATATATAATACAAATAAAAAAAATAATTAATTAATAATAACTTCATGTAAAATATGTGAGTGGTATTATTTTGATTTATTTTACACAGTGGTGTAATGTTCAAACCTTTTCTCATGCTTCATCCTCCTGCTACTGGTAGATCACACATCTCCAGTTTAAATGTGTGACCACATTTTTCATAAATCTTTAAGTTTGTGTTCGACTTATTTTGTTCTCACACAGTGTTCAGAGATGAGGCACAGACGTGTCCCCTATTGACAGTATGTGCCACATTATAAACTGCAAAATACAACCAAGCATGTGAAAGAATTTCACTTTAAATATCTCAACAATTAGTCTCATTAGTTTCCACTTAAAAGAGAAGATGATGTAACACAGTGGTGAACACAACCCCCTTCCAACGTGTTTAGAACGTGTTGCAGGCATTCATTTCAAATCGAGCATATATTTACAAAAAAAGAGTAAAGTTGATCAGCTTGAACATTAATTTCTTGTCTCTGTATTCAGTTGATTCTAGGTGGAAAAGGATACTGATCATTGTGCGATATTGAATTGAGATTTTCCACAGCTGCTTTAGGATGGAGGGTTGTGCAGACAGGAGATGGTTTGATGAGTGTTTACCTCCAACAGCCCAGAGGCAGATAATCACGTCATTAAAAAAATGATACCATTCATGAACGGACTGACCTTCCAGGTGAGGTGACCTGATGCGACAGAGGCTGAATGAAGTGTTTACATTCCCATTCCAGTGCGGTGGCTTAGATTATCTGTCTTGGATAAAGATCATTACCCACTGAGATATGTGTGTTTGTACATGCCCTTTAAGGAGACATCCATACTGGGTTTAAAAAGAGCTAAAGGCTCCAGAGTTAACGGAACCGTTAGAGAGATGTGCTCTGGTCCTGTGTATCCCAGTCGCTGCAGGGATCGACTGATGCTACTGACATGTTGAAACTGTAAGACAAGTTGTGCTGTTGTAGTTCTCTGGTTGATCAGTATAGAAAAGTACTCCTTCACACTGACTGGCTGACAGCTGGCGTTATGTCTGGGCCTTCCAGGTGTGTTTCTCTCCTTAGTACTTCCTGTTTGAGATGGATCGACCGTCTGTTTCCCATGAGTATTTGCTCCATCATCAAGCATCACGTTCCCTGATCTGATCTCATTGTACACCTCCTTTCATCTGTTTTATTCTCTGCTACTCTATTGTCATCTCTCACTTCTGCTCAAGTTGATCCTGTTCATAACACTGGCTCCTCTTCATCAATGAAGGTGATGTGCTCTGTAGAGGTCTTCCCTTCCTCCACCTGTCGTCCCCACTCCTGCATCTCTAGCTCCTGGGGCCGAGTGACATGTCTGACCTCCTGGTGATGCAGCTGTGACTTACACCAAGCAGGAGTCTGGCTATCTCCCTGCCCTCTCCTTGCACTAACAGATTCCAGAGACAATGGCAGGGACTGGGTGGAGGGATAGAGGGAGATGGTGGGGGAGACAAGAGGGACGGAGGGGGAAGGCTTCAGCCGAAGATCTCCACGGGAAGATGTGAGCGATGGTGGAGCGGAGAAGGGGAAGGATGGGAGAGGAGGGGTATCCTGGGAGGGAGGTGGGGGGAGCAGGGCTCTGCTGGCACAGCTGCCAGGTTGGGACAGGTGGGGGCCTTGGCAAGGGGATAGGGAGGGTGAGGAGGAGAGAGACATGGAGAAGGAGAGAGAAGATGACGGGTTGTGAGAGGCCGGGGGTGGCTGGTCCTGCAGCGAGGACAAAAATATCCCATTACTGGAGGAAGTGTGGAGACTTTGGAGGACTGGGGATCCCTCAGGAAGTCCCCCCTCGGGGGAGGTCAGATTTGAGTAGCTGGGGCCCTTGATGTTCCCTGGGGGTTTGGAGGGGGTCTGTGGAGATGCTGAGGAAGACGACATAGGCCTTTGTGGTGAATGAGGAGTCGGGACAAGGCATCCTGGCAAATCCACGCCTTCTATGTCTCCACTTTCCAACAGGGAATGAGTGTCAGGTCTCTGGAGGGTCGTGGTGGGTGGTGGAAAGACAAGACAGGTACTTGTAGATTGCTGGCTGGCACTACAAGGGGGTGGGGTTAAATTTGGCATCATGGTTGTCAGGATTGGTGGCAATGCTGTTTGGAGGAGGGGCTTGAGTAGGCGTGTCATTTCCTGCAGCTCCTGACTGAGCTTGGAGACTTGATTAGAGAGACTGTTCATCTGTATGTTGAGGAGAGACACAGTAGAGCACACACCAGAAAATAGGATGAAGGCCAATTCATGCAAACGATATATCAAGTTTCCTAATGCTCAGGAGGACAGATGGCAAACAATGAGCAGGGGTGCTCACCAAAAATGTCCTGATTGGTACAAAATGTCCTGATTGGTTCAAAAATGTCCTGATTGGGGATTGGTGATGTGAAGTATAATCTGACAATTATTTAGACTTTAGATTACATGCTGCAGAATCAGATAGGATGACTGAAACACATGAAGCCCAATTCTAATTAAATCAGCTAATATAGCATCTCCATATGGTCACTTGTTACGCATCGGTTCATAATTTAAATGACATCTGTGACATTAATAGTGATGGTAGACTTTGAACACCTAAACCCTGTGCAGGAGGTTTGTGTCTTTGTATACGAATGCAAGCTTGAAGTGAGTCACACTCACCACCGCAGAAGAACAATGCATTCACTAAAGAAAGAAAAAAATAGACACCATATCGCATAATTAAGATATGATATAAGAAGATCATTATAATGGGAAAATCTTAAAACAATGAGAAAAGATCTGTAATTATGAAAAGGATCTCATAATTATGAGAAAAAATGTCACAAATGAACAATCAGGATCTCATAATTATGATTATGATAATTATGGGCTGATCGGGCTTAGAAACGGCCTCTTGATGCTCACCGACTAAAGTGGCTCAAAGGGGGCACGCTGTGGAGAAGTCTAGGGCCAACTCCAGGCCCCAGGTCTGGGTGGAGAGATAGTCTTGATACGATACAGAACTTGTAATTATGAAATGAGATCGTAATCTCATCTCTATCCTCTCATTGTTATGAGATCTATTCGTATACAGTAATTATAAGATATTTTCTTCTAATTATGAGATCTTTTAATTGTGAGGTCTTTTCTGTACTTACAAGATCCTCATGTCATAATGATGAGATCTTTTCTCATCATTATGAGATCTTCAATTATGAGATATATTTTCTTTTTCTTTTTTTCATAAGAAATGTCTAGTCATACGAGACAACTAGATAAGGTTGTGAATGCAATCTGCCTCTGTATATCACCACCAAGTCATGGACATTTAAATGCATCATGTGACATTTCACAAGAAATGGAAGATGTCATTTTACTTCAACAATATAATGCTTCATTTAAGACATTCTAAATCCTACTTCTGGTATACATATATCCAAAGTATAGAGCATTGTGGTATCCTGTAGAAATGTTGGCTGATCTAAACCTTTCAGTTCAGTCATACATTTGGAGAACAATGATTTGTTGAAGGGACCATCCAGTATATTGGGGTAGAAATGAGCTGTAGTGAAAGAGATATTTTAGTTTGACAAATGGCCGTGTGGAGGTGCTATAAACACCAAAAAACTACATTTTCATTGGTCATTGGACATATTATGAATACAGTTACTGATGGCTTCATTCCCAGAATGCAATGAGAGTCTGTCAACATGCACAATACTAGCACCCTGAAACTGAAGCAGCTAAATGGAATTCAGCCATCATTAATTTTACCATTATTATATCAGGATATGTGATTACCCATGTCTGTCTGTCTGTGTACAAACAATCTTAAAGTTAATGACATTTTGTGGAGAGATGGTTCTGTGGTTGATTATTTTGAGGCAGATCCAGGATTATATTTCAGTTCTGTTCGTGCTTTGAGATCTGGGCCTCTGCTGACTTCTTAGTGAACATAAATATAATATTTAAATATTCCATTTTAATAATACATACATTCCAAATTATTTCTGTAAATATTATCTAGATATTTAAAAAGTAAAAACAATAAAGGATCAATGGAATAAAAAAATCATTATTAATTTAAATTCTTAACTGAAGCTGTATTCTTATTCAAAATGAAAACTGTTTTCTATTTGAAAATATCAAATTATTTTAAAAATGCTACATTTTCAATAAGGTATAAAAAGTGTTGTGTTTTTATTGGTTTAAATCTGTGAAAATTGTTGTTCCTCTTCAAAATGATCTTGAAGTTGTGTTACTGTATCTTCTATCTTGTCTCAAAGCGACTGATGTCATCTCTGTTGAACACTTATTATCATCATTGGTTGTGAGTCAAACTATTTCCTGATTGCTCCAGTTTTTGTGACAATGGTTCTGGAGGAGGTCTGTGCTCTTTCTAGTTTACACCTGTGCATTTTCTTACTGTGACATGTCAAAGTGTCCTCTGTAGAAAAAAAGGTGTTTGCAATGTAATCTGTGGAGCCCCTCAGGTCCTGTGAGGTGTAATGTGTTTATCTTGTCTGGAGGTAACAAGTTCATTTCTGCATAATTACTCAAATCTACATGCAAGAGTCATTCAGAGGTAAAAATAAAAGGTGATTATCTCACTTCTTTCCATTACATGGAGGCTGTGTGCATCTGAAGCATAGAGTCCCTAAGGTCCCATTAGAACTTAAGGGGACCCTCTAATACAGGCTCCATAATAATCTTAATAACAATATTTTTATCTTGTGCACACATTTTCACCTCACGTGACCTCAGACATCTATTCTGTAGTTTATATATTATTATATTATCCTGACTAACAGACTTACAAAACACCTTTGTGTAGATAATTGTGATGCCAGGGCAACACAGGGTAATGTCACACAAAACACAGTTTGTCCCACCACCACAGCCAGCCACACCCAAACAAAGAACATTAAACATTTACAATGTACAATGTTAGTGTTTATTTCTTTAAACCTTACATTGTTCATATGGAGTGCACACATATTAACACTGCTGGGTCATTATTTGTTATATTAATATTTTCTTTCTTTGTCTTTGAGTTACGGGGCGTGGTTGGTGGGAGGTTCCTTCCTGGTCCAGCAAAGGGTGTGGCTGAGGGCTGAGGACTGCTAAATGGAGCCAGCCCATCAAGCTGAACCACGAGATGGGATGTAATGGGGGGGATTTGAGTTTAGTTTGTTCTGTTAACTTCTTGTTTGATGGCTGTTATCTTTAGTACAGTTATATTTTGTTTTATAGGCCTAGTTATTAGATTTTTTGGCTTATATTGTTTGTTATACCTTTTGGGTAAATAAAAAACTTTAAATCCCGTCTTCTTGTTGCCTCACTGCTTGGTCCCTAACAACTATAATTAGAGTCTTCAGTAAATCTGTACATAGGTATTATTTCATGTATCAACAGCGTCATGTCAGCACTCACCTCCTCAGTTAATTTAGATAAACTCTGCTTGATCTCAGTGTGATCCCGGGTCCCTGAACACAACACAGACAAACATGCATCAACATTAATCCTCCAGAAAAACCCCTTTCCTCTGAGAAAAACAACGCAGTGCTATGTGTGTGTGTCACCTGGGTATGGGGAGGGAGGTGCTGCAGGTGACAGGCTGGGACTGAACTCAAACTTCTGTGATGAGGTGGAATTGCTGTCCGTTTCAATGCCATCCACAAATCTAAGCAGACAGGAGGGAGAAAAATCCCACAGCAGAGGAATGTTGATCAGAGAGGGTTGAATGTAAACAGGAATGATCTGTGTTGGCTGTACAGTATTTAAAAACCCTCAATCAGCAGCTTATGACTGCACACCACCCAACAGTAAACAGGCTAGCATTGATCTCTGTGCACCAATCATCACACAGCGTGAAATCCTGTCCACTTTCACCATGGCAACCAGATGCTGCAGCTTCAAGTGTTGTTAGTGCTGTTGCTCTGTCTGTGTCTGTGTCTGTGTGTGTCTGTGTGTGTGTGTGTGTGTCTGTGTGTGTGTGTGTGTGTGTGTGTGTGTGTGTGTGTCTGTGTCTGTGTGTGTCTGTGTGTGTGTGTGTGTGTCTGTGTGTGTGTGTGTGTGTGTGTGTGTGTGTGTGTGTGTGTGTGTCTGTGTCTGTGTGTGTCTGTGTGTGTGTGTGTGTGTGTGTGTGTGTGTGTGTGTGTGTGTGTGTGTGTGTGTGTGTGTCTGTGTGTGTGTGTGTGTGTGTGTGTGTCTGTGTGTGTGTGTGTGTGTGTGTGTCTGTGTGTGTCTGTGTGTGTGTGTGTGTGTGTGTGTGTGTGTGTGTGTGTGTGTGTGTGTGTCTGTGTGTGTCTGTGTGTGTGTGTGTGTGTGTGTGTGTGTGTGTGTGTGTGTGTGTGTCTGTGTGTGTGTGTGTGTGTGTGTGTGTCTGTGTCTGTGTCTGTGTGTGTGTGTGTGTCTGTGTGTGTGTCTGTGTGTGTGTGTGTGTGTGTGTCTGTGTGTGTGTGTGTGTCTGTGTCTGTGTGTGTGTCTGTGTCTGTGTGTGTGTGTGTGTGTGTGTGTCTGTGTCTGTGTCTGTGTGTGTCTGTGTGTGTGTGTGTGTGTGTGTGTGTGTGTGTGTGTGTGTGTGTGTGTGTGTGTGTGTGTGTGTGTGTGTGTCTGTGTCTGTGTGTGTGTGTGTGTCTGTGTGTGTGTGTGTGTGTGTGTGTGTGTGTGTGTGTGTCTGTGTGTGTGTGTGTGTGTGTGTGTGTGTGTGTGTGTCTGTGTCTGTGTCTGTGTGTGTCTGTGTGTGTGTGTGTGTGTGTGTGTGTGTGTGTGTGTGTGTGTGTGTGTGTGTGT